>JAUCMU010000125.1:2293594-2352714 GCA_032275025.1 Enteromius treurensis | reverse complement strand
AAAGCTCAAAGGCAAATCGGTCTCTCTGGCGAGTTCCCATATGTAACGTCGAAGTGATTCGACTGAAAGGGTAACTAGTGAGATGCATGAGGGATAGAACAACAGACAAACTGCACATTTCAAAATATTTGGCCGAGTCAGGTTACTAAGCATTCTGAGCAGGAAGCAACTTGGGAAAAGAAGAAGAATAAATAAATTGGCTGAAGTTAAAAAAATGGCTGATATCCAATCATTATAAAGATCTGAGATCATGGTATGGTTTTCTGGCCAACCTCACTGAGGTCTCTTTGTTTGGATCAGAGCAGCGGAAGAAGGATGTCTAGACACTACTGCGCTGAGGTGCATGTGTTTGCATTACAGGACTGGGCAAAGTTTACAGTTGGCTCCAATTCATGTTTTCAAATTTGAATTTAAAAAGCACAAAAAATATTCTATATTCTGTCAGTATACATTTTTCTGTGGCACACAATACAATTTTAAGATTGCTGGTAATGAAACCATTCCATTCCATTTATACATGGCTTTCATTCCATTTTTCAGTTATAAGTAAGATCTAACTGATGACACAATTTTTACCTTTGGGTGAACTATCCCTTTAAACTGGGTACATCCACCAAGATGATGAATTGGAATGACAATAAGAATAACCTGAACTGCAATTGCAATGGAACTGCACAACAGTCAAACTGCATAAGCTCAAAAGATTTGTAAGACAAAACTGAATATATTTAACTCCCTTAAATTCATATTATGAAAGTGTATCTTCCAATTTCAATGCAAATTCATTAATTCATTTTTAAAATTCAGCGTTTTGATTCACAGAATCCTAAAACAGAATGTTATTCGAAAGAAATTATTGTATAGGTAGTCAATGGCAGGTAAGAAGCACACATGAAATGTTGTATAAAACATTGTGGGCAAGATGAATTCATCACAAGGCTGCAATCACAAATGAGAGTATTTAAGACATCCTTTTTCAAACCGCAATAGGTCTCTATGTCAACACGCACTGAATTTCTTGTCCTATTGCATAATACATTTTCCCCATTGACTAGCAAGGATCTGTAAAACATGTCAGGGTTTCTGTTTTGTCTTACTGAAAGAGGCCCACAGCATGTTGATACACAAAGGGGGCTTTAGTGGATTTTCCTTCCTCTCTCTTAACCCCATTAAATTTCCCCCTCCTTCTCCCCCTTTCTCTTTTTTTCTTCATGCCAGTATTTTATCAGTAAGTCTTTAATAGTGCAGCCGTACCATTTTTTTTTAATTCATGGTTTTTACTTCAGCAATCTCTATGTGGCCTGCTGGTGGGAAAACAGACAATGGATGAAAGATAGTTTGACTCTCCAGTAGCCAAAGAGTTTTATTAGCTTGCTGGGAGGGGTGAAATAGACTCTACGGCCAACGCGAACAACTCAAGTTTGGCAAAGTAGAAATTAAGTATTTCAGTATGTTCAACCTGCTCACACTCGTTCGCCTCACATGACATGGAGTGCGCTGTACATATGGGACACGTAGGTAATAAGTTCCATAAAGTAGCCTTGTCATAGAGCTCTCAAGGACCCCGCCACCCCCAACAGCCGACTGGAGCAGCTGGCTCATTATACAAGACTGATAAAAGGGATTTCATATAAAGGCAAACCGGCTCCAAAGACGACCCCCTCACGGCCTCTCCTTGTTTCCCACTGCCCTCCCTCTGCACTGTACATGTGGAAATTATTTGCACATAGCCATCCAGCACTCCTGGTTAGATGGGAACAGGAGATGGAGAGGGGAGGCAGCTGTGGGCTGTTGTAATGGCAGTACAATCAGGCAGTCAGGCCACAGCTGATTTAAACCAGCTTCCTCAGAACATGCGTTTGTCCCTCAGCTACTTGACAAAGAGAGGCAAAGAGCAGGAGGGATGGTCAGCATTGACGGGTGCAATGTAAGACTAACGGAAGGAAGCGTATCATGTCATAAATCAAAACACCACTTGCTGAAGGATGACATTTAAGGTCAAAGATATATTAGTCTGAAACAATGCGTCTTTTATTGGTAT
Organism: Enteromius treurensis; assembly: GCA_032275025.1. Classification (NCBI taxonomy): domain Eukaryota; kingdom Metazoa; phylum Chordata; class Actinopteri; order Cypriniformes; family Cyprinidae; genus Enteromius; species Enteromius treurensis. The sequence goes on along the minus strand of JAUCMU010000125.1, from coordinate 2,350,673 downwards.
GCTAATATGCAGAGTCAGAGTGCAAAGCTTTAGCAGTGTTTAACACTAAACCATGTATTCACACACAAATGCCATTGAAATTCTGAGGCAGACAACTGGCATAGTGTTTTAAGGGCCAGTATAGTAATAAAGATTGAAATTTTATAGAGTCACACATCAAACACTACTAATCACCACGTCATCATACTTCATAATAAAAAGCAAATGTCCTGATAGCTCTTAGCAGTGGTGTCTTCTACGTCCAGATGGGATTCGACAGCTGTGGTCTGTCCCACAACACCGACTCGTGGACCTAAGGGAGTTGTAGGGTGGTCTATACCCCTATGGTGCTCTTCTGAATCTCTTCATCATTTTGGGGTGGTCTCAGCCATGCCCCTGCTGTGTTTAAATTCATTTCCTGTGTGGAACTTTGTGGCCTAGTGAGAATGACGAAAGATCGAGCAGTCTAAAAGATTGTTGTGTAAACTGAACGTTTATGTTTAGAGCTTGTCAAACCTTTGTTGCTCTAGAAGGGTTAAGGGTACAGTGAAAGCGGTTTGGCTCCTTGCAGTCAGTAGTATATTCAAAAGGGTCCATTTTCAAAGTTTTCCTAAAAGCTGGCAAATGGTTTATTGAATGGTTATAAAATCACAGGCGTCAGCATCAGGTGGGCGGATATGTTACATTCTAAAACAATAGGCGCACTTTTGGTGGTACATCTTTCTGAACCCTTCCAAAAGCACATAAGAGCCCTCAACTCTTTTGTAGATGTCATTGAGATGCCAGGAAAAGGTCTACTGCAGATCCTCTATTTGCCAGGAAAAGGTCTGGTCTGGCTATAAAACTATAATGAGCTGAGGCAAGCGTAGAACTGCCATTATGGGAATGGTTTTAATCCTTTCTAAGTCTTTGTCTAACTCCAACACACAAAAAAAGTTTTTGGAAATGGTTGTTTGTGTTTGCAGTGGTTCCGGCATGGTTTTTAAGCTTGAAGGACTTTGGTAAATATGTTGTGTTGCCTAAAGCTTTCCTAGTGTACTAATGCATATCTTGCTTTTGAGGTCTGTGTGTAATTATCAGTCCTCTGATTTAGAGAGGCTTATTGAGTTTACAATGACACACAACCTAGGGCAACTCTAAAAAGTACTTTACTTAGAGGTGAAAAAACAAAGAGAATGATCGACAAAGAGTATTTGTAATTACCCCATGCTTCTGTGGTTAATTGGATTGCAAGGACCGAAGATACAGTACATTATATTATGTATTAACTTCTTGTCTGGCTATCCTTCTGTTATCTGCTGGAGTTTAATTTTTTATTTTTTTTTTTTTGCTTTGATACTTTTTTGATACTATTGCGTTTATGAATGTTCTTTCACAGCTCAAATAAAGTCTGCTCTGTTTCTCATGAGTAGCGTCTCTATATTTTGATTCTGGTGAGACTCCTTGTTCTTCTTTCTCATACGGAGACAATATGTATTAAAGGTATCCATTTCCCAATCTGTTCTGCTTCATTTGTGGTTTACTCGGCATGGGACAGCAGAGCTGATGTTCAAATACAGCACATCTGGTGCGAAATTTTTTACAAAGTCATAATTCTATAGGATTTTTCAACACAGTCTCACGACCAATTTGTACCTTATTCGTACGAGGTGCCAAATTCGTGCTAATTTGTACAACCTCACTAATTCGATTTTGAATGATTTGTCTAAAACCCCGTGACAGGTACGTTTAGGGGCGGGGTTAGGTTTAGGTCATTCATACAAATTGGCAACTCGTAAAATACGTACGATTTAGAAGTAATCGTATGAATTTGCATGATTTTGACACCTTGTAAAATATGTAAGAATTGCCGTGAGATCAGGTTGGATATTTACATTTTAGGTACGCTTATTTATTATATTTACTTGCTTTGTTGCTTTGATAAACTGACCCATACCTACCCCTAAGTCATTAAAAACTGAAGCATGGTCTAAGCCGATAGAGATGCTAAAGGACCTATAAATGTCAAAATTTGGAAAAGGAACTTCATTGATTTCGATGAGAAGTCTTTGGTGACAATACACAGAATCAAAGGCAAAGAATTTGTTTCAATCATGAATTTGTAAATTGATATATGTTAGGCTAAGATTTTACGATTTAAAGTCACAGAAATTTCATTTAATTCACTATTTAGACATTTTTGAGCATCTAACCTGACCCCTGCCTCAATTTTTATCCATAAAATTAGATAACTGCATTAAGTAAGATCATTTTTGCAAATTAAGAATTTGCCACTAAATGCATTCATTACAACTGAATACACTAAATTCCTTGAGCACACTAGATAGATGGGTGGGTGGATGGAAGGGTGAGCTGACTGTGCATATACTGTAAATATATAGAGAAGTAAATTTCAGCAAATATAAGATTTGAAATGATCAATGCCAAATGAATAATGAAATTTTTTGTTTAGCATGTTGTACAATATGCTACACTTCACAGAATAATACTCTTAGCGTATGTGGTACGTGAGAGATGTGTTTCATATAGGCTACATATTCAAAGAACATTATGTTCCATTGCATTATATTCCATTCTTCATGTTCCAATTTGTATCTACTGTAATGACACAGCAAATAAGTGCACATATGTTTTTCCTTTCATGCAACCAAGCCTAATGTTTTTGTTTAGTTTTTTTTTTTTCCAGATGTTTCACATTCGTACACTGTTTTCAATCTCAGCTTGTAATTACATGACACAACAGCAATATGAAACAAAAGGAGAACAATGGACAGCCTGGATTTCATTTGCAGGTTTGGATGTTTAGCTAAGGAAAGCAGGTGGTGGTGCAGACCACCGCCCATGACTTTGGCAGACACATGTGACTGTAAACGTGGTTGGGACTCATGTGTATTGGATCATCCATGAGGTCCACCCAATTTCCCATTCATTCTTCTTCACTCAACATAGCATTAGCCAAACAGAACAGTGACTCCTTTCTTCACAACAGTTGATTTCTCCCGAGTCTTTGCTCTCAGTCCAAACTAGCCAACCTTGCTAATAACTCGAGAGGACACTCCTAAACCTGACATTCCAGGTCATCGTTTATCTCTCAACCAACGCAATTGGTTGTATTTACTTTTTCTGATTGTGAGAGCTTTATTTAGTGCGAAACCGCAATCTAAATCATTTACCAGACTTTTATCCCTGTCTCAGTGGCAAATACGTCAGCATTGTCTTGTTCATCATATTTATTTTAGACATGAAGAAACCAAGTCTGTTGTCAGTTAGTCGTCATCTTGCGCTTTGTGAGCTCCTGGCGCCATACCAGCAGCTGTTCTTCATGGAATGAAAGGCCATTTGTCATCCTTTTAAGGGCATCCAGAAGAATATTAGTGAATGTAGTGTATACCATTATCTGTGTCCTTGTGTTTGAACTGTTTTAGAGGGATCAGCTAATGAAACAGAACACAAAGAACATATTTAATACACTAATAAATAAAAGGTGAAGAAAAAGACTTGAATACATTTCCATTATAACTGTTGCTGTAACCTATCCTTTTGGGGGGTTAAGTGAGGTTTCCACCACCACTTGATGCAATATTAAAATTAATATACTGTAACATATGTGAGTGAAAATTCAAATGCAGGTGGTTAAGTGTGTACATTTTACTTAACAGTGCCAAAGGCTTTGGCACATAGTAGTTTTGAGTGTTTTTGCATGTTTTGTTTTTACATAACGTGAAGCCATTTTGCACTTATGCCAGACTTTTTTATTTGTTCATTTTATTTTTCTAGTAAAAAAAAAAAAAAGTTTTACATTTTAATGAAGATCCTTTAATGTTCCAGTCATTAAATATTTATGATTACCAAAAAATTGTTATGTACAATACAGTATAAAATACTTGGAAAAAACTATAGAATAAAAAACTACAGTATATTACACACAAATAAAATTACTTGCACTATAGTTTTATGCTTTGATACTTTTTATGAACATTGAGATCTCCCTGTGACAGCTGGTGGGTCAGTGTACTGCAGTTGCCAAAGCACAACTTAATGCAGAAAGCAATATGCGGGCATTACTACATTTAAGTAAGTCCTCAGGCTGGCCAGGAAATTTGCCCCAATTTCTCTTAGATGAGACACGCAATGGGAACACTGCCATTGTGGAGTGGAGAGCACCACTTTTAACCTGGAATATACACTACACTGATACAAAAACAGACATGCTCCTGGAGTAAAGTTTCAATTGAAAGATTCAATAACTGATTGCATGGGAAATAGGTTATTCAAGTACACGTCCAGGTGTAGTGGCAGTTGAATACTGGTAGCCACTTCCAGTACTGGTCATCCATCGGCTTTAATATCAGGGTTTAAAGGCATACATTTAAATTATAATTTCCTGTAGCCTAAGCCTTAAACTTAATGTGCTGTTGTTTAAATAATCGAGCTGTCCAACTATTATGAAAAGTGTCATTCTTTCATAACACTTGAGTGCTAGTTTACTTCTTCCAAAATCTTGCTTGACCCATCTGTTTTTCATTTAATCTAAGGCTGTATTGATTTCACCTTCTCTTTTCGCGGCTGTTGCACCAATCCCCAAAGAGCACAATTTAGTGACTATACAACACAAAGGCGTGCAAGAACAGATAACTGCCACAATATGTTTCTGGACAGTTACTCTTCAATTCCACTGGCCCTTTCTCTGCATAAGCCTGGCAGTGATCTCATTATTTCAATTGCATCAAACGCTGCATGCCAGACCTTACTCTTAACACCAACATTTACATAACTACAACAAATATGGTCAATAAAGTCATGCCCAGAAATACAGTGTTATGTTTATGCTGTCAGTACAGGTTTAAAGCACTAAATTGGCAGAGAGCACTGCCAATAGCAAAATGCCAGATTCTGAGCATCGCATGATTGGATGATTTAAAGGTATAAAGGGTTGTAAGAGGCGTGATATCATAATCTATGCTTTTTTTAAAGTAATGAAGTAAAAAAAATAAAATAATTGAAGCCTTCTCAACGACATGGGCTCTTAGAGCCTAGATGGAGAGAGGGGAGAAACACTAGAACTCCAATTATGAATATGCAGATGAATTTATATTGCTCTATTTTGTGAAATCATTATCAATACAGCATGTTTTTCCCCCCATTTACAGAGCATTAAAGGGATAGTTAACTCAAAAGAGAAAATTCTCTAATTAATTACTCACTCTCTTGTCGTTACAAACCCAACAAATGAAGATATTTTGATGACATCCGAGAGCTTTCTGACCCTCCATAGACAGCAACACAAATATCATGTTCAAGGCCCAAAAAAGTTGTAAGGACAAATAGCCCATAGTTAATAGCCCATGTGACATCAGTGCTTCAACTTTAATTTTAAGAAGCTATGGCAATACTTGTGCACAAAGAAAACAAAAATAATGACTTTAATCAACAATTTCTTCCACACCAGTCCCAATTATTATGATTCAAAAATATCTTGCAATTTTAAATGTAGTACCTACTTAAGCCGTATCCTATTTCGGACGCAGCACCAAACTACTGTGCAAACTACTGTGTGTATGTATTGATTTATTTACTTGTTTGTTTTGCTTTGTCTTTTGTATGGTGTTTTCTGTTAATTTGTATATAGCTTTGGTTAGTTTTCTACTGGGATTGTATCACCTCTCGAGCACTGTAAATAAATCATCACTTTTCACTTAACATCTCTGCGAGTCTCGCCATCATTTTTGGGCTATTCGGACATTTAATTTTTTTTTTTTTTTTGGTGTGGGAGAACCCTTATGCCTGACAGCAGGCCTGTGAAGACCCATTGTCTCCCAAGTCTGCAATAAAGATCTCATTGATTTATATGAATATATAAGATCTTACCTTTTGGCCATATAAATATCAGTAACTGCACAAAATCCAACAGTTTTATATATTATAAGAAGTCTCTACCATGTCTCTCAACCAACCAAGGAGTTTTGAATTAAAAAGTTTAAAGACCCCTAGATTAGTAAGATTGGCATGTAGACTAAGCGGTCATAAGAGAGTTGCGAAAGGGGAAAAAAAAAGTTCTGAATCTGGAAAAAGTTAGATTTTTTTTTTTCTCCTCCCAAAGAGCTCTGCACTTGATGGCACAATGCAACTGTTTAATAACCCCAAATGCCCCAGCGGTTTTACAGCTGAAGGATCACATTTCAGTTATTCAGCCAAACTCTATCTAGGCCACCCTTTTGATGGTTTTGGGCTCACACAGTGACAAGTAACTGGAAGCAATGAAGGCCCACGATGCCATCATCACCTTACATGCCAAGCATTGAGAACAGATGGTATATACACACAGTTGTACCAGGCATTTCAAAGCACAACAATGAAATGCGTATGGAGACTCATTGACATCACAGGAGATACTCCCTTCATCTCATCTGATCCGATGATCTTTAAATGCTGACAAGAGCACTGCATCATCTCACACTCCCACAATTAGTCAGCTCCTTCTGTGCTGTTGTCCTGCTTCTCTAGAGAGCTTTTGCTAATGATACAATCCACTTTTGAGAGCCATTTTAACAATAATCAGTCTTGATATCTTATTGTTTGTGTTTTGAAGTAACAGGAAAATCTGGAGCAATGAAAATCATAATACAGCCTTTGTCTCCTCATGCGCCAGTGAAGCTCTTTGAGGTGCATGTGCACGTCACACAACTTACCCATGAGAGCAGTGCTTGTGTTTCTAATTATTGTTTCAACCATGACGTACGGGTAACACATATGAGCTCACGTTTCAAGGGTCACTGGTCACAACTAGTTGTAGCTGTTGAAAGGACTTTAAGTGCTGCAGGGAAACATCTACTACAGCGTTTTATTTTATTCATAAGTCATTTATGCACACTTTTCTTATAAAAGTATTTTTCACTCCACAAGCTTTGAATGTTATCAAACAGGGCATTGCAGTGGTTTACATAAGCAGTCTCTTGTTTGCTCATGTTTTAGTTGTATTGGCTGAGCTCTTAAAGCCGTTATGGCAGGCGACCAGAAAACAGCTGGACAGTGATGGGAACTATACCACCCTGCCAAAAGCAGAAAGCACAGAGCATCTGTATGATATGGTAACTGCAGGCCAGCTGTTAATGTGTTCAGCAACTCAGACACTTGGCTCTGAAATGGTGAAAAGTTTGGGTAAGGGTCCTGGGTGAGGCAGAGGAGATTTAACTCTTCAATTGCTTTTTAATACACAGTACCACTATATGGTTACGCTTCCTTACACGCTGACTCACTCACTGAGTCAGAAACACATGCATGTATGAGTCATTTAATAACTGTACTGGTGCAGTAGGATCCCTGTATGTTACGTGGGAAAGCTACATGGTTTTCCTGCCAACAAACAGACACTTGAGTGCCTTGTTTGTTTTGGGAGCTGCTGCAGCATATCAAATCGGGATATTTTGCCTTTGCCTATCAAGATTAATCTGTGCACAGAGGCAATTAAACTATAAGGATACCCATGCTTCAAAGGGAAATGGGGATCAGTTGGGTGTTTTAAAGTAATCATGAGGGTAATTGTGGACCTTCAGACTTTATTAGGATTTCTCATTCAGCATAATGGTTTTATGTTTGCTTGATCTTTTACCTTCTGTGTGTCCTGTGTTTCTGAATTAAAAGGCTATTTCGCACAAAAATTGATGTTCTGTCGTCATTTACTGAATATCATTTTATTTCAAATCCATTAGACATAAAGAAGACATTTTGAGAAACCCAAAAGATTTATGTTCCTCCACCGAAAGTCTATTCCACAACAATTCCCGAAGCTTAATATTGTTAAATAATAAAATCCATATGAATAGAGCAGATTAATCCAAGTTTTCTGAAGAGACACAATTACTTTATATGCGAAACAGTTTTACATTTTGCTTTTTAAAAATGAAAACATTGTTGAAGACACATAAATAGAGTAGTTCATTACAGAATTTAAATTTGTATGACATTCTCCAAAAGGTGTCCTTAAAAAATTACTCAATTAAAATTTTCATATTTTATATATTTTAATAGTTCACATTTTAACAAAGCTTTTGATAATATAAACACTGTCAATGCAGTTCATGTTACTCATACTCAATCTTTTGAATCCTATAATAACTTTGTAAGGAACAGATTGAAATATTTGTATTTAAAAAAAAAATAATAATAATAGTTTTAAAAATAGCAAAAATTTCGGACCTGGCCACCATTCTCTTTTTACTGTATGGAAAAAAAGCGTATTGGACATTCTGCAGTTATTTCTCATTTTATGTTTCAGGAAAGAAATAAAGTCAAAGGAGGGTGAGTAGTTAATTTTTTTGTTTGAACTTTTCCTTTAGCGTGAGGTGAGAAGCATGCGTCATGCCGTCATCTATTAAACACTGAGAGGCTTGTTTGGTAGGTGTTGCTGTAAAAGCCTGTGTTTTTATTATGTTGCAATCACTAGGCAGAATTAGGGGAATTTCAAGAGTGAAATATTAGTTATTGGTGAAAACTCTGAATCTGAATAAACCAGAAAGAACTGTATAGTTGCATGTACCATAAATGCTCCAGATGTGCTGTATGGCTAATAGCCATTTACTGTGCAGTACAACCAGACATAGTTTCAACTCCTTTAGCACAATAAAAAATACTAAGTGTGTCTTTAATTGGACTTCAGCACTACTTCTGCACAATTCAAGTGCATTAGGTACAAAATTAGTTGTTCCAATTTAGCAGACTTTAAGTATACCAGTTTAGTATGCTAAAAGTACAATTGCTTGGCATTTTATTAAGTACATAAAAATGAAAATGTATTTGTTTTATACTGAGCATGAAAAAATTGGAATTTAAATGTATTTAAGTATGTTTATTTTTCAATAGGGCTCTTTTGTTTCTTAGCATTCGGAGCAAAATAATAAGCAACTCATGCCATCATCTGGTGTAATTAAACATTAGTAAGTGTTTAAGACACACGTGATTACAATTCAGTATGTAAGTACGAAAATGAGTCATTCTCACTGAGGTCAGATTTCCAGTCAGTCACGCTCCAATCCAGAGACCCTTCCTCCTTTTCCGTAGTTTTTGTGTAAATCAGTCACTGTGATGGTATTGGCATAATAGGCCATGTCTTTTGTGTGCTTTTTTTCAGGGTGGGGAACATATGACTCCATGGAGCTTTAGTCAGCATGCCGAGGCCCTGTGGGGATGGAGGGTGTTTTTCTCACCTACACTGGGTAAATCACAGCTAAAATAACTGCAATGAGGTTTAAAACATCATCTGCGTTGAACAGGTTACTCCCTTTCACCATCACTCCATTGGGACCATTGAAAAAAACATCCTGACAGACCACACATTCTCATTCCACATCCTCATCATATCTCTCCAAAGATAATGAGGTCTTTTTATGGTCCAGACACACTTTTGTTTAGGTGAAGTGGGTCATATCTTTATCACGTCCCTACCTTATCAATACACATCCATTAAGTAATCTGACAAGAGGGTTATACTAAGTGAAGAAGAGTTTTCAAAAGGAACCAAGGAGAGGGGCAGATGGGAAGGTGGGTGGGTGTTTGTTGGATTCTTGGTTGATCATAAATCTGTCTGCCAGGCTTTGACGTAAAACATCATAACACAGCAGGTACAAGCAAATGACATATAAATCAGCAAAGTCACGTTGCACTAGACATGTATGACAAGCAGGTGGAGAGGTTGTGTAATTCTGCATTTGGAGAGCATATGAACAGTGTTCAGTGTTTTGAAAAAATATATTCTTAGTGGGGAGTCCATTGATTCCAGTCAGACATTATCACTATGTGACATTTGCTTTGAAGTGCCTAGACTAAATGTTGAGAAAGAAATATGATATTTAAGTGCTTTTCTGATAAAACTAAGTGAATAGGGTGAATAAATAACTGTAACAGCAACATTTGGAGTGCCTGCACTGCATTTAAACTAATATTCCGTGTCACGTAGTGCTTTGTTAGGTTTAAAATGTACAATTATTTCCAGTCTTAAAAGCTACATTTTTTGGTTTTTACGGACATTTAAGTAATGCATCTAGTGGAAACACCACATTCTAGTCTGCACGTCTCCCCTAAAACCTAAAGAGAGACACGTCTGGCAGAAAAGGAAGCTGTTCGTAAATGAGGGAGTCTACACACACACACAAAAAAACGTAGGGTGATGGGCTTCATCTCTCTCTAAGGGGAGGGGGAGTGGCCACAATTGGCCAAGGCTTCAATATAAGCCTTTTGTATGGACCTCTGAGGAGCCCAATCTTTCTTGTGGCACAACTACCAACACCTACACCTCTTTATCGACAACAAGGGGAAGCAACTATTTTTCCATACTCCTTCCAGATCTATAACCTGATTGCGTTTTTTTCTTTTCCGTACGTTTTTTATTCATTTGCTTTTTTAGTCAAAAGGCCTTTAGGCAAAGAACAAAAAAGACAAGATGATCGCTCTGTTTTCCTTGTCATTGGTGGTCTTTGCAAGCAGTCTACATGTCGAAGCACAAGGTAAGAACCACTTCTGATACCCTTGTGCATGAATGAATGATGTTAGGGTTCAGCATGCACAATTCAGCATATGAAGGTGTGGCAGATAAATGTAATACTAAAAAACTGCACAGCATAAATTGTAAAATGTGGGTATTATTCACTATTCATTAAAACATTAGTTGCTAATAAGAATGAAGAATTCCCAATGCATGAACGTAATTTCTTCGCTGTTATTACTTGATGCAGACACAATGAACCAGATTTAAAAAGCAATATTCCACTGTCTATCTCTAAAAGACTCCTCCCACTATACAAACGCACACACACACCCACAAAAGATTCAGCTCACCACAGTCTTTCATAAGCTCTAAACCATGTGCGGCAGGTAATTTAACAGTTGTTTAACAGTTGTTGACAGATAGCGGGGAATGTGAGACATCACTGAACTGACTGTGAAAAGTGGCACTGCTGATCACATCTGAGTGTAGATCTATTACCTTTCTTTGAGGGAAAATGCAAGATTGGCTTCTAATGGCTAGTGATGCCAGGAGCATATTGGCAAAGGCACGCGGTGGACCTTTTTTTATTGCCAGTACGCAGCTGTATGGGTGTTGCCAAATCCTCAGAATTTACACTGATGCTACTGAATGTATGCGTCTGACAGGAGCTACAGCAAGATTAACAGCCCCTGAAAATGTAAAGAGCCCCTTGCTGAATGCAGCCGTTTTCCTTCTTGTGGTAATGGTCTGTAAAGTGATGGTTTACATGAATTGGGCTGGGGCTGATGGAGAAGAGGTGGGGACTGGAGGAAGAAGTGAAGGTTTTGTATGGTTTTGGGCTCTTAGAGACTGCTAAAGATGGGCCTGATTCACGGTGGCTCTGTTCAAGACATAATGCAGCCATTAGTCAGGCATGGTTGAGTAGGGGGGTGTGTGAAAAAGAAAGAGGATGGCTTTGTGTGTGATGGGTGAAATAAAAGGAGAGATAGTGAAGGAGAGACATTCAAATGAATGGACTATAATAAATACAAAGAGAGAGAGAGACCCTGAATGTCAATGCACAACTAGGATGGTTATGATAGCATGCCCCATCCAGTTGTGTGCAATAATTCATGCTCATAACTCATACTGACCTGTGCTTGCTCAGCAAAGTGTAGGAAGTGAAGTTAAGCTGTCTGACTGTGAGGGAACGATTCCATATGACACTTGTATACACAGATGTGAAGCCCTAATCAGTGTGTTTTCATGCATTTAGTGTACCTCACACAAAGCATCATTTTGTATTGTGAAGTGTTCCAACCCCACTGTTTATGCAGCAGATGTGTTCAAGATGCCAGTGAAGCAAAAATAAGTTTAAGTTTATTAAACAGATTGATTGTTTATTTCAAAATTGTAGCATTTAATTAACGTTTGACATATTATATTAACGTTTAATATAAATTATTGTTATTTTAATATTATGTTTTAATGATTATTACACTATTAAACCGAATTGCTAAGTTCTTAAAGGGTGGGAAAGATGCACTTTTAAATATTTAAACTACCCCAGCACTTCCATTCTGTTATTCAAGAGTAAACACTTTTTTGTGTTTGCATGCATGAGAAGAATGGGTGGAGATGGGGGATGGGGGATCATGGGGATTGGTGGGAGTTAGGTATATGGAGAACATTTTATGTACATTATATATTATAAGTGGGTTTAGAATGATATTTGGGAGTTGTGCAAAACTGGTATAAAATCTCACCAGCAATGATGTGTATGTATTCTGCCCACAAAGATCAAATCTAAAAAGCCTAGTTATCAATTTGCTAAATTGGTAGCTGCTGTCACTGAAAGATGTACGTAATCATTTTTGTGAGATTTTTCATCAGTTTTTTCTGGTTCCAGCTTGTAACTTTGGCACACTGTCTCCTAAGTGAGAGTTTATTAGGAAGAAAGTGAGAGAGAGAGAGAGAGTTGATGACTCACAGTGAAGTGTAAAAAGGGATGATTTTAAGGACTGCAGGGCTCAGTTTTAATTCCTTTAAGAACAAGAGGATAATCTCTCATCAGTTGGTCATAATGTAAATGGTGTGCTGTATAATGAAAGGTGGAAACAGTACAGTGACGCAGGGGGGAAGAATCACTCGACAAGGTTGTAACAGTGAAGCCCCGGAGGGGGGATTTTATTTACAGGTGTTTGAGTGACAACAAACAATCAACCCGATGAAGTGGTCTGTGCTCTGGATGCTCTGCTATTCCTGGCTGTGCTCTGGTGTGGTGAGGGTTCCGTGGAATGGGCTGACCGGCTCAAAAGCTGCTTTCTGCAGGGTAAGAGAGAGAGCATACAGGTTAGCATACGCGTTGGCTCATGGAGAGGTTTCTCACTTGTGCCTCAGTTTCTGTGGCTTATGTATACTATACTGTATGTGAAAAGGCTCCAGCTCGTTTGAGTAATAGTGGACTAAGGTAAGATAAGCGGTTTGAAGCATAAGGGTGAAAGTCATGAGTGGCTGCTAATGAGTCCCATATTTGTTTCAAACATGTGGGAAAGGTTTTCCTGCAAACACACTGCATCTGAATGTTAAGAATAGTTGTAGAACATGCTGGCCAGAAGCACAAAAGCCTAAGGCTAAGAACTGCTCTGCAGAAGACAATTTGGTTTAAGAAACTGCACATAAACTTTTCAGATCAAGAACTCAGATTAGAAAATGCAAGAAATGAAATGTTATGCACGAAATTAATTATCATCATGGTAAAATGAAAGACTGTATAGAGAAATGGTGAAACAGAATGATAGGATTGATTGAATGTTGTTGTTTTTGGTAACACTTTACAATAAGTTTCAATACATTAACATAAACATTAACAGTTGAAAATATCTGTGCTGTGGAAATTATAATAATTATAGTTAATTAATTTATTATAGTTATTTATTTAAAATAGAAACCTGTTTTAACATTATATATGTTCCTACTGTCACCATTGATTTATTGTGTCCTTGCTTTAAAAAAGTATTAATTTCTTTTAAAAAAAAGGTTGAATAATTTGGCAAAATGCATCTGTAGACAGTTTAAAACACTGGGAAAATGAGAGACTCAATTGTGCCTTAAGCTAAATGAAATAATGTCTGCTGTGCAGTTGACACTTTGATGGTGAAGTGTAGCCAGCCCGGAGAACTCTTGGGTCGGTTTTAGTTTCCTCTGCATCCATCAAACGCTCCATCAAGAGCTGCGATGGACTGGGGCCTCCTAGACTCAGACAGATCAGGAAACATCTTAAAGAGGGTAATGAGACAATTATGCCTCTAACCACAAATAGACATAGCCACTACTACCAGATATAGACACAGCACCTGTGAACCAAAAGTTGAGCTTTAACGAGGGAACATTTGCCTTCATTGACATAAAACCATTGTTATAGAAATCTCATTTTGTTTCATTTCAGAAAGTGGATCAAGGATCAAGGTCTACGCCAACAGAGGTGATAATATCACCCTGCCCTGCGGACTGGAAGGTCTGTCCAGTTTGTTTGGGAACAGAATCAAGTGGACCAAAATTGAAGATGACTCCTCAGAAACCGATGTGCTCATCTCAATGGGGCTCCACAGGAGAACCTACGGCACTTTCCAGAACCGCGTATACCTGTTGGAGATGGATGACAATGATGCTACTTTAGTTGTTACCAACCTAGACCTGAATGACTATGGCACATACAGGTGTGAGATCATCAACGGCATGAACGACAAGACTGTTGAAGTGGACCTTGAATTGCAAGGTAAGTTATCATTTCAGCTGTAACATTTACATTCATCAAGTCACTTACAAATGAGAGACTTTTTGGGTATATGTCGCTCTATTGGCATATGTGCGCTGTAATCTGCAAACGTTGAAAAAACATATTTCATTCACTCTCTACAGTTCCTAAGCCACATTTGAGCTGTTCATTTCAATAAACAGTCTTCAGCATTAGTACTTGAAATGTGTGAAGACACTCTTTTTTCAACACTTGTTTTTGCCATTTATCATTTGCTTGTTCTTCAGTAATATCCTGTAATTCATGCTCTTGGCCAAGACCACCATTGCAGACTTGGCTCCAGAGAAACACTCTTTGCACAGAAAAAGTAAAGTTCATGAGCATAATGAAACATGCTGGCACATATAGTCATTGTTATCCTTGGAACAATGGATTTTAAGTTTAAAAAGCCTTGCAAGTAATTTTCTCTCTCTTTGAATTTTTTTTTTTTTTCTATTACCATACCACATAAATCATTTCAACTAAGCAGGGCGGCTCTTGGAAAACTAATATCATCCTTATTCGTTCAGTGGGCTGGTCCTACAATAGGTTCATCAAACCAGCCTGATGTTAAATTCAGTTGAACTTTTCCTTAGGGGAAAATTCACTTTCTTTCACAGGGGTTGTTTTCCCATACTCCCCTCGTCTTGGGCGGTACAACCTCAACTTCCAAGACGCAGAGGCTGCGTGTCTGGAGCAGGATGCTGTGGTCGCCTCCTTTGAGCAGCTCTATGGGGAATGGAAAAATGGGATGGATTGGTGCAATGCAGGATGGCTCAATGACGGAACCGTGCAGTATCCCATCACCAAACCCAGAGAGCCCTGTGGAGGAGCGAGGACCTCAGCCGGACTGAGAACATACGGCCGACAGGACAAGTCCAACAAACGTTATGATGTGTTCTGCTTCACAGCCAGCCTTAGAGGTGAGTTCAATTCTAATATAAAATAGAGCATGACTTTTAGTAGTGTCTGTGTCCACAACCCTAAAACTCTGGTTCATATCACAGGACGCTTTTACTACTTGATCCAGCCCAAGAGGCTGAACTTCGATGAGGCTGTTAATGCATGTAAGGGAGATGGAGCTGAGATCGCAAAGGTGGGCCATATGTATGCCGCCTGGAAGCTGCAGGGATATGACCGTTGTGATGCTGGTTGGTTGGCCGACGGTAGCGTCCGTTACCCAATCTCCAGGCCCAGGCAGAACTGCAGTCCCACCGAGGCTGCGGTTCGCTTTGTTGGCTTCCCTGACAAAAAGCAGAAGCTGTACGGAGTCTACTGCTACAAAACCCAGCCGTGAAGTGCTTCATGTCATGTCACCAACCAAAGAGCAGCAATACACAGGTTTCCACATCCAAACTTATGAAGGACTTTTTGCATGAACTAGCCATAACTGTGACAATTATAGACAGGATACTGTTTCATACTGCAACATCCTGAATATTCATGTAAACAGTTATTTTACCTATCATTTACAGGTTATACAGATTTGTACACTATATGTATGAACAATGAAGTGACGAGATTAACACAAATTGCATTCAGGAAGGATATTTAGCTGAAGAAACGTTAAAGTCACATAATTTTGATCAAAACCCATTTTAAATGTAAGTTTACCAAGGATCTCCATTGTGATAATTCAATAAAGTATTTAAATATTATTGAATAGTATAAACTTTGACAGAAAGTTTTTGAAACTTGCCCAAACTGAGATGAAAAATGGACCTGACGGTTTTCGTTTCCTAAAAAAAAAATTGTGTGATCTTACTCAAATGCTCATTTCTTTAAAGCTATGTAATTTTTGGTATTTCATGTTTTGGTGTATTATCCAATGCTCTGAACTGTGATCTTATATTGTCTATTTGAAATATCAAATGATTTTGTAGTTTTACAATGCTTTATATTCATAACTCTATGAATATACTTTATATTCATCCATTGTTTCATTGTAACATTCATTCCTCATGGCTACCATTTAAAAAAAATAAAAAATTTAGATTTTGCTTGTTTAAATGTGTTTGTCCCTGCATATATTTTTTTAGATATTTCATCAGAGACAGAATATGACAAACTGCTGATGATGCATTGGACTTTGTTATATGGCAGAGAACTACAAACAGAATTTACACTGAGCGATTCTTTAAGAACCCAGTTGTATAATCAACGATTCATGACTAGCTTGAGCTTAACTGCTTAAGTGTACATATGAGCCTTGAATGATATTGTAATTCCACTGTTCTCTGCGAAAAGAGGAACAGCACTAAAAGCCATATGCAAAATTGTGCCCAAGCTTGAACGGTAACATTGAAATGTTGTTACAGGCATCGTGTGGATGACTTAAGATAATGAGATCTGTTTACTGATGAACGTAACATCTATTACTTGCCACTTTGTATTGAAATGTGTTGTTTATAGGGGAATATATTCTCCACTCATAACTTCATTTCGAACTGCAGAAGCCTCAGTGCACATAAGTGACAGTATGCTTGAGTTTGTCTTTTTTATGCACAAAATATCTTTTTTTTTCCTTCTTTTTTTGGGGGGGAAATCTGAAACATATTGTATGGTTTATGAAAGAGATTTTGAAAGAAAAATAAAACCCATAAAAATGGAATGCCTTTTGTTTTATTCTCCATTAATCTGTGATAATTCAGCAATGTCTATTTAAGGTCCAGATGTCGAGAACACAAATGTTTGTTGAAGTATGAATGCCAGCTTGGCTACACATGGCCTGCATTTCCCAGCACAGACTATTGAACGAACTTGACATAAACAACGTATTGCATATCTAATACTCTGCTGCTTCTGAGAAGAGTTCTTATCATGTTACAAATATGCTCTCTATGTACCTAACTATTAGCTATGCATATCCATGAATATGATAATCATATTCATATTACATTTTTATTAAATTATTTAGAATAGCGCATTTTATCTCGACTATGAGAAGCCTTGGAAGCGTTTGCAGAAAAAGCTTGCTAAAGTTATACAATGTTCTATGACTCATTCCAGTTGTTTAAAAAGAAATAAATGATTTCTGCAATGGAAAATGGCAACGTTTTTTCCAAGTTTTAAATGAGAAAACCACCCGTATTAATGAACAATGACCCAGCGGGGAAACACATTCATATCAAACGAAATATGGCAATGGGACTACAAAAACACAAAGCACATCAAAAGTCGGTCTCGGTTTGTTCTTCATTGCGCGATGTACTTACAAAACTATAATCAACAAAGTTTTGCAACTTGTCAAGAGATCCCATGTTGTACACTAAGTGCAATATCTGAACGTCATAAGAATAGTAAACAAAACATCAAACCAAATATTCTTCAAGGTCATGGTGGATGCATGATCAATTCAAGGTGACCTAGCAGAATCCTACAGTAGTGATGTTGTGGATAGTTTCTATTTTAAACTTTTTTTACACCTATGCTTTTGTTGTTGTTTTTGAGCCTAGATGTAAGTGTGTTTTTCTTTCTTTGAAATAAATGCATAATCCAACCCATGTCTTTTTGACCTTTTCATCTAGAAAAAAAAAAAGTGGGCTAACTCTCCATAGGTGTTTTTCTTACATTTAAAGGGTATTACCGTAATGTGCTATTTTGTATTGTATAGTATTAATGTTTAAGTGTTTTAGACAACATAATTTACCTTAATGATATCTGGTAGAATTATTCAGGCGTTCAAGTGTGCTCTTGTTAGTGAACCAATGCCATCTGGTGGTCAACATTAGGCACTGCTGATGAACCACATACTGTAGTCTAGTTCAGTGGTTTTCAATCCTGTTCCTCAGGACCCACTCTCTGCATATTTTGCAAGTCTCCCTTATCTGACATGCATTTGAGTTCATGGAGCTCTTTCTTAATGAGCTGATGATCTGAATCAGGCGTTTAAATTAGGGAGACATACAAAACGTGCAGAGCTGTGGGTCCCCAGGAACAGGTTTGAAGTTACATAAAACATACAGTTTAATTACTCCAGTCACAACATATTTTATTATATTTTTATATCAGTTAATGCTATATTAAATATTATATTTGTCGGTGTAAAAATAAATCTAATTATGCCCCATATTATTAACTACGTTTACCACTAAGCCCTTCCAAGTTCACTTCATATCAGAACACAAAATGACCAGGAATGCAAATAGAATATAATAGACTTTGTTTACACAGAAGGCATAAAAAACATTCCTTACAATTTTTCCATTTCACAAACATTTCAGACAATCACATTTGACAATAAACAAGTTATACTATAAATATAAAAAGATATGTGCACTTTTGAGAGGGGGGAAAAATTATAAAAACTGAAACAACAAGTAAACACACAAAAGAAAAGGTCTTAAAGAACAAATGCTTGGGAATAAACAAATGGATGACCGGTTCAACAAAAATAGCTGTTAAAGCTGTTACTATGAATCCTCTTCTTTTGGTCCATTGATAAACCCCAAATGTCATTATGAAATCCATCTAAATTCTGTGAGTTCCAAATGTCATCTATTAGTCACATCACTGCCAGATATTGGCACACTGTCCTCTAGGCTAATATACTGAACTCTATCACTGTGCAGTTTGGCCAAGTGAAGTCCTCAGTGTGCTCTCGCTACAACAATGAGAAAACAAGGAGCAGCTCAAGAAATAATTTATAGGCAACAACCAGTTAAAAAGGCACTTGTTCAAGTCTTTTAAGCATCTCACAAAGTACATTCTTTTTAAAGTAGTTCTAAACTGTCTGAGCAAAACTTGATGAAAAAAGGTTGATGAAAATGATGTGAAATACATACAGTAAGTTTCTAGATAACCGACGGCGGAATTAATTGTATATGTGAAACAGATTTGCATTGTAAACACTTGAAAGAAACATCACACAGAGGAATATAAATAATCTAAAATCTACATGGCTTTTCAATAGTGAATAGGTTAAAGTCAATGTATTAACGTGTATTGTACTGACTTTAAGATAACAAAACCATCCACTGCATTGGATGCAGTTTTTTAATGATATTGGCCTTTTTGTACCACAACAAACACTGTATCCATGTGACCCATTGCTCACTCTCTCTATATAAATATATATTCTTTCACATTCTTATGTATGATTTCTCATTTGTTCAGTAAGCAGCAGGATGTCTGCATACACCTGTGGTTCTTGTAAACTTGAAGAAAGATTTAAAAAAAATCATACGGACAAAGCGTGTATCAAAATGCACTGTTATGTTAAGAAGCAAAAATAGGTTGTGCTATTATTGTTCACTTGCATCTGGATTGTGAGTTAAAGATTACGAAGGCACTGTGTATTCCCAAAAAGAAGCGGAACAGACGGAGGGCAAGTCAGATCATCTTTTTTTGTGTTCAGAGGCCAGCTGAATGTGTCCTTTATGTAGTTCTAAAAAACCATCTCTCTTAAAAAGATAAAAAGCCACTGTCTCATTCCAGTGATATTCCATTCTTTTCTGGTCCTTTTAATAATCTTTTCTTTTATAATCTTTTCTTTCGGCCAGCAGGCAGATCCGTCATATGCTATCAAAATACATTAAAAGGGTTTTGTTAAAATAGCAACTATTGTTGCGTCCGATTGTGTTTTAAACCACGGTGATGATGGTGTCGTCGGGGTAAAGAATGTTCTGCCATTCTCTTCTGATGACTGCGGAAAACTCTGTATGTCTGATACCTTGCATAGGACCTTTGGAAGTTGGAGGCTGAAAAGAAAATACAAGTACATTAAATCAATTAATATTTTTTTTATAACTTTAATGTATACAAATATATGTGCACACTACATTTTTAAAGTTTGGGATACTTTTTTTTCTCCACAAAACATTAATCAACTCGCTTAACCCTCGCTATAACATGGATGATGATGATGATATGCATCTTGAACACCAAATCAGCATATTAGAATGATTTTTGAAGGATCATGTGACACTGAAGACTGGAGTTACCAAAGAGTTAAATAACATTTAACAATCATTTAAAATGTTTATTTAATATTACTGTTTTACTGATTTTTTTAATCAAACAACTGCTTCCTTGGTGAACATATCACACATTTTTCAAAATCTTACCAAACCTTTTGAATAGTAGTGTATATACAAACTTAAACATGAGTGCATAAAATGATCATTCAAGGGATGGTTGTTGTACAAAAATAATTTGTTGTGATAGATTTCAACAGACAGAATACTTACGATTCATGCAGGCAATCCTGGGCAAATCCCATGAGCCGTCGCCTCTGCAGCGAATAGTGGGAACATGTCTCTGGATGAAGCCGTCCATGCACTGGTATCTGATCAGGGAGTTGATCTCATAGCGTGGGCGCAGCTGGCCAAATGTGCGGGCGTTATGGACAAGAGGAGGCTGACTGCAGGACACTGTAGAAAACGGCACACAATAGAGTAACCATCAGTAATGGAGGACTGAATCTGAGATGTTATTTTAAAATGTTAGCTGCTTTAACCGACTGAGGACAAATCCCCTCCCAAAAAACTGTTTCTTCCTGTCTATAAACAACCAAAGATATATCATCCTAGGGTACAGCTGTCATCCAAAATTTTCAGATTCACTATTATACAACATTAGTATTTATAACCACTGATGGAATTTAGACTGAAAATAAATAACTATATATGTCCTGTTATTTTAGAAACGCTTCTAAGCTCACCTGTGCCTTTCTTGCAGGTGAAGGTAAGGTGGTAGTTGCAGGGAACATCATTCCACTGGCCGTCCTCGTGCCAGATCATTACCACACAATCCTCCCCTGAGGAAAAGAAACTGTCTGGCTGGTTCGGTCTCCAGTTTTCATATTGCTGCAGGGGATTGAGATCAAAAAGTTAATGTGAGGGAGACAATTACACGATAGAAATATGTACAGATATGATACACTTTGAGTTGTCACTTTATTTTTTGAGTGTTTAAAAGAAATTGCATTCAACACACCAGCACAACTTAAAATACAACCAGGCTCAAAATAGCAATATACTGCTATGTATATATTCTTTACATCCATATGTGTGATTTATTGTTTGTTCAGAGTGCAGCAGGATGCCAACATGCACCTGTAGTTCTTCAATATTTATGGCAGTTGCACTATTATAGCTTATCTAAATTCCACATTTTCCCTAAAAATATTTTACATAATTTGGTGTTTGCACTTGAAGTGATAACTTATTAAAGAAAATGCTTGAAGATCTGTTATTATGTAATATTATGTCCAAATCTTATTTGTTAAAATTTTATTAAATATTTGTTTGTTTTGTCAACTTGTTTTACTTCAAATAGCATATGATTTGTACTTCTTCATGTACCTTGCAACCATTTTTGAGTGAATAGCATAATTTGAGGATCATTTTGGGAGCATACAGTCAAATCAACGAGGCCTATATGGTAACCGAAAGAAAACAAGTTGATAAGAATTTTAAAGCAGTGTATGAAAGGAGCACAAAGAAAGACAAAAAAAAGAAAAAGATAATAATACAGACATACTCCAGTAGGGGGCGCTAAGCACACACATCATCACAAACTGCAAAAAGCTGCTGCAGAGAGCAGTGTGATGCATTTGGGAGATAGTAGTTACAAATGTAGTAGTAGTAGTACATCTATATACAACTATTATGCACACATTTTATTCAAAGTATTTCCCCTCTTCATACATCACATGATGCATGATCAGTCTCAGCTATGTATGAATGCACTGAGAAGAGAGTGCTAGTTGAAAAGACTAACCTTTAAAGTAACTAATAAAGCGTACAAAGACCAAAACTTTACAGTGGACTTGAGCTAATATTTTTAAACAAATTCAAAGTGCTTTGAGGTACTATTCCAGATACTGTGTTTATATTGCAGCTAGCCAACAGACTCTTAGTCTGCTGAAATTAAATTATACAGTAAATTACTTTAACATAATAATATGAATTTAAATGTATATCGGCACTCTTCCATATCACTTTTTTATCCTGAATTAAAACTGTAAACTGTGCACATATATTAAACATGTAATTATACCCAACAGAGGTCTGGTCTTTCAGCAACCCTTTAAATACTGCACCAATCACCCCAGAAATCCTGTTATTATCCTCTTACAAAAGGAATGTGTGCTTCCTGCTTGAAAATTGACGTAATGTAATATCACTCTAGATATCTCCAATGGCGCATACTTAAATACATTACCAAAAATCAATTCTTAATATAGCAGCTCTTCCATATACAGAATACAATAAGAGTGCTTGCAAACTCCAGAGGACATGTTTATAGCCCCTCAATGATGCCAACTAGACTAAACTGTCACGCATTCACATTTCAGGTCTGGACTGTATCTAGTGCAGCCTGTTCCAGGTGCTGCTCATCTTTCACACCTCCATTACCTGTCCACACCTGTAAGCTTCCTCTACCCTTATTTATTTTGATCCTTCAGTCCTGAGAGGACTTCCACAGATGAAAACTCCTATCTCCTGCCCTCCAGGGCTTTGTGGCCCTTCCCCACAAAATTCTGCTTTATCTTTGAAGTGAGAGCCCAGTCAGGACTAAACAACTGTAATTAGCTACTTTCCTATTCAATGGAGGAACACCTCTAGAACCAGGGAGATGGTTGTACATGTCTCCTGTTTTACTTTTTTCACATTAACAAATTCTTGCTAAAAATGCCTAATGCTATGTAAATTAATAGCTTGTTAAAGAGCATTATGAAAAATACAAGGAAAGTTTATAAGCAAACATTATAAAGATTTCATCTACTGTACACTGTTCAATAATAAATGTGTGCTTCAATACCATCTTTCTAAAATAGAATAAGAAAATGCTCTTACCACAACACTACCATCCGTCCACCGGAAATCATTCTCATACATCTTATCATTCAGACCGATCCACTGGTAGTCATGGCCAAGGCCTACAAGAGAAGAGAGGAAAAAAAGTCAAGAAAGGCATTTTTGTTCTTATACATCACACTTCACGCATCTAGTGCTGGAGCAGCATTTGGCCCATTTATTGATAAACTAACCTTTCTTTAAACTCTAAAGTTGAAAGCTAAAAATCCCTGAACTAGTGGGATATTCAATAACCCAGAAGTAGTGAAAAGTAGAACAAAAAACACAAAATGGAAACAAAACAATACCACCCTTGCTCATAAATAACATGCAACATGTTAGTTTGCATGTAATTGATGATATTAGACAGAATGTATACTCACGGTTGATGTACTGCTGCTCCTCATGGGACAGGACACTAGCAAGGTGTGCCCCCTGGAGACGGCATTCACGCTCCGCTGTGTCCCAGTTACGCCGATGAGGAAAGAATTTGTAGCAGTGGCCCTGGAACTTGTGCCAGCCGTAGTTGCACGTTTCTGTATCTGTAGAAAATCATGTGTGAGTTTTTGGTGATGCACTACACATAAACCTGACACGTAGACACCTTGCAATATTGTATCTTTGCAAAAAAGCAATTCTGAATTGAAAATTTGAATTGAAATTGAATTGATAATCCTGTTTCTAAAAGTGGAAAAGGAGCTTGATATTGTCTACTGTCAATTTCTTTTTATTAGTCCTTTACCTTTGGGCTTACACTGTGAGGTTCTTATCAGTACAATATATCAAACTCTTTCTTTGTTCAGTGGCACTCTTTTCAAGTGAGAATGATTCCCCACTCATACTGCACCTGAGGGAATATGTTATAACTCCCTTTCATCCTTGTTTTAAATTACATGTCAGTTAAACAAGATCACTAAGAGCAAGAGCTACACCCTTGTGTCTATCATATCAGGAAACCAATTCATTTTTGCATAAGAATGCCTACAGTGCCATGGCGATTAGGTGTTTTGCTCCAAGGCATTGGAGCAAAGCAGACCTTTAAAACAGCCACTAACCATTTGGAAAACCTCATAGTTTTAAAGTAAGCATATTATGAACCCAGCAATTTATTAGTCTTGTTGACAAATGATTTTAAAGTTCCTAGATCACCATATGATCACATTAAATTAGCAAATAATGTGTGTCCTATCAGTCACAGTAAGTATGTTTATGCACACTGTTGTAATCAAGCTAAAGCTGGCTTTTGAGCTACAGTCTCTGCTGGTATAACTTTAGTCAGACTCACATGATATTTTAGAAAGACAAATTATTGTTTTAGACCAAACAAACTTTTAAAGTGCTTGTAAACGCACTTTCTGACTGTTTGTGGATCAACCCAGGGCTGTTCTACATCAAGCTGAGAGCTTTGATTCCTTGTTTGAAATCACTGTGATAATAGCAGACTTGCCCTGAAAGAACCACTAATTGGGGGGGGTGTATCTCTGACCTTTCTGCAATTAACATGCAGGAGGGAAAATGCCAGGTCCTTGGGCCTCATTTAAAAATGTGCGTACGCTAAGATTTGATATTATACTATGCGTACGCTTAAATCCACAAAAGCGCAAATTTAGGATGCTTTGTTGCAGTAGTGACACATCAGGGGTTCATTTATAAAACGTTGCATAAAAAGAATAAACTATGGCAAAAAATGAAAATATTAAAACTCTCATTAATTTATCATTGACCATTAATTCATCCATAACATCAGTACAAATGCACATAAAAATGCACAAAGCAATGTTGGCTTGTGATTTTGGATTATTTAGTATTTTCTGCATTTCTCTGTAAGCAGCAATATCTGAGACTAAGTCACATGCCCCTATAATCTGAGTCACTGTTGAATCACAGTTTCTGTGCAGGAGTCTTCTTTGTGTCTGTCATGTTGATGATATCTCAAGTTTGAGATGAAAATCATGTTCAGAGTACTCAAGACGATAATGCACTCATGACGTCGATATCATTTGTTTTAATTCTGACAAAAGCCAGATGTGAGTTGAACTGGAGAGATTTTGCTATTAGCATTTTAATGTGTATAAATAATTTTGAAGTGGATAAAACTCTCAAGAAAGTAACCTCATTCGTGTAAAAAGTAAATTAATATCTCAAGGGTAATGGTCTTAACAGCTGTGCTCAAATGAGAAGGTTAAAAAACTGTATCCTCTTAAATAGTGGAAAGTACAGCATCATTAGACATGTCTGTCTAGCACCGAACAACTCCATTCACTTACATCAAGTAAAAAATCTATTACCTATCAGGATCTAGCAAACCATGAGTCACATTTACCAAATTCATATCTGCCAGGAATATCAGAGTAATTTTTTTTAACGATGAAATCATTAGAATGTTTGGAGGTTTACCATATATATATATTCACAGTAGTCTCTCTGGCTACAGTAGCTTTACACATTATCAGAAAGATGATATAGTATTGTGACCTTCCACAGGTATTTACAAATTATAATTACAGGTATATGTAAAATAAACTCTTACCTTGCTCACACAGTGCTCCTGCATAACTTGGAAGACATACACAGCTGAATGAGTTAAGGCCATCAATACATGTTCCTCCATTACGACAAGGGTTTGTGTGACATTCATCAATGTCTAGAAAAAATAAATCAAAATAAGGTGAGTAAATAATGTACTGATGTGCATTACAATTAGTAAATTAGTTAATGAGAATTTAAAGGTGCACTACAGAAGACTTTTTGTGTTTAAAGTTGAGCAAAATCCCATTATTGATCAATAAAACTTTAGGTGAGACAGTGTTTTCAACAATATTTTGGGCATTGAATTTGGTGGGAATGTTTTTGGTTTAAGTTCTGTAGTGCACCTTTAATAAATGAATGAAACACTGATACCGCATACCTATTTCACACTGGTCACCACTATATCCAGGTGGACAGCTGCAGATCTGAACACCGCCTATTTTTACACAAGATCCTCCATTCAAGCAAACATCATCAGAGCAGGAATGAACATCTGCAGTAAGAGAGAGAGGATATATAGGCATGTTATACAAAAATACTATAATAGGGAAAGTAAATGCATTCTGTTAATTTTGGTGTTTAAAACCGTTTTTACATCCTACCTGGAATATCAAATGTCTGCCCGATCATTGTGTATGGAAGGTCCGCTGTACTGTGTGTTGTGCTTTCATTCTGTGCACTCGGAGGTGGGCTTTTAACCAAAGCGGCCTCAGAAACGTCTTCAATGGAGAAAAATCGTGTTGTAGTTTCGCTCTGATCTTCATTTTCAATTGGAATCTCAGTTGGAAGAGTTACAGCTTCCTCAATTTGACCAGCTGCCTCTTGTTTTCTTGAGGTAGTTTCCTTACTAACAATCTTTATATCAGAATCAGGTGTCATAAGTAAAGGTGAGGTTGTTGCAGTAGACAGAATCACTGCCTGATCCTCATCAGATGATGGGATGATAACTGAATCCTCCTCTGAGCTGCTCTTCAAACTACTGGAAGTTACCGAACCATCAAATTGAGGTTGTATGGTGGTGCTGAATCCTGTATCAACTCTTTCTTCCGAGAATTTCTCTTCACTAATAGCAGCAGAACTTGGTTTATCTGTGATATTAAGAAGTCTTATTGTGGTGTGAGGCCTATTGGATGATATGGTGTTTACCTCCCCAGATGTGCTTCTCTCTGAACTACTTGTTACACTTTTTGGTGAGCTGGTGACTGAAGCTTGAGGCTTGACTGAAGTTCTTGAGGCACTCTCAAAAGTAGTTTCACTCTCTATGTCTGGTTGCATGGTAGTCTCAAAGCTTATTTCAGTGTCTAGCTTAGAGGTGGTTTCAGTATTCAAAACTTCTGCTTCTGTGTTTCCATCAAGATTTGTTGCACTGCCTTCCTCAGGTTTTAAGGAGGTCTCAGTGTCAGTGTCAATTTTTGATTCTGAAGTGGTTTCAACTTCAAGCTGTGAGGTGGGCTCAACACTAGTCTCAAAATCAGGCTGTGAGGTAGCCTCAAATCCAGTCTCGCCATCAGGCTGTAAGGTGGTCTCAACACTGGTCTCAACATCAGGCTGTGAGGTGGTCACATCGTCAGGCTGTGAGATGGTCTCAACACTAGTCTCAACATCAGGATGTGAAGCAGTCTCATCATCAGGTTGTGAGGTTGTCTCAACACTAGCCTCAGCATCAGGCTGTGAGATGGTCTCAGCACTAGTCTCAACATCAGATTGTGAGATGGCCTCAAATCCAGTCTCAGCATCAGGCTGTAAGGTGGTCTCAAATCCAGTCTCAGCATCAGGCTGTAAGGTGGTCTCAACACTCGTCTCAACATCAGGCTGTGAGGTTGTCAAATCGTCAGGCTGTGAGGTGGTCTCAACAATAGTCTCAACATCAGGCTGTGAGGTGGTCTCAACACTAGTCTCAACATCAGGCTGTGAGGCTGTCACATCGTCAGGCTGTAAGGTGGTCTCAGCACTAGTCTCAACATCAGGCTGTGAGGCGGTCTCATCATCAGGTTGTGAGGTGGTCTCAACACTAGCCTCAGCATCAGGCTTTGAGATGGACTCAACACTAGCCTCAGCATCAGGCTGTGAGATGGTCTCAACACTAGTCTCAACATCAGGCTGTGAGGTGGTCTCAACAATAGTCTCAACATCAGGCTGTGAGGTGGTCTCAACACTAGTCTCAGCATCAGGCTGTAAGGTGGTCTCAACACTAGTCTCAACATCAGGCTGTGAGGTTGTCACATCGTCAGGCTGTGAGATGGTCTCAACACTAGTCTCAACATCAGGCTGTGAGGTGGTCTCATCATCATGTTGTGAGGTGGTCTCCACACTAGCCTGAGCATCAGGCTGTGACATGGTCTCAACACTAGTCTCAACATCAGGCTGTAAGTTGGTCTCAAATCCAATCTCAGCATCAGGCTGCAAGGTGGTCTCAACACCAGTCCCAACATCTAGCTGTGAGGTGGCCTCAAATTCAGTCTCAGCATCAGGCTGTAAGGTGGACTCAAAACTAGACTCAACATCAGGCTGTGAGGTGGTCTCAAAGTTTGTCTCAACATCAGGCAGTGAGGTGGGGAAGCTCTTCTCACCTTCAGGTTGGGTGATGTCATCAATGGCAGTCTCATTTAAGTCGGTTTCTGAAGTGTTTGGTTGTAAGATACTCTTTTGTGTCTTAGAACCTGAAAAAGCCTCAGATGTGTTTGATAGTATTACAGCAGCTTCAGTTGCCTGTGGTTGTGTAATTGTAGTTGAAGTTGTTTTGTCCTCAGATGGTTTATCTTGAGGAGGAATTGACTCAATAGTTGCTGGGGATATTTCACCACTAGAGCCCTCATCTTCATCCATTTCACTTTCAAGTGCTCTTTCACTACCTTCAGTAGATAAAGATCTCACTGCTGTTTGGACAGTGCTAGACAACAACGCTGATTTAGTTGTGAAGGACGTGGAATGGGAGGAACTTACAAAACTCTCTGACTCTGATGTATGGTTAGTCTCACTGATTTCTGCCTCATCGGTATAATTGTAAGACATTTCCTCTGTTGGACTCACACTGTCCTCTTCACCAGAACCTTCTAGTTGAGTAGTTTCTTGGTCATCCTCTACAATACCAGAGCCTTCTCTGTCTACAAAGGCAGAAGTGATAGTGCTTGAATCTTGTGTTATGGTGGAGTCTTTGTTGAGTTCTGTAAAGCCACAGTTAGTTACTGCAGGAGAAACAGTTTGAGGAAAGTCTGTTGAATCAGACAGTTCTGTAACCATTTCAGTTGTTTGATCACCTGAGCCATAATCTGTTGAAGAAATTAATGCACTTGTTTCCTTTGAGTTACCAGATCTAGTTGATACATCTGTGCTTGATAATTCACTCCCTTGATTCACCTTATCAGTAGACGGGCTACTGAGTTCAGTGTCATCAACACTTGTCATGTACAATGTTTCCTCTGTGTCAGCTGTTAAGTCATTATCAGTTGCTATTTTGGTGTGTGTGGTCATTTTGGCAGGTTCAGTCATGCTAGCACTTGATGCAGTTTGGAATGATGCAGGGCTTGTTAAATCTAGTACTGGAGAAACTGACTGTTCAGAGTCTGTAATAGCACCTGGATGTTGTGAAGAAGCACTTTCTCTAGAACTTGAAGTGGCAGATGTTGCATCATCTCCAGTATGTGTTAATACATCTTCAGAGTCCCCTTCAGCTGAGAACATTTCCATGATTTCTGTGGACACTTCAGATGTCATGGGGGTTAAAGTGGTTGTTTCCAGAATACAATCATCTGTAGACAAAGTTTCTCCTGGGTGTCTCATTTTAAGTTCTGTGGATTCTGTGGGGGTCTCACCAGCTTGTGTGTGTTCAGATAAATCCGCATCAGTAGATTCAGGAGATTGTGTTGCTTGTGTGTCCTCTTCTAAATATGTTGAACTGCTTAGCAGCATGTCTGTTGTGGTTTCAAAAGACACACGTAAAAGAGTTAACTCAGAGCCATCTATTCCAGATCCTTCTGGCTCCTCTGTCATAAAGCTTGAGGGTTGTGCCGTCATGACAAGTGGAGTTCCCCCAGCTGCTTCTTCTGTAACAATTGTAGGGGCAAAGGGAGAAGAGTGCTCTAAAATAGACAAAGTATCTGCATCAATAATCATGTCATCCTTAGTGAAAACTTCTGGTTTGATGCTTTCATATCGTATACTCTCTGTAACAGTTGAAAGTAGCTTATCTTCATCTTCCTCCTCTGTGAATATTAAGACTGAACTTGTTGGAGTGACTTGCTGATTAGCACTGTCCTTAGACAAGAACAATGGAGTAGTGGTGGACACAGGGTCTTTAGGTGTTACGAAAGAAGGCAATTTAGTGTCGCTGGTTATGACACCAGATGGTGTTCCAGGAGCTGTAAAGTAAGTGACTTCTATATCTGAGACAGAAACATCAGAATGTTCCTGCTGTGTCTGTGCTGTGACCGAGACCAGAGCAAAAACTTCAGCATTTGTGCTTGACAACGTGTGTCCCTGTGAAACAACTCTGGTTGCACTGTGCTGTTCACTGTTGACAGAGCTAAAGGGTGTTATGCTAATTGCTGTTTCTGTCATCTTTGAGCTTAATAACAAAGGTGAAGATGTCACAGGAGCTAAATCATCACCTGATCCATCATCTTCTGCTCCATCTCCCTCGGTTGAGTCTTCTCCACTCCCATCCTCTGAACGTGAAGTTACAAATGTTACAGTTGACTGTGTAGAATTCAGGAATGAGGGAGACGGGGATAAAATTGGCTGATGTGTGAAATCTGTATTAATATTGACAGATGCAGCACTTGAGAAACCTCTTTTTTTCTCTTTCTCTTCAACTTCTGTCTCATCAGTTCTCACAGTTAGGTCCTCATATGCCTTAGTTGTTGGTGTTTTGGATATCTCAGCAGTAGGATCCCCTGGTGAGGTAAATTCCTTGTAATCTTCTGTGGTTGATAATTCATGCCCATTTAAGTCGGTTTCTGAAGTGTTTGGTTGTAAGGTACTCTTTTGTGTCTTAGAACCTGATGGGTTTGATTGTATTACAGCATCTTCAATTGCCTGTGATTGTGTGATTGTAGTTGAAGTTGTTTTGTCCTCAGAGGGTTTATCTTGAGGAGGAATTGACTCAATAGTTGCTGGGGATATTTCACCACTAGAGCCCTCATCTTCATCCATTTCACTTTCAAGTGCTCTTTCACTACCTTCAGTAGATAAAGATCTCACTGCTGTTTGGACAGTGCTAGACAACAACGCTGATTTAGTTGTGAAGGACGTGGAATGGGAGGAACTTACAAAACTCCCTGGCTCTGATGTATGGTTAGTCTCACTGATTTCTGCCTCATCTGTATAATTGTAAGACATTTCCTCTTTTGGACTCACACCGTCCTCTTCACCAGAACCTTCTAGTTGAGTAGTTTCTTGGTCATCTTCTACAATACCAGAGCCTTCTCTGTCGACAATGGCAGAAGTGATAGTGCTTGAATCTTGTGTTATTTTGGTGTCATTGTTGAGTTCTGTAAAGCCACAGTTAGTTACTGTAGGAGAAACAGTTTGAGTTTTGATGGCTGCTGATAAAACATGCATGACAGGCGACACTCCTGATCCTTCATCATCTGTTGTGTCATCCTCCGCATCAGATGAAATTGTTGTGTGAATGCTATGGCTTTTGCTAGATGTAAACATTGTTTTTGTACTGAGAAGTGCTGAAGTTGCTTTGTAACTGGCAGTGACTGTTGATGTTTGGAAAGGAACAGTTGTTGATTGGATAGCTGAAGGTGTGGTGTGGTCATCTTCAACTGTTGCCACTAAGGTGAGACTAGGTTTACCTGATCCAACTGCAGTATGACTAATAATTGATTCTGTGGTGTGTTTAGTCAACTGTGATTCAGTAATAGTATGAGGTTTAGAAGACACAGAGGTCTCTGTGAGTCTTGTACTAACAGGTTCTTTTGTTGTGTAACTTGAGCTAACTATTTCTGTTGTACGGTGATTGCTAGGTTCATCTCTAAATTTAGTCGTTGAAGAGGCAAACTTTCTTTGAGATTTCATGACATCCTGACTTGTGACTGTTCTGATCACAGATGAGGGAGCTGTGGTGAAACTCTCTGGTGTCTGCTGACCAGAGCCTTCTACCTCTGTGAGTGAAAATAATGAGCTTGGTATGGGTTCTCTACTTACAGTTGTAACATTTATTGTTGCTGTCATGTTATCTGAGGGCTGCACTCCAGAAGCAGGAGTTGACACAAAACCAACAACAATTGTCTTGTCCTCTGATGGTGTAGGAATGTGAGGTATTGATTCTACAATAGCAGAGGATATTTCAAAAGAGCCATCATCTTCAGTCACTTCTTTTTCTGCAATTTCTCCACTACCTTGTTCAGAAGATGAGTCTGTAACTACTGTTTGAAATGTGCTTGAAAACAATTCATATGTTAATGAAGTCAACTCTGGCTCTGATGTGTGGTCAGTCTCAAGAATTTCTGCTTCATCTGTGGCAACAATATAATGGTCATAGGCATTAGTTGTCAGTGCAATTCTGTCTTCCCCCGTTGAAACCTCTTGGTGAGCTTTTTCCTCTGAGATATTTGAGACAAAAGTGGAAACTGATTCTGTGTAATGTTTCTCTGTTGGCTTAATTCTTGAAATATTTGCATCAGCTGAGGACCAATATGAGCTTGCATTGGTCAGGTCTATAGTAGGTACTGTAAAAAGGGTGGCAGTTTGTTCTGTTTGCACTTTTACAGAAGCTTTTATTTTCTGTGCTGTAGTATTGGTGATTTTATCACGAGAGGGTTTAGATAAACCATCATACCCTGAAGATGGCAAAACTGAAGTAAAACTTGGTGGCATTGTACTTGTGCGTGCAGCATCTGTTGAACTAGACTTTGAGACTGCTTCTGTAATATATGGCATTTCTGTGAATTGTTCAGTTGATTTGCGCAGGTTGGTGAACTCTTTGCTTAACATTTCATAGGTCTCGTCTCCTGAACCTTCAGGCTCTGTAGATGGCAAGTTTGAAGAAAAAGTTGATGGTAAAAAGACGTCTTTGAGGTCTGAGTTCGTTGTGAATGTGCTTTCAAATAACATCTCATCTAAATGTCCAGTCTCAGCAGAGGAGAACAGAGAAGCTTCAGACTCTGTAGATGACAAACTTGATGAAAAGCTTGACGGCGACAGCACATCTTTGGCAGTTGTCTTCTCTGAGATCATCATTACAGTTCTGTCAGATAATGTCTCATCTAAATATCCAGTATGAGCAGAGGAGAACAGAGTCTCTGATACATTCATGATTGTGGATTCAGATGGTTTTGCTTTCAGGTCTTTGTCCTCCATCACAGTAACTGTGGTTGTTGCTGTAGGTGATGTAACATCTTTACTTGTAACTGTTTCTTCTGTTGAGCCGCTGGTGCTCAGTGATGAAAAGGTATGTGCAGCACTAGCTACAGTAGAGTCAAGAGAGTAAACAGGTTCTCTACTATGTGTTTCAATGGTCTGATCTCTTATAGCATCAGCATATGTGGAGCTGGACACTGAGACTGTTTCTGTTGTGTCAGATGATGTTTTAGTAAGTTCATGGTCTGATTTGGTTGAGGAATAAAGTGAAGAACTTGTCGTTGTGAACTCTTTGCTAAACATATCAGATGTCTCATCTCCTGAAGCTTCAGAATCTGTAGATGGTGAACTTGAAGAAAAACCTGATGACGTTATATCTTTGGCAGTTGTCTTTTCTAATATCACTGTAACAGTGCTTTCAGATAATTTCTCATCTAAATGTCCAGTCTGAGCAGAGGAGAACAGAGTCTCTGATACACTGATAATGGTGGACACAGAAGGTTTTACTGACACGTCTTTCTCCTTCATTAGAGTAGCTGTGGTTACTGCTGTATGTGATGCAAAATCTTTACTTGTAACTGTTTGACCTGTTGATTCTCCAGTGTTTGATGATGTAAATGTGTGTGAAGTATTAGTTACAGTAGAATAAAGAGAGGAAACAGGTACTCTACTAAGTACATCAGGTGACTGACTTCTTGTAGCTTCAGCATCTGTTGAGCTGGACACTGAGATTGTTTCTGTCAAGTCAGATGATGTTTTAGTAAGTTCACGGTCTGATTTGGTTGAAGAATAAAGTGAAGAACTTGTTGTTGTGAACCCTTTGCTAAACATATCAGATGAACCTTCAGAGTCTGTAGAGGTCAAACTTGATGGTGACAGTACATCTTTGACAGTTGTCTTCTCTGAGATCATTTTAACAGTACTTTCAGATAATTTATCATCTAAATGTCCAGTCTGAGTAGAGGAGAACAGAGTCTCTGAAACATTAATGATTGTGGATTCAGATGGTTTTACTGACAAGTATTTGTCCTCCATTATAGTAGCTGTGGTTGTTGCAATAGGTGATGTAACATCTTTACTTGTAACTGTTTCTCCTGCTGAGCCCCTGGTGCTCAGTGATGAAAATATACGTACAGCAGTAGTTACAGAAGAGTCAAGAGAAGAAACAGGTTCTCTACTATGTGTCTCAGTTGTCTGATCTCTTGTAGCATCAGCATCTGTGGAGTTGGACACTGAGCTTGTTTCTGTCGTGTCAGATGATGTTTTAATAAGTTCACTGTCTGATTTGGTTGAAGAATAAAGTGAATAACTTGTCGTTGTGAACCCTTTGCTAAACATATCAGATGTCTCATCTCCTGAACCTTCAGAGTCTGTAGAGGTCAAACTTGATGGCGACAGTACATCTTTAACAGTTGTCTTCTCTGAGATCATTTTAACAGTGCTTTCAGATAATGTCTCATCTAAATGTTCAGTCTGAGCAGATGAGAACAGAGTCACTGAAACATTAATGATTGTGGATTCAGATGGCTTTGTTGACAGGTCTTTGTCCTCCATTATAGTAGCTGTGGTTGTTGCTGTAGGTGATGTAACATCTTTACCTGTAACTGTTTCTTCTGTTGAGCTCCTGTTGCTCAGTGATGAAAATGTGTGTATACCACTAGTTACAGTAGAGTCAAGAGAAGAAACAGGTTCCCTACTATGTGTCTCAGTTGTCTGATCTTTTGTAGCATCAGTATCTGTTGAGCTGGACACTGAGCTTGTTCCTGTCATGTCAGAAGATGTGTTAGTAAATTCATGATCTAATTTGGTTGAAGAATAAAATGAAGAACTTGTTGTTGTAAACTCTTTGCTAAATTTATCAGATGTCTCATCTCCTGAAGCTTCAGAATCTGTTGATGGTGAACTTGAAGAAAAACCTGATGACGTTACATCTCTGGCAGTTGTCTTCTCTAATATTACTGTAACAGTGCTTTCAGGTAATTTCTCATCTAAATGTCCAGTATGAGCAGAGGAGAACACAGTCTCTGAAACATTAAAGATTTTGGATTCAGATGGTTTTGCTGACAGGTCTTTGTCCTCCATCACAATAACTGTGGTTGTTGCTATAGTTGATGAAACATCTGTACTTGTAACTATTTCTCCTTCTGGGCCCCTGGTGCTTAGTGCTGAAAATGTAAGTACAGCAGTAGTTACAGCAGAGTCAAGAGAAGAAACTGGTTCTCTGCTATGTGTCTTGGTTGTCTGATCTCTTGTAGCTTCAGCATCTGTTGAGCTGGACACTTCGATTTTTTCTGTCGTTTCAGATGATATTTTGGTAAGTTCATGGTCTGATTTGGTTGAAGAATAAAGAGAAGAACTTGTCGTTGTAAACTCTTTGCTAAACATATCCAAGGTTTCATCTCCTGAAGCTTCAGAATCTGTAGATGGTGAACTTGAAAAAACACCTGATGACGTTACATATCTGGCAGTTGACTTCTCTAATATTACTGTAGCAGTGCTTTCAGATAATGTCTCATCTAAATGTTCAGTCTGAGCAGAGGAGAACAGAGTCACTGAAACATTAATAATTGTGGATTCAGATGGTTTTGCTGACAGGTCTTTGTCCTCCATTATAGTAGCTGTGGTTGTTGCTATAGGTAATGTAACATCTTTACTTGTAACTGTTTCTCCTGTTGAGCTCCTGTTGCTCAGTGATGAAAATGTATGTGCATCACTAGTTACAGTTGAGTCAAGAGAAGAAACAGGTTTTCTACTATGTGTCTCGGTTGTCTGATCTTTTGTAGCATCAGTATCTGTTGAGCTGGACACTGAGCTTGGTTCTGTCATGTCAGAAGATGTTTTAGTAAGTTCATGATCTAATTTGGTTGAAGAATAAAATGAAGAACTTGTTGTTGTGAACTCTTTGCTAAATTTATCAGATGTCTCATCTCCTGAACCTTCAGAGTCTGTAGAGAGGAAACTTGTTAAAAAGCTTGATGGCAGTATTACATCTTTGGCAGTTGTCTTCTCTGAGATCGTTTTAACAGTGCTTTCAGATAATTTCTCATCTATATGTCCAGTATGAGCAGAGGAGAACAGAGTCTCTGAAACATTAAAGATTGTAGATTCAGATGGTTTTGCTGACAGGTCTTTGTCATCCATCACAGTAACTGTGGTTGTTGCTATAGGTGATGAAACATCTGTACTTGTAACTATTTCTCCATCTGGGCCCCTGGTGCTTAGTGATGAAAATGTAAGTACAGCAGTAGTTACAGCAGAGTTAAGAGAAGAAACTGGTTCTCTACTATGTGTCTCGGTTGTCTGATCTCTTGTAGCTTCAGCATCTGTTGATCTGGACACTGAGATTTTTTCTGTTGTGTCAGATGATGTTTTGGTAAGTTCATGGTCTGATTTGGTTGAAGAATAAAGTGAAGTACTTGTGGTGAACTCTTTGCTAAACATATCCAAGGTTTCATCTCCTGAGGCTTCAGAATATGTAGATGGTGAACTTGAAGAAAAACCTGATGACGTTACATCTCTGACAGTTGCCTTCTCAAATATTACTGTAACAGTGCTTTCAGGTAATTTCTCATCTAAATGTCCAGTCTGAGCAGAGGAGAACACAGTCTCTGAAACATTAATGATTGTGGATTCAGATGGTTTTGCTGACAGGTCTTTGTTCTCCATTATAGTAGCTGTGGTTGTTGCTATAGGTGATGTAACATCTTTACTTGTAAATGTTTCTCCAGTTGAGCCCCTGGTGCTCAGTGATGAAAATGTTTGTGCATCACTAGTTACAGTAGAGTCAAGAGAAGAAACAGGTTCTCTACTATGTGTCTCAATTGTCTGATCTTTTGTAGCATCAGTATCTGTTGAGCTGGACACTGAGCTTGTTTCTGTCATGTCAGAAGATGTTTCAGTAAGTTCATGATTTAATTTGGTTGAAGAATAAAATGAAGAACTTGTTGTTGTGAACACTTTGCTAAACATATCAGATGTCTCATCTCTGTAAACTTCAGAGTCTGTAGAGGAAAAACTGGATGAAAAGCTTGATGGCAATATTACATCTTTGGCAGTTGCCTTCTCCGAGATTGTTTTAACAGTGCTTTCAGATAATTTCTCATCTAAATGTTCAGTCTGAGCAGAGGAGAACAGAGTCTCTGATACATTAATGATTGTGGATTCAGATGGTTTTGCTGACAGATCTTTGTCCTCCATAATTGTAGCTGTGGTTGTTGCTATAGGTGATGAAATATCTGTTCTTGTAACTATTTCTCCTTCTGGGCCCCTGGTGCTCATGTATGAAAATGTAAATACATCAGTAGTTACAGCAGAGTCAAGAGAAGAAACGGGTTCTGTACTATGTGTCTCGGTTGTCTGATCTCTTGTAGCTTCGGCATCTGTTGAGCTGGACACTGAGATTGTTTCAGTCGTTTTAGATGATGTTTTGGTAAGTTCATGGTCTGATTTGGTTGAAGAAAAAAGAGAAGAACTTGTCGTTGTGAACTCTTTGCTAAACATATCAGAGGTTTCATCTCCTGAAGCTTCAGAATCTGTAGATGGTGAACTTGAAGAAAAACCTGATGACGTTACATCTCTGGCAGTTGTCTTTTCTAATATTACTGTAACCTTGCTTTCAGGTAATTTCTCATCTAAATGTCCAGTCTGAGCAGAGGAGAACAGAGTATCTGATACATTAATGATTGTGGATTCAGATGGTTTTGCTGACAGGTCTTTGTCCTCCATCACAGTTGCTGTGGTTGTTGCTGAATGAGATGTAAGATTTTTACTTGTAACCGTTTCTCCTGTTGAGCCGCTGGTGCTCAGTGATGAAAATGTAAGTACATTACTAGTTACAGCAGAGTCAAGAGAAGAAACAGGTTCTCTACTATATGTCTCAGTTGCTTGATCTCTTGTAGCATTAGCATCTGTGGAGCTGGACACTGAGCTTATTTCTGTCAAGTCAGATGATGTTTTAGTAAGTTCATGATCTAATTTGGTTGAAGAATAAAATGAAGAACTTGTTGTTGTGAACTCTTTGCTTAACATATCAGATGTCTCATCTCCTGAAACTTCAGAGTCTGTAGAGGGCAAACTTGATGAAAAACCTGAAGGTGACACAACATCTTTTACAGTTGTCTTCTCTGAGATCATGGTAACTGTGCTTTCAGATAATGTCTCATCTAAATGTCCAGTCTCTGAAACATTTATGATTGTGGATTCAGATGGTTTTGATGACAGATCTTTCTCTACCATTATAGTAGCTGTGGTTGTTGCTGTATGTGATGTAGCATCTTTACTTGTAACTGTTTCTTCTGTTGTGCCCCTGGTGCTCAGTGATGAAAATGTATGTGCAGCACTAGTTTCTGTAGAGTCAAGAGAGGAAACATATTCTTTACTATGTCTCTCAATTGTCTGATCTCTTGTGGTATCAGCATCTGTTGAGCCGGACACTGATATTGTGTTAGTGGATGTGCTCAGTTCTTGGTCTGATTTAGTTATTTTATACAATGCAGAACTTATTGTTGTGGTTCTAAACAAAGTCTCATCTCTTGAAGCCTCTGAAGACGGTAAAACAGAAGAAAAATGTGATGGTGAATGCTTATATTTTGCTGTTGTCATTTCTACATTGTTTGTTGATGGCATCATGGATGCTGAAGTTGCCTCTTTCTGTATTTTAACAGTCTCAGTTGATGGTGTATACTTAATGTCCTTTTTTGTTGTTGTTGTACTATGTACTTGGGTTGGTAATGTCAAACTAAACTGTTTAGTTGTCTGAACAGTCAAGCCTGATTCATCTGTATCCAAATGGTCCATATGTGCTGAAGTAGGCCCTAGGCCAGAAACAACTGTGTGTGTTGTCATTTTAATTGAATCATCTTTCTGAGTTGTCATTCCTATGACCTGTGTTGTAACAGCTGAATCTATGACTTCGTCCTCTGTTACTGAGCTAATACTGTGCACTGAAGAAGATATAGATGATTTAGTAGTGTCATTGTGATCCAACGGAATCACTGGTTTGACAGAATGCTGCTTTTCAGTGTTGGAAGTTAAAATGTTTGGCATGGCAGTTCCTTCAGATATGAGAGTTTCCTCTTCAATAATTGTTATGGTAGGTGATGGTGGAGTGGACTCTCCTGAGCCAAAATTAATGTGTGATTGAGGGGTTGTTGAGTACAAGGGGGACACTACTGAGGATCTTGAAACCAGTGATTCATGTGGTGTTCTGCCAGCCTCCACTAATGAACTATCAAACGTCGCTTCTTCTTGTTCACTTAAGTTGTGTACTCCAAGAGAATCACTTCCAAACGTATCTCCTCTAACTTCTTTAGCCATAACTTTAGGCTGAAGTGTCACCTCAAACTTGCCATTTATGAAGCTGACAGTTGGGGTCATGGTAACTGCTAGAGAGGACAAGAAATCTCCACTTGCTACAACATTCTCCCCATCGACAGGAAGAAGATCATCAGGTATCTCAGGAATGACAACCAATTGGGGAGGGTGAGAATGTGGCTCTCCAAAAGGCATCATATTTTGATGAACTGTTGAAAAAAAAAAAAAAAAAAAAAAAAGAAAAAAAATTTAATTAATTGCCTATTTTCTGGATGCATTTGTAAGGGTTGTTTTTTTCTTTCAACAAAGGCTTTGTTAAACTAACCCTGAATTACACCGGAACAGTGACCAAACCAAAAATCTGAATATTGTACAAAAATGTGACAAAATGACAGAAGTTCAAAAAAGCTAATTTTTTTAAATGCATATGCACATTACTGGATTCATACAATTAAAAAGCAGAGGTTGTTTATACATATAAATATATATTAAAAGTATTTTTTCTATGAAGACAAAAAGAAACAGCAAATGTTTTAGTAAACAACCACTGGATACTGGATTACAACACAACTGATTCTGTCTACTAGGCTAAATATCTCTGTTAAAGCACTACTAAAGCGGTACATATTTACCAGATATGCTAGCTCAACATTAGTCATATCAGATAAACATACCACTCAGCTACTGATAAGCACTTCAAAGTTAGATGAAGATAATACTTTTGAATCGTCCAGATTAGTAGCTGATGTCGGGAACACCTGCAGAGACGAAGGTTAGTGTCTGCAGACACCTGGTTAAACCAATAGAAGTCTGGACAGACAGAACCCAGAAAAAGACCCTCCTCCTCTCGCTCTCATTCATTTGACTATACAGTCCAACTTTCAGACACAGGGGAATGGCCAAACCCAAAGTTCCCAGCATCATTTTATGCATCTGGTAAAACAAGCTGGAGCAGCCTCAAAATGGAGAGCAGTGCAGAGGGCTGACGGCAGGCACAAATGTGCTTTTGTCCCTAAATAATTACCTCACTGGCCTAAGCAACCTGGGTAATTTTTCTGAACTCATTAGTTTAATCTTTGTGTCACAATGTTTTGACATGAAATACGTAATATTTCATTTTTACATCCTTGCTTTCCTTTGGTCTTACACTTATTTCTTATAACCAACCAAGTAGTCAACATAAGAATGCAACACTCGCATTCTCTTCACTAACACTTTTTCAGCCGTCTCTATGAAGACGAGACTCTGCTGTAGTGATGACATCAGCCATGCTGTAGCGTCCAGACATCAATGCATTAACAGACCTCTGTGTTTACACTGGTAATGCGTCCAAGGCCTCATTTTGCCAAGCCTGTCTTCACTGACAGAAATCACTAGGAGAGCAGATTTGTTAGGGCATCCCCTAATGAATAACTCTCTAAACTTAATGGATGCACATCGGTATTGAAACCATCTCTGCCAGATGCAGGCAACAAAAAAAAAAACCTGCCATGCTGCACCCGTGGTGTAGTGTAGGTTATGATTACTGCCTGAAGCTATAAAATTACTCAGTCGTTCAGTCCTACTGAACATAATGTGCACCAGTTTGAACCATCAAGACAGCATCTTTCTTTTCACAGAATCACAATGTTGGAGAATCAGAATTCGCCTAAAAAGGATTGCTAAAGGCAATACAAATAACAAAAGGCCAAATCTCTGCTGTATGGTACTGTAGTATATATCCACAAATTGACAAGGCTTTCAGTACTCTCTGTAAAATCCACAAATAGAGTAGAAATGTTTGGTTTCAGCATGTAAAAGCATTTAAAATCACAAAGGTTTTTGAAAGTGCCAAGAAAGTGACATTCTCAGAATTTGATAGAAATAATAATCATGGGTAGTGCTAAATGCCTTTCTAAGTACATTTTAAATGTATAGAACCATTCTGTTCAGGACCCTGGAAGGTACAGTTAAGAACTGTTCACACCTAGAATGATAATTACAACTACAACAACAAAGTTAATAATCATTCTTATTCTGTGAGACGTCCATAACACAAAGTAACATCAATGGCATATACTTTTATAATTTATTTTTTTCCAACTGATGGATGACTAAAAGATGAACAGCCAATCTACCTGACTTCAAAGAGCTTGAGCATTGAAAGTGGCAGCAACATTGCTTGATAAGGTTTGACCCCGCCATCACAACGCGGAAGGTTATCTGTGTGATAAGGGTACAGCGAACCAGTGTTGCCAGGGTCACGGTTTTCCAGCACAGTTTGGCTATTTTGAAAATGCTGTTGCGGGAAAAACTACGGAGTTGTGCATGGGTTGCATTTTTGGGGGTTATTTTTTAATGTACAAAAAGACTATAAATATCATATTTTAACAACAGTTAATGTCCAAATGCAAAGTGCAAAAGTCTTGGGCCACTAGAATTTTCACCAACATAAAATGGTTTTAAGTCTGTTATTTCTATCTTTTGTGGTAGTGTTTCAGTTGGAAATATCAGTTTACGTTTCCAATCATTATTTTTGTCATTAATTGCAATAATGCGGTGAGATTATTGTCTGCACAAGGAGTCTGACAACAGCCAGTGCTTCACACAGAGATCGTATCTGATCATCATCCAGTCTGTCTGGAATGACATGAAGAAACAGAACAAACTGAAGAACAGTGGCAACGTCTCCAAGATGAAGAAAAAAAAAACCTACCTGCAAAGCTACAGTACTGTTCAAAGTTTTAGACACTTGTGTAAAAATGCTGTAAAATTATTCAAAAATAATTCCATAAATAGATTTAATTTATCAATGAACTTCTATTTACTGAATCAAATAAATAGTTGGTATTACAGCTTTTGGTAAAACAGCTTCTGTTTTGAGGTACACTTGCCCATCGTTTTTCAGGTAGCTTTCCAGGTAGGTTTTTTTTTAAGCATCTTGGAGACGTTGCCACAGTTCTTCTGGATTTAGTCTGTCTCAGTTTGTTCTGTTGCTTCATGTCATTCAGACAATAATCTCACTGCATTATTAAAATTAATGACAAAAATAATGTTTGGAAATGTAAACTGATATTTACAACTGACACGCTACCACAAAAGATAGAAATAACCCACTTAAAACCATTTTTGTTGGTGAAAATACTAGTGGCCTAAGACTTTTGCACAGTACTGTATATATACAGTATATAAACATTTATATAACACTTAAAATCATCATTATATATTGAATCTACTGTAATGATAACAAATGAAAACCACACAGGGTGAGAACATATACTATTCCTTTCAAGACACATGTTCATATTTACATAAGATAATGTTCCAGCCCTGCACGTCTTTTCAATATCAATAATCGATGAGACTGAAATGCCATTTCAAAACACTTTGTTCAGAAAGCAGAGTAAGAAAAGCAGAGAAATCATACCTGATGAGTGATCAGAATCAGTGGTGGTGTCTGTGGCCTTAGTTAGTGTCTTCCTGGGTGCTTCTGAAGAGCCAGAAGTAGCTTCTTCACGAGATGTCCCATGGTCAGTAAGTGAAGGCACTGTTATTGCTGCTCCTGCAGCAACTGTGGCTGAACTAGGTGTAGTCAAACCCGGTGACTTCGTATCCCGGCCAGCCATGTCAACAGTGAATGTCTGAGATGGCCTTTGTGTTGATTTGGAGGTTCCTGTGGATTCTCCAGTTTGTGAGCTTTGCATTAAAACAGTGGGGGTAATTGTAGAATGAGTGATGGTAACTCCACTAGAGGTCTCTGAAGGTTCAGGTTCTGGGCGGGTGGATCTCTGTGTAGACAGAGGTGGGGGGTCCGCCATTACAACACCAATGCCAGTCTCATCTTCATACTCAGAGAACACAGTAGACTTAGCACTCTCCAGAAAAGTAGCCTCTGTTGCCAGTATAAAAGATGACTGTGTGGAAGCGTGTATTTCAGCCTCGCCTTGACCAGCACTGGTCTCACTAGCTGTGTGAGTCAGAGTCTGCTCTGGAAGTTTTGTGATGGATTCACTATGTGTGGACGATATAGTTTTGTGTCCAGATTCCTCAGTGTTGACTAATGTCAGTACAGTGGCACCTGATTCTAAAACACTGTCTGTTGTGACCCCAACCACGATAGATTCCTCTGTTTTCCCGACTGCAAACATCGGTTTTGTGCTTAGAGAGTCTGAGAGTAAAATATCAGGTAGAACAGTCTTCACCTCAATTATGCTCTTGTCCTCTATCTCCTCTGTTGGATCCTCTGAGGCTGTGGGAACCGTAGTAGTAAGTTCTCCACGGATCACATCTCCACGAACGTTTGCTTCATCATCAGCGTTCTCAGCGCCAAAATCGCTAATATCAAAATCTGGAAGTTTTGTTGTGCCAAAGCCTTCCTCAGATTTCGCACTGACTGATTCTAATCTGTCAGGGTCGTGGCTTGTCTTTAGTGGTGCCATGCTTGTAGAAAACATCGAAGGGGCGTCTGTTGGGGACAGGTCATCATCAGAGGTGGTCTGTGACGCATGAGAGGGACTGGCCTCAGGAGAGAGAGTCTGGCCTGTGGTGGTCTCTGTGCTAAAGATAGCAGTGTTGGGCTCCATAGTGGTACCACTCTGTACT
Organism: Enteromius treurensis; assembly: GCA_032275025.1. Lineage (NCBI taxonomy): Eukaryota > Metazoa > Chordata > Actinopteri > Cypriniformes > Cyprinidae > Enteromius > Enteromius treurensis. The sequence goes on along the minus strand of JAUCMU010000125.1, from coordinate 2,306,908 downwards.
GTGACATCCACCCAGGAGGACTGGTTGAATAAAAGCTTTGAACCTAGTGTAAAAAAATAAATAAATAAAAATCACAGTATTTACAGGTAATTTTTATATTATATACAAAAGTGCATTTAATCCATACTGAAACATAGAACAAAATAAATAATAATCAGATTGCAACTTCATGGTTACAGAAACATAAAAAGCACAATTATTTCAGTAACTATTTCTTCAAAAACATAGTATATATTAATAATAATAAGTATATACAAATTATAGATTTAAATAATACATATAAGTACAACGTTTGTGTTTTTAAATACATTTCCATTACCCTTCAAAACTTTAGGGTCAGTTAGTTATTTTAAACTGCAATGATATTGCACAACATGACTGTTTTATTGTATTTCTGATCAAATGAATACAGCCTTGTTGAGCATAAGACACTTATGTCAGAAACATTTAAAAGTTTTATCTCTAAATGTTTGAACAGTGGTGTAGATGTATATCACTATATTTACTTTATTTAAGAATAATAGTAGTAATAAAATATTATGACATTTTCTTTTTGTCACGATTGTCTTGATATGATATCTGCAACGAAATTTACAAATTTGGTCAAATTCTTTCGGAGTCCACTGTATCTAAAAAAAATACTGTCTGTGTCATGATCTCCAAATAAATCTCTGTTATGGGATCTTTCAATTTTCACACAAGCTTCCAACTGTCAGTCCTTCCCCTTGAGACATTATGCTTGATTGATCATTATAATGAAATTATTATGAAACATCATCCCGGTACTGCTGAAACAAGATCAGAATTTAATCATACCATTCTCATAGTCCCAAAGAGGCCTATATTTCTAACAAATGTTGAAACATACCTTGGTGATAAAGGTTTTTAAATGGTCAGTCTGAAAGTAATTTTCACTTCAACTCCATAAAAGGATAATAAGGGGAAGGTCATTTTTACACAACTTTCTAGGTACAGCTCTTTGTACCTGACATTGTACGCAGTGCTTGATTTTAAATATGTAAAGGTTGGTGTGAATAGCACATCAGATTAACTTGGCTTTAAACTAATCAGTGAAATTCTTTTAAGTGAATGGTGTCAGAATGGTTCCAACAACCCATCAATTGTTTTGCAAATTGAATTTCATTCACACAAACAACTTACACACTCTAAATGGCTTTTAATTACCCTGTGTTCACCAAAAAAGCGCCATCTTCAAATATAACATGCCAGCAGCCAAGGGCTCCAGCTGTTCTCTATAATCAACTGGCTCTCTCTATTCAGTCTGATGACATGAGGTACTTTTTCCCTTAAGATGCATTGATGCATTGTCTGATGGTTTGCAGCTTCCCCCCCCCCCATCACAGATCAGACGAACATGAGAACAAAACCCATCACGCACAAAAAAAAGAAGACACTTGAACACAATCAATGCCACATGGATCAGGAAGGCTTGCCATAGTTGAAACAGACCAAACAAACAACAAGGTCATAGTGTTGAGGTTTAGGATTAACCCCAGGTCCATTACTTATCACAGCAAGTCGGTGGCTGTCATTCTGGGTGAGTGCCCTGCTTAGCATGAGGTAGGTTGTCTAAATTAGCCTCAGTTGAAAAGATAAACCCCCCAGGTCAGGGGTTAGCGAGAACCACTGATTTTAGCTCTCTGGTGGTATCGTTCTCCTTTATTCTAATGTCTGTTCAGATAAGCGCTGGTGCAAATGACAGGAAGGACAGACAGTCTGACAGCGGAGAGAGGAAGAAAAAGAAAATTAGTAGGTAACACCTAAGCACTTTTTAATCTTTATTGATGGCTGTAGGCCTGTGCTGTGCACCTAAGTTATAAAAAGGTTACAAAATACTTTTTATTTAGATTAAATGAATGGCTCAATATGAAAACTCTAGGGAAGAAACTCTGATCTTTCAGTTAAAAGACATCAATCAGATATGCATTAAGTAGACCTCCCTGAAAAATGCAGAAAATAAAATCAGACATTTAAATACTAAAATTAAAATTAGCAGTAACAACATTGTAATTTACAAAAATAACATTTTATTTTATTTTTTTTAATAAACAGTGGTATGATGATATCACTAAGAAATATGCATCCCTAGCTGATATCAATAAGCAATATGCCTCTTTAGCTGGTATGCCTATTACTAGTATCTGCTCAAAGGTGTTACCAAAATAGATTTTTTTAAAGGGACTGTAAAAATTGTTTTGAAGTGTCTCAATGCTGTTTATATTTTGAGACTGGTCCTCCTGGTTGCATAATATTGTTCTTATGAGGTCATCCAAGCTGATGAGAACATCAAGTCTTTCTGAGGTCTGAGTACCTACAACACCAGAAGGCAAAGTCTGACAAGCATCTGTCATTTTAGCCACGAAGCACTACAGTGGCATAACGGACCTCTGGATGATTAAACCCTCTAGTTAACCAAGCCCAGTTACTGTAGGTTGCCTTAGAAACGGGCGGCAACCCAGAATGCAGCAGAGTGAGGTCAGTGAATCACTAGAGAATGAGCAACTCTCATATAAACTTTTCCATACCAGGCGTCTCAACTTAAAAGAACCTCAATTAACAAAAAGAGGTGCACTTTAACTAATATTCTGCTTTGATTTACTGCCCTTAAGAGGCAGTCACAGTAAGCCTGGAGCTCATGTTTGGGTATTTAATGGGGTGATGGCTCCATACTACGTATACTGAGAGAAATGACGTCAAAGCAGCTGGTAAAGTGGCTAGTCTTGCAACAACTCAGGTGTTCGTTTATTACGCCATAAACAATTCATGAGCTTAGTGTAAAGTCTTTACCTTTAAAACAGTATGCCCCTAGCTTCATATTGGGATCTGGGAAGCCTGTTTGGTTTCGGTAGCGGTACATGGTGCGTACACCCAGCAGACCACCACCGCACTGACTTCTAGGAACAGAGACAGGATGGCGAGCACTGCCGTCAGACAGCCATCCATAATCACAGCGGTCCAGGCCCTGTCTCCAAGCAGCGTGGAGTTGACCAGGTGAGGCCAGCTCTGCATTCATGCTTTCACACTCAGCCTTGGCCTCATCGAAGGTCATTTCACGCAGTGTGGGTGCAAAGAAAACATTACCTGAAGAGAAAAACACACACAAGAAACATTTTGAGTTATTACGTCTGAAATTAGATGCATTTTGAGTTTGTCATAAAAACAGCATGCATGTTAAGAGTATAATCATAATTATTATAGTCTTGCTAACAAGCACCAATCAATGAATCAAAAACCTCATATTGTCTATAAGTGGAAGAGGAATTCGCTAATAATATGACATATGCAAATTCAGTTTTCAGAAAAGAAAGAATTGTTTTCCATTAGCAAATGCCGTGGTGAATCAAATGAAAATAAAAATGAGGTCGAGTTGTTTTCGCCCAGCCCTGGGTGTAGCTGTCAAAAGCTAGAACTGAGGTTTTTATGACGTCTAAGTAATTTACAGCAGAACAGTAAAGACATACCCAGATCTTCTTTCGTGAGGGAATGAGACATATTAAACACCACAACATACAACAGGGTGTTAATTTCACAAATCCATTTTCCATTTGTTTCTCACGTTAGTTGTTTTTCTTGCTTTTGTCACTTCATTGAGCTGGACTTAGTACATATTAAGAATACCAAGTATCCTGTCAAGATATGAGAAAACTTTTTTTTAAATGATCATTGTTATTTTTGGGTCATCCTGGAATTTGTAAAAGTCCTTACACACTAAATTCAAAAATGTCATATCCATTTTTCAAATTTTTCATCCTTTCCTATTAAAATTTTTGTTACAGATGCAAAAATGCAACAAATCGAAATAGAAACTGATTTTTGCGATTGGGATTGACACAACATGAGGTCGTATTTATTTTTCAAGGTGCAAAAACGTCAGATTCAGTGTGCAAAGTCTTGGGAATTAAATCGTAATAAATCTACAATTGATATTTTCTCATTTTAGTAACTGAAAATGCAACGTTCGATGCAAGTATGTCACTTTTGTTATTTTTGTCATGTTCTGATTAGCCAATGTGCATACATTATAAGTTTTTAAAATTAACATTGAAATTGGAATTGAAAAGAAACAGACATACTTAACAAAAATAAATAAATAACAAAACTTGTTTTTTGTGGCAACTAAAATATTGAAAGCTTTCATTTCAATCTAATAACCACAGTTGTTCCCTGCCAAATGGTCGATACTCATTTTTGGTCATAACCGCAGTTTAAAACCACATTAAATATGTCAGCATAGAGCAAATATAATAGATAAACTACTGCTCTTTCACATAACCACAGAACTGCTGGCCATGTCAACATGTTTTTTTTTTTTAGATAAGTGAAGTTGTAAGGAATAGCACGAACAGTAAAATCCGTACCCTCAAGCTTATCCACATAGCAGTACACGTCGAAGGTCTCTGTGGGCTTGCGTTTGCCATACGACCTGACACCAGGTTTTCCAGGCAGATTTCCAAAGCAGCCGGGCCTTGGTCTAGTGATTGGATATCTACAGACAGAAACAATTCACACAGAAAGAAATGTTTCTCATGAAAGTAGTACAGCCTTTGCAATTTCCTTTTATATCAAAATGTTGACATGTTGTTTAATACTTATTATGGAGTTTGCCAGAAGTGGATATTGAAATACAGACTGTTTCTGTGTGCAGTGTGTGTTGCTTCTAACCTCACTGTTTGATCGGCTATCCAACCAGCATCACACTGGTCAAATCCATCCTCATAAGCAGCTCTCAGCTGTTCTGCTGTAGCAATGGTGGATCCAACGCTGCTGCAGCTCTGCACAGCTTGTGCATAGTTCAGAATGTATCTGCTGACATTTGACCTGTAGTGAAACACCACGCCTGTACAAAAAAAAATAAAACAAACAAAAAATGAACATTTCGTAACAAAGTCCATTCCATCCATTCAAATTTTCATTAAATGGTGGCATATTGTATCACTATCATTGTTGTCAATGACCACAATAAATAAGAAGCTTAATAGAAACGGCTTTATTCTTGATGATGTCTGCAAGTTGCTTATAAACAAATTAACAAAGCAAGCAGTGTTGGGACATTTGTTTGAATGAGGGGACATTCCACCCACCCCCATAATTGTCACTTTGAAACAAATTCAAATTAAATGAGTAATGGATCTAATTAAAATGGCAGTGTGTCTTTGCTGAGAGCAGGGTGGTGCTGCAATTCTAGAGCCAAAGCAGTTCAGGGTTGACCCATCCCATCGTTTCACATGGTCTGAGCATAAATCAGCCCATACAAGATGTGTCCCAACATCACAGTATATCCAAGCAGAGGGAATACATTAAAAGAGGCAAAGTTTATTGGAGTGCACATGACTTTTTACACTGTAACTGTAATCTGGGAGAGTCCAAAACAACCTTCAAATCCCTCAACAATTTAGATAATCTGTCCTTGCGGGTTTTCTCCCACAAACAGTTCCACTTAACAGACTAAAGTTTCATTTATCTATAATTTACTTGGGTTATGACTGTCATTGATCAATTAGCTTTAAGGAATTTACCATATTGGCAGCATATGTGCTTAGGATACAACAACTGTGTCTCTAAAAAGACAAAACAAATTTGAGGGAATGGCAGACAGATAATGTGTTTAAAAAATCTCACCCTCAACATTCAAACTGACTGTGTCTTGTGTGTCTTCAATCCCAAACATCACTTCACAGCGGTATGTTCCAGCATCACTGGCCCGGAGCTTCACCATTGTCAGAGAAGCATCCCCTATGTCTTCCGGGTGACTCTGCACAGATACACGGCTTCTGTACCCGGAACCGATCTTAATGACGCCATTTTGGGTTACAAGAACAGTCGACTCAACACCGCCCTCAATTTTGGTCCATTTGATGCGTAGGTAATCTGTTCCTGAGGCATTTCTATTTCTAGGTCCAACAGTGGGGATGATGGAGAAGTAACACGGAAGGGTCACTTTCCCAGACAACAAGCCGTTGACAGGACGCATCACCAGTAATGTACTAGAGACTGAGGGAATGAAAGGCATGAGACGTTATACACACAGCTGCATCCACTGCAAAGCACAGGAAATCATGCCTTACTGTGTTTATGATAATTGAACTGAAAATTATTTTACTGCCTCTGTGAAGCCTACGGGTATGCAACCAGAAACTACTTTGCAGTAGAAGGCAAGATAACCTTGAAGGTGGGATGTTGAAAGGATCATAACTGAGAGAAAATCACCATATACTCAGACCAACAATGTGAGAAATGCTTTGGACAGGTGGGATTACCCCTCAGGGTAGCACACCACTGTGTGAGAGCATGGCTTCTCAGAGTGATGAAGCCAAGCCATCTGTTTGCACCAGACTACAAGAAGATCCTAATTAAAAGGTATACTGTAGGTGCCTGGAAGTAAACCATTAGAGGCAGCTGGGAGACAATAGTTTGTGGGAATGAGAGATTAAGGTCCTCTTTACTACAGTTTGACGTGTTAAGGAGAAGCATTGCAGTTCATTTTACAATTAAATTGACTTTTGTTGCATTAAATGAAATCAGACAGACAGACCCAAAAAGATTATGGAACAGAAAAACATACATATATTCACATGACTGTGTGGCTTAGACTAATGCAAACACCAGTCTTAAATTAATGAGTTCAATTTCCACACTTTACATTCAGAAACTCTTGAACATGAGATATATTACCAAACAACACTTTACAGCTGTTAAAAATAGAAATATAAAAAGCTTACCAGGTTTAGTCGTTGTTTGGTATATGCAGATCAACCACAATATGTGTTTTATATTTAGCAACATCTTCCTGTCTAGGAGGTGAAAAGAAGAATCATTGAATTACTGATTACTGAATAGTCACTTCAATCTAGCTGTATACGGAGCTGAATCACATTTGCTAGCTATTAAGGCACACGTATGCTGAACGGCTGTACTCATCTGACTGAGGCGATTTGGTGGTCATACAAAGTGTTTTCTCTCAGAGGGTGGGTGGCGAAATTGAGTATTCAGTCGATATAATCCCCTGCGGGAGGTGAGGAACAAACTTTTGCCACCCTATAGAACTGGGGCTCACGAGACTACTACTCATTATGAGCACATGAGAACAAAAGTGACAAAGCAGCCTAAAACTTATATTCGGTATTTCGCTATTGTGACAAGTAAAAGCACGTTACATGTACCTGATAATAAATAAAGCTGCACGTTTTCCACTGTTAGCTCTGTGTCTAGTACAGCAGCCTAGTTAGTTGCCGCCTCAAAACGTTTAAGGAAAAATCAAAGTGGTGAAACGTGCAGTGATAAAGTCATCACACTTCTGACCACTTAAAATCTCATAAAACCCAGTAGAAATGAAAGAAATCATAGAAATAGATGGAGGCAAATATTCAGTGCGCGAATTCTGTAACAGTCTGTCTAAAAATATAGTTTCGTAAAAAAATAAAAAATAAAATAAAATGATAAAACGGACACATGGTGTCAAAACAGTCCTTACTAGATTAAACTGAATCTACGTTTTAGAAGAATCTGCCACACAAGCATATATTAACATTTTATTATCATCCAAGAAGTCGTCTAGATCATCATCACTTTTCATTCACGCGCGCGCACTATTTTCTCTCCTGTACTTCTACTTCATCGTCTCTCTGTAATTTTTAGATTCAACAGTATACAATTAATGGGCAATAGTCAATTATTATCTCTGAATAGATATTCAGAACTGTCTTGCCCTAGATGCCCTACACGGAGCTGGAACCTATTACAAGTCACGCCCGATGATGTAGAGTCAGCATCAGAGATGTAAAGGAGTCTTTGGCACTACTTTATCAGCTCACTGGTTTTCTGTGGATAATTCTACTACTGATATCATGGGAACTTTCAATACTTCCATGTGACTCAGGTTATTGTTAAATATTAGGCTACTCCATATTGTGAAAAATTTAAATAATAACAGGGCAACAGAAGATCAATTCCGACAATAAAAATATGGATGAGGATAAAAAACACTTCGCCTTCAAAACACAAGGTGTTTACTGTAAAAACCACAACTAGTGTTTTAAATGATCTTCTGATTCTGAATATATTATCTAGTGACATTATGCATTTTACATTTCCAAATTAATCACTAAATAAAATTGACTGACGACAATGTCATGACAGAGAACAGAACCTTACAAAATAATGAATGAAAAAATTTGTACCTTTTATGAAAGTTATAATTCCAAACGAAAATAAATGTTACTTAATCCCAGTTCACAGTGAGTCATGAACCCTTCACACGTGTCCTTATCAGGAGGGAAAAATGTGTTCGCCTTCTTCTCAGTTTGGTCTCACAGGACCGTATGCTGCTTGCTGTGGTCCGGACACAAATTGTGAACGCTAACAACAGCAAATTCAAATCCATTTTACACCCTAAATAACTTCGTCAGGCACTTAGAGGAGGGGCTCACTGCCCACCCAAAAAAAGTGAGTGGACACCAACAAAAGGGAGGTGCGGGGAAAGTGGCTTACACACGTCACAGCCAGGTGCCCCTATTAGACAGGACACACACACAATACAAGCACAGAACATTTACTTGTAAATAGGAGCGAATTACATTTATAAAACAGCGTCACTTTGCCTACTCGCTTAATTTTCATAATAAATCACGATTACGTGATCACAGCAAAAATACTAGTGAAAAGAATAAAGTCTAAAGAATAAATCTGGCGAGACATTTTCTTAAAGTCATAGGTTTATTTCCACATAACCACTTTACAGTCCACGAATTATTCTCATATTGATTTATTCCCAACAGTTATTTGGTGGATCTCCACACAGGGGGAGACCGCACCTACAGAATAGATGATAAGACAGAGCAATGTTCAAAAGGTTGTGTTGTGACTTAATGAACTTTGAGACAGGTTCGCTGCACTTTAAATCCCTTTGATATGTAAGCTAATTTGTTGTTTTGTAATTATTCGATTTCGTCTAATTAAATATGTAATCAGTGTAAGTGAACTTAATAAATAAATAAATGTCCACCTTCATTACTTATCGCAGGATATATTCTGATATTATTTTATTGTGTTCAATTGTTTACCCAAGAGATATGCTATAAAACTACTACATTTATTATTATTGTTGTTGTTGTTGTTTTGTGTATAATAATTATTATTATTGAGTGTGGATACTTCTCACAGTTTTTACAGATAGCATTTCATGAGACCTTACCACAAACGGTTAATATTTAAACTGGCCAAGATGTGCATTTCCAGGTCAGTGCTCTTCTGGCTTATTTCCTTCCAAGATAACAGATCTTAAGTTCAGCTGGAAAAGCTCACACACCTCACCCATAGCCTCACCACATGGGTCAGTGCTTTAGCCATACACTCTCTACAACAAATGACTGGACATGGTCATCTTTGATGGTTCAAACTGGACATTTACCCATCACATAAAGTTGACCCACCCAGTCACTAAACGTCTCTAGTCAGACTCATTTCCAAATTGGGATACAATGGAACCATGACTATAAGAAGCTATTAGATCAGAATGATAAGTTGATGATTATTATTAAGTAAATTTTAGGTTATACCCTGATAACCCTTTATTTCTAAGATACAAAGAATCACATTCTCTTTTTCTCATATCACCCAGACATGCCATTAATTCTTATTTAGAGACTCGATCAACCAGTGCATCCTGAAGGCACTGAATACTACCACAAACCAGAGGATAAATCAAGCACTACAGCTAAAAAATGAACCCTCCTTGCGACCACCACTGACTTTCTTACAAGCTAAAGTCCGGATTATGTAGAACAGTTTTATGTCTAACAAGGCACAAGATGCATGTTACGGTATGCAACAAGTGTTTTGTCACTTTCTCCGACAACCCTCACCAGTCTGTGTCAAGACATGCTGCATAATCACATGACTTATGTTGGGGAAACATGGTCTTGGGAAAAAATATAAACTGTGCAAGGCATAAACACAAGCACAATAACTCCTATAATTACAAACTAAAGCTATGTTGATACTGTCTGACTATTAAACATTCTCCTCAAGGTTCACAGAGTGTGGCAGTCGTGTCAGATTTGACTCTATTCTGAAAAGGTCTGTCAATAATGCTACGTTAGCTCCATTTACCATTTCCTAAGCACATTAAAGACAAAAGAGCTGGGAGATGGAGAGAGCTAGGGTTAGTATACCGCTCTGTGGAAAGCAGGAACTACATTAAAATAAGTATGAGTAGCTGAAAGAGATGTAATCAGTAGTTAGGATATCAAGCGTAAAATAAAGGCCAGACTGAGAGTTATTGTTAGTAATTGTGATGTGATCTATGTGCTTTTATATGTAAATCTAAGCATAAATTTGGTTTATTTTTACAATGCCTTTATAACCTTTTGGGATCTTTTGAAACAACAAGAGGGTAAATAAATGATGACTAAATTTTCATTTTTGGGTGACCAAGTCCTTTGATGACAAAATAGCTTCTCTTTCGTAATCCCAAAGAACATTACACAGACAAGCCATATACACAAAACTAAATGCATTTCCTTTTGTAAATACAGGATAGTATATATTAAAAAGTGACCTTTGACTTCTATCATATACACTAGCACATATTCAATCTTAAAAGCATATACTGGTCCCCGAGTCCTGGAATCTAGACCCATTCACACTAAGAATGAAAACTAGCTTTAATGGTAACTAATAAATACGCACAGTACACATATATTAAACCAAAACTTTTATTCTCGATTTGATCAATCATTTGACAGCACTAAATGTTATCATTACATTTTTGACATGAAAGGCCTTAATTTACCTGTAGTACCCATACCAAACCTCAAAATCCACTATAATATACTTACACTATAGGTCAGGGTTATTATAAACGGAGATCCTGAGCAGAGACCCAGCTGAGCTGGGCTTTTTATTGAGCCTGTTTTAGATTAAAAATACCTATGTGCCACAGCATTTCACATGTGGTTCATATATATAGTTTAATACATTTATGTATTTTAAAATGTCAAAATTACAATAACATTTTAATTATATACAATAGTGCTATTTTAGATCAACACCAAAGAAAGCTCAAATTCTCAATTTTGCTTGTGGGACAAAAGAATAAAAGGTCATAAGGTATATTACATAATATAAAAGAAAGAAAGCCATACATTGAAAACCAGAAATGCAGAGTTACACCAACCAAGCGTTTACCACTTGGAGCTGTTGTACACGTCTAATGCAATTTAAATCTTTAAACCTCATATAGTAGATGTTTTATTGTATTAGTACTAAGAATAATCAAAGTTGTTTTAATATTATGAACAGTATTAACACTATTAATAATCCAGAGTGACCTTTACCCATCAACATACAGTGTTTCTACAGTAACTTTGTCCCTGCGTTAACAAGTACTTGTGAAGCTGTGTTCATTGTCTCTGTCTGGTCGCGTCTGTCATACAAACTCACACTTGCAGGAATGTCCTGTTTGCTTCTGTCAGTGTAGCTGTAAAGCAATTAAGGGTAATTAAGAGGTTTTCTTAGGGGTGGATTCGGGAGAATAAGGCCTAAAGCTATAGAAAAGAATAAAACCCAGCAAGATATAAATCTGTATTCTAGCCCAAAATAAACATTGCATTTACTGTATATAACTAATGTGTATTTAAATAAATAATGACTCGTCATGTTTTTGTATTATCATTATTATTATTATCATCATCATCATCTCTAAAAACTGTATAAACATTTTATTTTATTTTATTTTATTTTATTTTAAGGAATATATTTTTACAAATATTAATCATATTTTTTTAAGAATTTAACTCTTTGTCTTTGAATTATCCCTTTCAAGAACTAAGGGGTGAAGCAAAGGTCAACCAAATTAGTGTCCTCAGCTGAATTACAGCAGCTTTTGCTGTGAGGGACATCGTTTTGTGATTTAGGGGAGATTGACCAGAGATAACCATAGTGACTCCACTGACACCGTCCTGCCTGATTCTTTGACCTCCAGTTTAGATTTTGACACCCTTCCAGAGAAGCAGTATCTAACATTCCACAAAAGCAGGTTTAACAAGCAATTACCTTCATTTAAATCTAGAGGACAACAATTGCTCACTGATTCTAAATCCAATGTATGCAATTGTGTCTATGATAACCACACCATTCAGATGATTAAGATTAAATGATGAGTGCTAAATGATGAGAGAACCTTTCATAAGTCATCTGTTCATAAGCGACCAGTAATTTGGGGAAAATATGAGGTGCATGAATGACTTTGAAGGTGTGAGTATAGATGATAAACATATTTTCCTTTTCTAACCTGCACAAAGATAGGATTGTTGTATTTTGTCAGGGCTATGTGTATGTACTTTGAGCATTACATCAAGTATTTCACATGAAGATGTTTCACTGAGCTCATAGAGCTAATTTCCAAGACACTGAAAGACAGCAAAGAAACATAAAGTTCCTCCCTGGTTCCTAAAATGACTAAAATATGTTGCTTAGGCTTTCAAACAAAACACCTCAAAGTAATATAAATACAGTCATATATAAAATCTTAAAGCAATAATAAATAGTATGTGGAAAAGTGTTTTCAAGAGGTATGAAGCACAGATATTATCATAGTAAAACAAGACTTAAGATATATTGTATGCTTTCTATGTGTATCTATCTGAAATCTATCTGACCAATAAAACATATTTTTACAAATTGACTTTTGTTTGATCTATCTCCAAGCATTCGATTTATAATGGTGCTTTTAAATTACAAATGTTGTCAACAATGTGCAAGAAGCTCTTGTGACGTATTTTTGTAATATTCTGACATTAGGGGAAGCCCATGCGGTCTTAAAGCAACCACCACTGTGAATATAGGGACGACCATTTAAATTATCATAAAACAGTAATAAGAAATTTTGTAAGATGCAATCTCCCCTTATTGCTGATTATTAAAAGCACTAGGAGGGACATTTTTATCTCTACCATGAAAGGTTTGTGTTCATCTACTCATCAGAGTGGCTTGTTAGGGGTGGGCCCTGAGTAACTTCGACAATCATCACAAACTCTTCAGTCCTTTGATGGTCTAAACATTCTCTGTAGATACTGACTTGTCAACAGACTCACGCTGCTCTAATTTTGATGAGTCAGATTAGAGTAAATACCGAATAAAAGTTCATGAAGAAAGCTTTTAAAGAAGAATTTTAGTGAAATATATGCAACAAATGAATCAGGAATTGGAAGACTGACAGTAAAAAAATCTGTAGAAATTACAGTATTACTGGCAGCTGTTTGCCAGTAACTTACTGTAGATTTAAATTTATGTTAT
>JAUCMU010000125.1:2277754-2287864 GCA_032275025.1 Enteromius treurensis | reverse complement strand
TTTGCAATTTTCCGGACTGACTGACCTTCATTTCTTAAAGTAATGATGGCCACTCGTTTTTCTTTAGTTAGCTGATTTGTTCTTGTCATAATATGAATTTAAACAGTTGTCCAATAGAGCTGTTGGCTGTGTAGTAAACTGACTTCTGCACAACACAACTGATGGTCCCAACCCCATTGATAAAGCAAGAAACTCCACTAATTAACCCTGATAAGGCACACCTGTGAAGTGAAAACCATTTCAAAACTACCTTTTGAATCTCATAGAGAGAATGGGACCAAATATATATATATATATATATATATATATATAGCGGTTATTTGGCTTAAAATGGCTTTTAACAGATTACCAAAACATTAATACTGAAACTTAACAGTCATTATATATTACAAACATAAATATTAGATTTTTTTTTGTCGCTTGTACTCTCAGATGAACTCCATGCTATTTCAATCCATTTCATATTTTGTTCTATGAAAATCATAATAATAACAACAATAATTATTTATATCTTCACTGTTCAGTGGAACTAAAAGACCCCATTTTGTTATTCCAGTTTATTAATATCCGGGTGATGAAGAAGACAGTTATATAGCTCAGGATGCCTGCCCACGCTGCTCCTCTTCAAGTCGTGGCATAAATCAGCCTTTATCCGAGTGCAGTCTGGGGAGGCCTGTGGCCTTTAGACCTGCTGAGAAAGGACTGTGAAACTGTAGGTGTGAAAGAAAAGAAATTCAGAACAGAAAACATGTTACCATAACACAGTGGGTGCAAGAGGAAAACGGCATTCCTCATCAACAGTTTGTCTCTGTCACAAGTCCCAGAGTCTCCTTTGCAACCAGAGAGGAACAATGTGTCATTATAACTCTCGCTGATTCATGTTAGATTTTGAAATACCCACTCCCCAATGCAGATGGGAGATGCAAATGTCCAGAGGTGGGTAGAGTACCCAAAAACTGTACTCAGGATAAAAACTACTAAAGTAGTTAGTTACTAGTTACTTTGGATCACATACTGAATATCTGATGTCGTGTTGGATGACGTTGGTGTGGCCCGGGGTCTCCGAAAACACATCCTGGAACTGACTGACCAGGTGCCGCAGCTCCTTCTTCAGGGCGGCCGACAAGTTGAGATCCATATTAACAACCGCAGGCTGTGGAAGGGCAAGGGCTGCCACCTGGTCCCGGTCCCCTACCCAGCGCTTCAGCAGGTTGATGTGATATACCTGGGTGGCCCTCCTCCGTTCTGGTTGTCGAACTCGGTAGTTCATTGGGCCAACCCGTTCCTCGATGGTATAGGGACCCTGCCACTGGGCCAAGAACTTACAGGCGGCGTTGGGGACCAGGACCATTACCCTGTCTCCAGGCTGGAACTCCCGCGGTTGGGCTGCCCGGTTGTAATGGCGTTGCTGGGCTTGCTGGGCCTGTACCATGTGTTCCCGGACTAATGGCATGACTTTATCGATCTTCTCTCTCATGGATCGAACGTGTTCGATGACCGTGCGGTGTGGTGCCGGCTGCTGCTCCCAGGCCTCCCTGGCGACATCCAGCAATCCCCGTAGCTGGCGTCCGAATAGGAGTTCGAATGGCGTGAACCCAGTGGAGGCTTGGGGCACCTCGCGGATCCCAAAGACCATGTAGGGAAGAATTGGTCCCAGTCCTTCCGGTCCTCAGCGGCAACTCTTCGGAGCATTTATTTTAAAGTCTTGTTGAACCGTCTGACCCATCTGTCTGTGGGTGGTACACCGACGTCTTAATTTGCTGGACTTTCAGCAGCCGGCACAAGTCAACCATTAGCCGGGACATAAAGGATGTTCCCTGGTCAGTCAGGATCGCTGATGGTATCGCTGCGCGACTAGCCAGCAGGAACAGTTCTTGAGCAATGGCCTTCGAGGTTGCCTTCCTGAGGGGTATGGCTTCTGGGTATCTAGTCACGTAGTCGAAGATGGCCAGAATGTGCTTGTGACCCCGACTGGACTTTGGCAGCGGCCCCACGAGAGCCATATCGATCCGCTCAAAGGGCACCCCGGTGATGAGCAGAGGAATGAGAGGACTGGGGGGAGGTTTGATTGGTGACGTCTGCTGGCACGTTGGACAGGCAGCACAGAACCTCTTGACTTCTGCCTCTAATCCCGGCCAGTGGAACCGGTCACGTATCCGTTGTGCGGTATTCTGAGCTCTGAGATGGCCGGCCATGGGATGGGCGTGTGGCAGTTCCAATATGGTCTCCGTCTTGCTGCTTGGCACCACCAACAGTCGTTTTTCCTCCCCCCTCCTCTGAGCGACGCAGTACAGCAGGCCGTTCTGGACGATGAAGTGCGGGTGAGGGTGAGGAGTGGGAAACACTTCGTTGTCCTCAACAACTCAGACTTGTTTCCAACAATGTTTTAATCTGTCATCCTCCCTTTGGGCTACTCCGAAGGCTCCCCCTCCCGTGACCTGTTGGAACACATCAACGAAGATATTAGAATCAGGGGGAGGGGGACTCACCATCTCTCCCGCTGTCCATTGTGGCGAACGTAGGTCTAGCTCCCCGGGGTGGCGCGCTGGTCGAGCAGGCTGCGCGGCCGATGTGAGTGCTCTTTCAAACCCCGGCCAGTCACGTCCCAGTAATATAGCTACTGGTAAGTCCTCGATGATTCCCACTTCAATGGTCTCCTGGATATCACTGCTCCGAATGCTTACTGCACAAGTGGGGACCAGTTGGGTATCGCCATGAAGACAAGTTACTGGAACAGTACCTTTCAATTTTAATTTTATTATAAATATATACTTTAAATATACTCTAAATGTATTAGTTACCCAAAAAATGTACTCAAGTAAATGCAACAAAATAAATGCAACTCGTTACTACCCACCTCTGGAAATGTCTGTTTACACAGAGAAAGAAAAACATTGTCAAAGAAAATGACACAGCTATACAAAGTATGATATTGGCGTCCCAAATCTACAAAGGGAGTACAGAGCTTGTTTCCTATTCTGAAAATAGAACGATATCTACTTGAGATAAACAGGGCAGATTTTAATGTACGTGTGGAGTGGGTGGATGAGGGGGTGGGGGTCTTTTTACCAGAAGAAGAGTATCAAGCGGAAACTGTGCCCCCTCAGTCTGGGAACCCACCTTGCAGAGGCGTCAGGCAGATAAAGAGTGGAAAATGCTCGATCAGCCAGGAGACCACTATCTATCACCCGTGTCCCATCGCTTCCGGGACCAAAAAAAGTCTGGGAAGAAGGAGATATACTTATGTGTGTGTGTGTGTGTGTGTGTGTGTGTGTGTGTGTGTGCGCGCACATGCTTAATTGTTCCTGTATGTGAATGTTTGTCAGTTATGTTCATTTACCTAGTTATATTTATCATATACGTTTTGTTAGCATCCTACATGTTTTTTATCCAAACAAAGTATATAATGATAAATACACATGCATGCAAATTTGGCAGGGACAAAATGACCTCACCAAATAATAAACCTTTTTTACATTAATTATTCTGTAGGTGAACATGCAATGTCAATGAATGGAAATGAGCAGTGTATTTAAAAAAAAAAAAAAAAATTCCTTCTGATGATTAATCGTGACTATTTTGATTATTCGTTATATTGCTTTCATGTTTGTTTGTTTGTTTTTCAGTGGAACATTCCTTTAATGCAAAAGCAAGTTTAAAAGGATACTCCATCTAAATCTTCCCTCGCTTTTTTAAACACCACTTTCAGTCAAAAGCTGGATAAAAGAAGTTTTGAAGCTTTACGACAAGCAAGTTCTGAAGTTAATGTGTGAAGTGGAACAGTGAACAATTCTTGTAAGTTTCACAACATGCCACACTTCACATTCATATTTCAAGCCTGATAAGCTGAGATTTAAAGATTTAAATTACTAGTTGCCTAGTTTTCTGTCACATGCACATATTCACATTTACTACTTGCTTTTTTGACACACACAGAAATGAATCTTATACTGTACTGTTTCAGGTATGTATTAGTCTCAGTAATCGAGACATAAGGGCTTGTGCATGAGACAGGTGAGGAGGAAGGCTATTCAGACTTTCTGCAGCGCTACAGCCATCGTTCACTGTTTGTATTGGCCTCTATCAGCTGCCTCTCACAGTGACGTTGTTGACACAGCAGAGGCTTCTGTCACTGGCCACATGATCGGCTGTTTATGCACTCCTCAGAACAACAGCAGGAGCGACAGCATTTAAACAAACATTTCCTAAATTCCTCAAAGTCTTTGCATACAAGACAACATCATGTTTTCTTTGTAAATAAAGACAAATAAAAGAAAAAATCTAATTAAAACATCTTTCATTTTATTTTTTATGTGCTTATGCTAGTTACTATGCCGAACAATTGAGCATATCATCTCCAAACGTCACTGAATTCTGGGTGATATGCAGAAGTTCATACTGTATCACAAATGTACTCACAACTGTTTGAATTCATCAAATGTATTATTCAGCAGCATACCACATAACTTTTTTTCATAAAAGGATAAGGGAATACAACATCATATACTCAGCCATACTAATGGATTTAAAGAGTGCTAACAACAACCACTAATTTTCTCTCAGACTTCATTGTTTTCTCTTTCCATCTCTCCACCTTTCTCTCACACCCACACAGATTGGTGGTGTCACAATGAGGGTGGTCTTTCTGACTGTCATTACTTGATCTGTAGCTTAAGCCATTAGGATTGAGAATCGAGAAGTAGCTTAGTTCTTATTTAAAACTTATAGGATATTTCTTTTTTTCAGTACAGGTTCCATTAGCCAAAAAACCCAGCACCAGATGATGATTGGTATAAATAATAGTTTTCATGTTTTTCTACTGCCAGTGAGCACAGATGACAAATATGTTACTTCCAACATGTATTCAACAGCACTGCAAAACAACTCTAGAATCTATCGCTGAAACAGAAACGCAAACGGTGTAGACCGAACAAATTACTCTATTGAGTTAGTTCCTGTTAGAAACGCATAGTGCAATTCCATTCAATTCCTTTATGCCGAATGAATGGCTTGTCAGTGGGTACTTGTCAGTGAACAAAAACTGATATGGTGCAAGTGTCTGATTCCCAAACAAATGACAGTCATTTCTTCTTAGTAGATCATACAGTGTACATCATACAGAATATGAAATATGAAAGCTTTACTGTACAACTACACAACTTGCTGGCTGGTTGTTCAAATATCAATGTGTAGTAATACAAATACAAATAAATGAATTAAGCATGTTCCCATTTAAGACCAATTATTGTATTCCATTTATGCCACCTCTAAAAAAAATCAGTTCTGTATTCCTGAATTATTTACTAACTAAGGATCACTAACTGAATGTGACTTGTAAAAATGTTTACGATCTCAGAAATAAGGCTACCAAAAGCTGTCACTGGAGTGGTACCTTTTTAAAAGGCACACTTTTGTACTTATTAGGTTCAAATATGTGGAACTGAAGTACTAATATGTACGTTTAAGGTAGCAAAATGGACAGTGACAGCTTTTATACCTTTATTTCTGAAAGTGTACAGTTCTGAAACTACAGTACTCTCATAATTTTTTTATATTATCGCTCATCCAGGAAAATTGTAAGAACTCACATTTGAATGTGTAAGGCATATGTAATATGGATAATATGGCCTATAATGTGTTATTTGACTTGATTTGACACCGCCACGTGCCGCTATTTGATGATACAAGAACTGCTGTGCTTTTACAGTCTGGGAACTGGGTCAGTGTAAAAGAGTAATAATTACTCTGTGTGGTGTAATTTCATGATTGGGGTTGGGTAAGGACTTATCACAAAAGGCAGAGGTACACATAGAGGTTGTATTTTTTTGCCCCTCCTCTGGTCGGCCACTTGCTGAGACTAAATGGGTGGCCCTGTCACTGCAGTCACCATTTACTCACACAGTCACACTCTCTCTGTATGCCACACACACGCACACACGCACACACACACTTAGACACAAACTTAACCCTATCAGTGACATGCGTAAAAACAGGCTATTTTTATGTCAGCTTTTGTCGAGCTGTAGTACAGCATCAGGTCGTTGTTTAAAGGCCCACCCTTAACAGAGATAACAAACCTCGTCTATGACCCTTTTTTATTAGTGTTACAGCCCCTGTGCACGGGGTGCACATAATGGAAAGGGGCTTGATTGTCTATTGAGTTTAAAAGTAATTTAAACTATATGCTGCAGTGCGGCAATTATCAGATGTATAAATTAAGCCATTAAACTATCACTGAAAGATCCAACACAGGTGTTTGAGAAAGCCAGGTGGGCTGACTTGACTTCTTCATCTCCTTCCTCTTCAAAAGTAACACCTGCTGAATCCACACACACATCTCTTATTGTCAATGCTCTACAGAACATTAGAGGTCATCTTAACCAGTACTGTGTCTGTGTGTGTGATTAGACCAGGTGAGGAGGTTCATCCAGTCTGAAACCCACACATTACAGACTGTTATAAACACACAGGCCCACACGAACAAATCTACACACA
The DNA here is from genome assembly GCA_032275025.1 of Enteromius treurensis. NCBI lineage: Eukaryota > Metazoa > Chordata > Actinopteri > Cypriniformes > Cyprinidae > Enteromius > Enteromius treurensis. Next base: position 2,281,369 of record JAUCMU010000125.1, on the reverse strand, counting down.
CACATACCAGCACAAGCACCGAATTAGATGCCATGCAACACAAAGAGGATATTATGTCAAACATTTTAAACTGATGCTGCTAACAGTGTTTAACTGACTATATCGCCATATTTGGACAATAAGTTCACTCGTTCGAATGCTTTTCATTGGGGGAAGTGACCAACGAGGCCTTTTGGTTGCTTTCATGTGTAGAGGAGTCATTTTAAACACCTGTGAGGAAAAGGAGAACCACACGTTGCACATATAATTACAACTTCAAAGGTCATATGCATAAAAAATATTAATTTGAGGTTTAGTTTACCACCTGTTTTGTTGTCTTCTTTTCTCTTTTCTCTAAAAGAGAACTTGCTTACATCTGGATTGTACATATTAGTTCACTCTGCAGATATGTTAATACTTTCTACGTCAGAGAAAGAGCAAAATGATAGGAAAAAAACAGTTACTGACTGCAGTATGGTAATTCCATTATTTAAATGAATCCAACTGTCTGCTGCCATCAGTGAGCAATGCAAGAGATAATGCATTTAAAAATAAAAATTGCATCATTTATGCACCCTGGAACATAATAGAAGATATTTTTGAAAAATAGGGTTTTAAAAATTATTTTATGAATTAAAAAATAAAACTTTCTGTGTTCCGAAAGTAGAAAAAAAAGGTTTGAAACAGCAAAGGGTCAGCGCCTGAGAGAATGACATTTTTTATGTATGTTTTTTGGGTGAATAATTCCTTTAACAGGCTAGTCTAATACTTTCCTAATACTTTTTAAACTGCTTATATCAAAGGCTACACTTAAACCCGGCTAAAAACATAAAAGTTACCTGCTTCCAGCAAACTTTTTATTTTATTTATTTTATTTTGTGTACCACCTTGTCACCCTATATCACCATTTTTGAGAAAATCAAATACGTAAACAACATATGTATGAGGATACGCTGTTTTCATTGTTTAGACTTTGATCTGAATATAAATAGTGTACCCACATACTGTACATGCATTGTAAATGTTGTTTATGTACTGTATGTGATACGCTTTAAATTGTGCTATAGGGTGGAGTAGAGGAGAAGAATTGCTGAATAAAGTTGCTATTTTTGTTGTCATTTTTATGGTAACACTTTTTGTTAGTGGTAGTAGTACTGTATTAGTAGACTGTCTGCTTAATAACTTTATATAATAACTGTATTTTGACGGGTTCACAGCACACTACATACTGACTATCAGAAACTTTGCAAGTATATATCAACTTATTCTACTAACCCCAAACCTACTAAACCTAGTCTACTCTATGAGTTAGTAGACATGTAGTTGTGAATTAATGAGAATTAGTTTACATGTAGTTACAAAATTACATATGGTTAGTCAAATATCTAAATGGACTATCGAAATAAACTGGAACTGAAAATACAAATCCAGTTACAGGGACAGATATGCATCGTCCCCTATATTTCTGTATCATAAAACAAATACAAAACCTGGATTTGTATCTAAATCCTAAATTAAACTAGATGATTTAAGACTAATCATTCGTGTAAAATGTAATGATATAATTAAATAATAATACAATGCAGTTTTAAAAAGCACAAATGCAGCCTTGAGGTCTGCTTGCATCATTCAGCTTCTTAACGGTGAAGACTTGTCTCCTGAAGCACACTGCATGTAAACTGATGAAAGTTGCTGAGGTTGGTTTTAGTCGGCCTCCAGCTGTTCACAAAGAGTCGCAGTAGAGGATTCATAATTACCCCTGCATATAGAACTACACAAGATCTACAGCATCTGCACATAGGCAGATCTGTCACCAGACCTGGGCTATCTTTTATCTGGCCAATCAGAACAGGGCTACACAGAGCCCAGGTGTCCATTCCACGGCCAGCTGTGTAGCTTGCCTTCCTTTTTTTACGCTTTCTTTCTTTTTCTCTCTTTCTTAAGACATGACATTGTGTGATTAATTGCTAAACTTAACTAGCCTTTGTAAATTAACATAAACAGAAAATGTGTCATTATAATGTGTCAATGTGTTTGTCTTTGCTTTGGCATCTGTGTGTTAGGTTGTTGGGGTTTATAATCAAGAATAGTGTGCTAAAGCCAATTGGGAGGCTCACATTTTTTGGCAATGATTGAAAGCAGCCAGACCTCTCTCTGCATGAGTTTCTACGTCAGGATATTTACCCTATCTGTAAAAACAGATGTTGTGACTTATCCTCAATTAAGCAACTATAATTTCTGAGAATCCGAATGTTGGGTTAGAGAAAGACACAAACTTATAACCCATACAAAACAAGAAGCAGTGGAAAGAGTCAGTAATTCTAGCGCTGGGAAAGGGTGTGTCGAGGGAGTTTGGGTTACAGGGAAAGACAGTTCCTGCTTAATGAGGAAGAAAAACTTGCTTAATTGTGGAGAAATCCTTGATTACCAACACTGTAGCTGTAAATGCATAATAGACAACCAAGTTGGTAGAGCTCTTCTGAAAGTGAACCAGTAGACTTGAGATGTTTGTTCTAGATGTGATTTTCAACAATTTATTCATTTTTTGACAACAGCCATTGTTCTCCACAGCTTGAAGACTATCATTACCACCACCACTACTTAAAATGTTTCATGTAACTGACTAATATATGTAAATCAGAAGCAATTTAACAAACTGTAAAAAGATAGTCACACTGATGTTACACTGTAAAAAACATTGGTAATTTTAATGGTAAAAGACTAAAAATACTATGGTAAAAGCAGTCACACTTTATACAGTGAACAACTGTAATTGGACATTTAATGTAACTTTACAGTAAAATACTGTTAAGTCAGTCAGTCAATTACAAAGCACATTTAAAAACAACAACTGTTGGTCAAAGTAAAGCAAATAAGCAAGTACTATAAATACAGCCACACCAACAAAACATTACCCTACAATTATACCACTGCACCCATAATTGTGACATGCAACAGTAAATAAATATGTTTTATGAAGAAACTCAAAATCACTGTATGATGTAGTTTATGTATGATGATCATTTTTTTTATATATGATGAAATTGTTCCAAAGCTGTGAAGCAGCCACTAAAATCTTCAATTTTGTGTTTAACTGTAAAGGATTTTGGAAGTAAAAATGAATAGCCATTTTATTAACATTATGAATTAACAAACTACAGTCGATTCACACCTGTTGATACTTTTACTGTAGATTTTTTTATAGCACTCCCTGCAGAATCTAAGAAAAATATGAAAGTGTTATAATGTGTGTGTATATTTTATAAAAGATTATTACAAATACTATTCTTTTAATATGTGTTGAAAATTTTCCAGTCCAATTTATCCAGTTCCTCCAAACTTTGCATGTAGATGGAGGACCTTGACAATTACACAAATACCACATAGAATTCCACAATTAGGAAATTCTAAATTATGTCTGTAGCTCACAACCAACAAATTGCACTAAATCAAGAAGACCAAGACATGGTCAAACATTAATCCATGAAAACTGAATTACTCCCTGTGCAAACGGCAGTCACCTTTCTCCTGCACATGCTCAGTGGTGGACAGTAACAAAGTAGTTGTAATTCGTTACTGTACTTAAGTACATTTTTCAAGTATCTGTACTTTACCGGAGTAGTTTTATTTTTAGCA
>JAUCMU010000125.1:2249906-2277654 GCA_032275025.1 Enteromius treurensis | reverse complement strand
TTTACTGGAGTAATATTTTATAGTATGGATCTGTACTTTTACTCAAGTACTTGATTTGTGTACTTCGACCACCTCTGCACACGCTATAGTACAAGGTGACATTGAAGCAGCAGAACAGATGATTCTCCCCTTCACTAGATTAAGCCTGACCCCACATTCTCAACTTTAACCTCATAAAATGAACCTGGCTACTCATTAGTCACAGTAACATCTGCACCAGGTAAGATAACCCTCGTGTAATGACAGACATGCAGCCAAATGAAAGAAATAATGGTGGACTGTGGAATGGTGGACGTTAGTTGTTCTTTCAAGCAAAGAGTCCAACATCTCAGAAAACATTTGGGCTCAAATGAAAAGGCCATTAATCATCCAAACATAGTCCACCATTACAATAATAGGGGGCTGTTAACTTAGAGAAAGTCCTGTTGGTCACTCAGGTGCAACTCTTTGAGTCTAAACCCAAGTGTGAACAATGAACACAAAATTACATTTAACTGTGGGAGGATCGTATCGTTTGTAGAAGAGTCATGTTATGTCCTCTTAAGTCAGTCAACTCAGCTCTCAGTGAGTTTATTATCTCAGAAACTAAAGCTGACATCTTCCGCAGATATTTAAGAATTTTACAGCAAGTTATCAACTTGCCATAGGCACCAGTGTCCAAATATTATTAGTCTTTTCAAGGTGCACCATCAAACCAAAAGCTGAGGAAATCTGTAGGTGACAAAGACTATAGATGTAAAAAAACGAAGGTTTTAGCAGTTTGTTGGACAGGATCCTTCAGGTGTGTGTTAACACAACGCGAGAGAAAAGACATCAGCCATGACCTTAGAGAAACAATTGTTGCTTCCATCAATCTGGGAAGAGTATATGGCCATATAAACAATTTGAAGTCCATCCAATTCACAAGTGGAAGACATTCAAAACAGACACTAATCTTCCCAGTAGTGTACATCCCAGCAATTTCACCCCAAGATCAGACCATGTAACGCTTAGAGATGTTTTGCCACAATGCACAGCACCTAAAGACCAAATTAGCACAGTTTTTAATGATTTCAGGTTTCCTAAAGATCCTTTCAGTGAATAATTCTAGCTTTTGCTTTATAGTTTGTTTGCAGTTAATATCTGGGTTCATTAAAACATTTAAAGGTGCCATAGAATGAAAAACTGAGTTTACTTTGGCATGGTTGAATAATAACAGTTCAGTACATGTACATATCAGAGAACAATTTAAAATATTCTCTCAAATCATTCTATGGCACCTTTAAATCATCTCTGCTATTCAGTGCACCTCAACTGCACCTTCTGTGTAATGCTCCCAAGCCTCTGTATGTGAACGGTTTTCACTAATGGGATGTTTCCTCCCACTTTAGCTTACAGCCGGTTTTAAACCAAAGTGTATGATTTTTACCCAAATGACCACTTGCGTTAAAAGGACTAAAAGCATAATAGACTTTGGTTGGAGGCCGGTCATATAAGAGAAACACCACCTGCACCGTACAAGCATCACTCTAGTTCTTGCCTCAGTTTAAAGAATTCCATCACAGCTTGGAAAATGTCAGATGTGATCATATCTGTGTTTAACAGCTATATATAGGAAAAGAAAGACAGTCATACCGGTTTAAGAGTAAATAAATAATGATGTAGTTTTTTTTGTTGTTGCTTTTCTTTTTGAGTTAACTATGCGATTAAGTCAAGCAGATGCATAACATGCAAGTTTTGTCAGATGAGAGCTTACTTTCAATACAAGAAAATGCAATATTCCACTTAACTCAGGCAACTAGCCTTGTACAGTAACGACTTAAAGGAGTATTAAAATGAGCAAAGAATGCCCTGCATTCCCTTCATACAGTATACAATAAGTCAGTCGCGATTTGGATTCCTGCCGTTGCCTTTGCTCATTTTTTCACATCGGCTCATGGAAAATATTCAGTAAACCAGAGACTACCATACATGGGCGGTAAAACAGTTAATAAACTCTGACATTTCCAAGTTAAAGCTCTACCAGATGAAGACTCCAGAGTGAGAGGTCCGCTGAGGGCTCATCCTGAGAGAGTGATTTATGAAGGTGAGAACACTGGTCAGGTAAAACATCTTGTCAGTCACTAATTCAAGGTGTTTCTCTGATGAGTAGCTGCTTAATGATACAGAACATAGTCACCACACATGAACAGCCAGCCAAAGGTGAAATTAACTTACATTCTCAACATGTTCCACTTAAGTAAAACTGTGGTTTTACAAAAGGGGGAACGTAAAAATAAAAGCCATTCAGATGCGTTGTGAATCATTTCAATTATATGGGTTTAAACCTGCTCTTCTGGCACAATATTATTTTCTACAGATGGAAATGTCATAATTTATTTATTTATTTTTAACTTTATATTTAACTTCCATATCTCTTCCTCTATTCAATGGGGACCAACAACAGTTGGTTCTTTAAATTTTTTTTAAATGATATCCTTTTGTGTTCAACATAAGAAAGAAACTTGTACAAGTTGTGAGCATGAGTTAAAAGTTGGCTAGATGTCTTGATAATAATATCTAAATTATATTATTTAGCTGTGAAAGGGGAAAAAAAACTGATCTGCCAGGCTCCAAAAGCATGAGTTTAAACTGGTATTCAAATTCTTCAAAATTAAGGAACAATGATGTACTAATATCATGAATCTTTCCATGTGATTGTCAGTGGCCTTAACATGTTTCACATATGGTACAACAAGATATCAGCAGTGGCAATGAGAAGAGTTCTGATTTGGCAACAATTCAAGTCAGTGTCACACTTTCAAGATATATTGATATTCTCATCGGTCTGATCTGTAAGCATCCATGGAAATTCTGTAACTAAATGATTTATAAGCTAAAGTGGTATACCATTGGGAAAACTGAAAGAAATTATCCAGTGATGAAAAGCTGAGAGAAATTAACCCAATGACGGAACTGTGGGGTGGGGTTTGAACCATTAAGACTTGCATAAATGCATAAATCCAAACAAGATGCTCTTTTTACTCCATTTTTTTTTTTTGTAGCTTACCAATGTAGAATATGTGTATGATTAAATACGTTTTTAGAATATTCTAAAGAAATGCAGAATATTGCAGCTGGAAGTTGGCCAGTGGTTCTCAGAGTCCATTGAAAATCCTTTTTTTTTTTTTTTTTTTGGTCAATTGCAGTGTTTTAATCTTCCAATTCAGACACATTTACAAACAATTTGAGCTTTTCAAGAAAACCCAGTTGGACCAATAATGGCGCACACATTCCAGTAAATCAATGAGAATGCTATTTCTGTGTTTTGCTTCATTTGGAAGGAAAGTCCTGACTCACTGTCTGACAAAGTAGACTGTGGAATCACATGTAGGCATCAAATTAAACTTCCTCCATAAAAATTAGCATAGTTCAGTTCCTTTCAAATGAATAAATAAATAACAGAACTCACACAAGTTTGGCATTTACAGTAGACAAACTCATCTGTGGTGACCTCTGATGAGCTTCTAAAAACTAGCCACTCAAATGCAGTAAAAATAGAATGAGTGCTGCCAAGGAGCAGGGGAGGACAGAGGCCTGCTTGTCTCCAGAATATCAGATAAAGCCCTATCACTTTGAGAGAAATCCAGACCAATGCAGACTTGTGTCCTTTAGAGAAGTCCAGGACGTGTAAATGCCAGAAAAACCAGGTCATTCAAGTAATAACACAACTATTACAATTGCTTATATTTTACTAACTTTACACTGCAAGTATTAGCTACTTCCTCTTTAAATGGTAATGTATGCATTTTTTTGAAGTGGTCTATTGTATCAAAATTTGCTTGTAAAATCCATTGACTGCAGGTCCTGTTCTGTCTCTGTTCTCACCATTTAAAGTCACCAGTGAAGCTTTAGGTGGTAAAAACAAATCCGTGACGTTCTAAATCTTACCGTGAGAATGGAGAGCATGTCTCTGATAACCTCTGCTTCCTCATGTACAGTGGAGACCCTGCTGTGTTGACAGGCAATACATGTGACAGATGAGGAGCCACTATCCTGTCTGCAGCTGCACCTGTCTGACAAGCCATATTTGAGCACTTCCGTTTCAGCGCATTCCACCAGCCGACCATTTAATGGTAATACATAGTTATCATGTCTTATGTAGACATGTTCCAGGGAAGAGATGTCACTTCAGCTGTCATGCAGAACAACGACATGAGGTAGATGAACTGACTTCACTGTCTAAATGGGTATTTGTCAGCTTTTTCCATTTCTAGTTCAACCCCAGATTTACAACAATATACTGCTACAGATTTATAAGTACAGAGAGATCAAAAAGAATGTCATCTGTTGTACACCACCACTAAATCCCACCTCATGTACATAAAGATCGAAGCTGTATGAAAAGCACAAGTAATGTCCTAAGGAACATTAAAACCAAACAACAAAATTACTCTTAATTTAGAGAATAATAATCTAAATATTTGTCACATGGCACAGGTTCCTCATCAAATAATCTAACTTTTTTACAGGATCTATGGACATGTTTCTGCAGGAAACTTTTTTACATAAAGAGCAACAAAGTGTTACATTTTTATTGGCTTTAGGAAAAGTATTTGTATCTTTTGTTGACGATTGTTATTAGCATTAGAATGTGATCTACAGATTTCAATGCTACTAACCATAACCTAAACATATTTTATAGACGTTAATGTTCATCCTATCTATGGTCCAGCAAACAGATATCAATCAGAACATATCCTTTTTTTGGTTAGAAACAGCACATTCATTTTAATAGAACTGCATATTATCCAAATACATTAAATAGTGTCTTAAGTCATCTATGAGCTCTTAAAAATCAATACAACGCATTTGTATAGCTTGCTGTTATTAATTGGTTGCTTATGTTCTGGTAAAAACAACTAATGAGTAAAAGCAAGACATTAGCTGCATTCCTGCAAAGCATTTATTCTTTGGCAAATTAACCAATTCACTGCTAACTTAACTCAGCAAGAGACCAAAGAGTAAGTCTCTGAACTCAGCAGAGGCCATAGGAACTAAAAAGTATACAAGCAAAGTACAGTATAAAGTTCTGCAACAGATGCAATAAAGAAAATGATACGTGGAATAGAAGGTCTTGCATTTGTGGCCATCAGTATGAAGAGTATTTTTCTCACAAATCCTGAAAAATCACAATTTTAAATACTAATGTTTTTAAAATGCATGTAAAATAAATACATTCTGACTCTGTTCTTTCCATTCTTTCAGCTACAAAAGCTTAAGGATCTACCTGACCATAAAAATGTATTTAATTGTTGCAGTCAATAAAGTTTTATTTTATAATGAAAAATCAGATTTGCAAAATTAATTGTAAATTTAACCTAACCGTAATTTTAAATTTGTATTGGCTTTAAGCATAATACTGTGGAGAGGAAGCCCCTTGCTAGTAATGGCACAATGAATTGGCAACTTAATTCAGATTGCATCTAAGTATCTTCGTAACGCAGTGACCCATCATGTTAACACATGTAGCCGCTGACATAAAAATTAACGAGAGCATCTTCTGGGTCATTGGCCCATAGCCTGAAGAGAAGGGCCCTGCGTCTTTTCTTTGAAGCCTAAACATTTACTCTAATACTGCCCTACTGTGGCAAGGCCTCGAGGGTAGAGGTTCTGGTAACAAGCTTTTCCCACACACAGACTGAAAGCCCACTCACACTGATAAAGTCCTGAGTCAGCCATGAGCAGCTCTGTTCGAAGGAGGAATAAAGCACAGAGACCTTCAAAGCCATCTGCTTAGAACTGGTCAACACAAACACTCCCAAGTTGATTCAATGATACAAGCAAATCTATTCCATCCTCCTCAAGCCTATACAGTTAAATATGCAACACTAGTACAGTAAACAGAGATTGTGAACCAAGACAACTTCATAGATACTTTTCTCTTACATCTTGTGAACATATGGAGACATATTGATTACTTTATCCTCTCCCTCTCTGTCTTTATCCATGAAAAGATGTAATTCATTTTTCATATGCTGAAAAGTGATTCATCAAAAAAAAAAAAAAAACTGTTTTACATGAGAGCCAGAACTGTTTCCATTCTATCACTTGAGAGGTTCCAGCCAGCTGGAGCAAGTTCTGCTGGCAGCAGGTGGATCAAAGGGATTTCTGTCACTGTGGCGTTTTCCTCTTCATCACAGCTTCCACAGGAACCAGTGCAATAGTACAGCTGCTTCTCTTTGCAAATTCTCAGACTTGTCAAGTCAGTCAAAAAAAGTTCCTATGCACAATTTTCTGTTTTCAAGATGCAAACTTTATTCATGCAAAAAGGAACTTGTTCTCTTTTAAGTTGTATTTTTACTCTTCTTTGAATTCTGCATAATACCTTATTTGTAACTTTGTAACAGATTCCGCTTTTTTGCAGATGTGATTAGGGAAAGTAGATACTTCAAACAGAACAGAACCTTTAAACTTCAGGAAAGGAAAAGATTATGTCCAACATTCCACACTTCATTTTTTCAGGTATTTGAAGTGCACTTTTTCTCTTTTGTCTTAAGATGCACAATTTAAGGCATGTTGATAAAAATGACTTAAATGTCCTAATTGAACTTTGGCCTAATCCTGGTTTAGGCTTAGCCCTGTCTGTGAAACCAGGCCTATATCTATTGTTAAGATAAACTGCATAAAGGTTATTGCCGGTCAGCTGAGGTAAACCATTCATTATAATCATGCAAAATTCCCTCCAAAAACTTTCAGAAGAAAGTTGCGGTGTAGCTGGCGTATATATTTAAATAGGCCACAATAGTCACATAAACACAAAAGACTCATTGAAGCTCAAGCACAAGGACAGGATCCTGCTTGCACAGCAGTAGTTAAACAGCCTTAAGCAACCAGGTTCTTATTGTATGACGCAGTGGGAAGGAAAACCATAAACTTGGAAAGAGGGTAAATAATTTATGCAATAAAAACAAGCTAATTACTTCCATTTAGTACATATTCATTAAAAAGTAAAGCTATATGAATACTCCACATTCAGTATGTACAACCGATTCAAAAATAAAGTAAAAAAAAAAAAAAAAAAAAACGTTTTTAAATGTGTCACATAATGAAACATTTTATGGGACGTTTGTCTCTGCACCCACTGGTCAGCAAGATCCTAGCTCATGTTAATCATAATAAAGAACTCACCATGACATCCCTGACCTAGCCCTCAGTGTGTCCGTCTCATCTTATCTGTACAATAGTGTGGTCTTTGCTTGTTTCTTCTGCCATCTCAATGGCACACATAAACATCCTGTTCTTATATCCTATGAGAATACAGAGCAGGGTTTAAAGGTTAGGTCGGGTGGGAGGTCATGCCACACACATGAATGTTGCCCGCAAACCCTTAAACATACAACGTATCATTGACAAGAGAACTGACTATGAATACTGTGCCTATCCATAATCTAGCAGTGTCTATCATAACAATTTGAGAAGTCTTTATTTGTTTCAGAATTTCCTGGGTTTACCTCTGAAAATTGTTTAGTGCCTTAGAGCTGATAGCCCTATTTACATATTTACGCTTCCAGTAACCAGAGTTCAAATCCTGGCACATGGTTCATTCCACATTATTTCCTATACTGTCAAATAAAAAAGCCAATTAAACAAAACAAAAAATACTGTAAATATAAAACAACTGTTCTGGGCTGCATTTCCCAAAAGCATCATAAGTCACTAGCTTCAAACAGGCCTATGATGTACTTAAGCTTACGATGTTTTTGGAAAATTCAGTCCTGGGCTGTTTACAAATAAATAAGGGTGTCTTTTAAATACTGTCAATAATTTGGTCTATAAATGTATGTACAGATAGCTGCTCAAATGCATTAGTTCAGTTGTTAGACTAGGCCATTTATTACTGCATAAAATCCTAAGCAATTCTTGAGACAGTTTGGAGGCACTTTTTTCCAGCACTTAAACACAGAAGTTATCCATAAGCAAATGGGAACCAAGCTCTGTTTAAACTTTCTACTAAAAAATATGATTTTTTTGTGTTTTTAGTTACAATTTGTTGCCTAAAAAACGTTATGCATCTTTTTTTTTTTCATCATTCAAGAATGCAACCATTTTTTGTACACTGTTTCATTTAGCCGTTTCTTAAAGAGGCAAGTTAGAGACTGAAAAATAAAGCTGATTTATGTGCTGACTAACAACATAGGTTTATCTAATGTCTGTAGAAGCTGTATGACCTGATTAAAGCCATGGCATTTGTGGGGTTGGGGGGTTTGCATTGGGTCTTGACTCTGACTCTAAAAACAACCCGAATGGCAGTTTGTTTCATCGTCAACAAACAAAAAGGACATGTTTGTTTTGCTGGGAGCCAGCAGTAGAAACTACAAACACAATAAATATGGTCTTTGTGCAATTCACAACTTTGGGTTGTAAAATGTTTGTAAACTTTGGCCCTCATCATAAAGAAGCAATTTGAGTCTTCATTGTAATTTAGCCTTTCGAATAATAAAATTATTCTTCATAATTGCTTAGAAATGGACATAAACTGGTGGATTTATGAATTGTTTTACATTGGGTTTATTTTATGAAATGCATGCAGAACAAATTTCTGTGCGATAAAAAAAAAAAAAAAAAAAAATTTTGTATCAATTCTTGTTATGTACCAATTCTTTAATACATTTGTTAAATGCATTCAGACTATATTTTGTAGGTTGACATTCTTTTTTTCAATAAGCATACTCTAACAAATGACACATGTTTGCATTTCCTCCTGCTTCCTTCAGAACCTGAGGGAGGTAATTACTCGACTAGACTTCTTACACACAGTGTCCTGTGGGAAAAGACTAAAGAGTGAATAAGAGGAAAAAAGGATAAAAGAGCAGGTTAGAGAAGTTCAACAACACAACAGCCAGGTCAGATTTTGTTCATATGCAAAATACTGTGGAATAAAACTAAAACAATGAAGGTTATGTTAATGCACTTATGAATGTACCTACTTACCCACACCCTCTCAGTCTCTTTTGTGCACAGCATAAATAAACAAAGCTGTTTGCGGTTTCAGTCCCCAAATATTTGTATCAACTCTTTAGACATAAGTGTGTACACCGAAACATATTCATGCGTAATGATTGACTCGCGTATGGATTATCAAACACAGCAGGTCTTTGAAATTAAAACATTTTAACTTTGATATTTGGGAAACGTTCATCATGCAACTTTTTAGCTAAATCACTAACACATTACATCTCAAAGAAAACAGAGACAAAGACAAACATGCACTGTAATTTCAAATGAAATGAATGATCACCACAGAGTTTGTGGTCAGAATGTTAATTCTGCTTTTGAAAGACTTCAACTCTCATTTCAGTTCAGCTAACAGAGCTTTGCCTTACCTCTTTTACTCTCTCGGAAAACAGTTTAGGGGTACAACAGTGACAGTCTCCTCAAAGGGACACCTTTGTACCTTCTTTACCTCAAAACAGTTCATAATGGTGCCAAAACTGCCTCGGTGACAAGCTGTTGTAAGGTACTTTTTTTTTGGCCTTTTTTTCGGACAGTGATAAATGCATAATAGGAATTGGCATTTAAAGATATTATGTCAGACAACAGCGATGTTCTTTTTGGATAGCCATTCTCATTGCAACAACATGGTTGTTCAGTGTTCTTCCAATGGTGGACTCAAACATTAAAGGAAAAGTTCACCCAAAAATTACAAATCTGTCATCATTTACTCACCCTCAAGTAGTTCCAAACCTGTATGAATTTCTTTGTTCTGCCGAACACAAAATAAATATATTTCTAAAATAGTTCGTAACCAATTTTGGGTCACCACTGACTTCCATTGTAGGAAAAAAATTTCCTTTGTGTTTGGTTTGGCAGATTTGGAACTACTTAAGGGTGAGTAAATGATGACAGAATTTTCATTTTTGGGTGAACTATATTCCTTTAACATCATCCAGCATGAGAGAGGCCTTTAGTTGCTTAGTCGTTGCACTAGGTTCCTTTTGTGACGTCATGAACTATTTTGCTTTTAAAGTGATCTTTATTGGTCAACCACTTCTGGGGAGGGTAACAATGGTCTTGAATTTCCTCTATTTGTACACAAGCTTTCTGACTCTGAACTTGTGTCCATACTCCTTGGGATGGTGTTGTAACCTTTTCCAGGCTGATAAGCAAAAAAAAAAACCTCTCTTACTGAGGTCCTCAGAGATCTCGTTTGTCCATGCCATGATTCACTCTCACAAACATAATCAGACTTGCATTCATGTAAAATCAAAGTTGCTCCTAATAACAAAATTCAAAGATTTTTTTTTTTACAAATGTGGATGCTTCCTCTTAAAATTGAAGAAAAGATCCTAGTAAAGAAAAAACTTGTTTAAAAAGCTTCTTAACCCTTAAAAGTGGTCTTAAGATCCAACATTGTGAGGAGTATGGACGAGGACTTTTAAGAAGCTTAAGAGTTTCTTTAGCAATAGAGAAAATGGACGAAAGAGAGAGGAAATGTGTAGCACACAATGCATGACAGTAAGTTAATAAGACTCTACACATTAAATAGCAGGAATCATGTTTGTGACCGATCTTATTAGAGAAAAGAGAGAAATCAGTGCTTCAAAATAAGGCAGGTTATATTCCTAAAAACCCTCTCGGGTTTTGGAAGTAATTGTTTGGATTGCACTTATGCACACACAAATTAATGCTAACACCATTAAAAACACACACAATTCTCTAGAGAAATGAAGACTAAACATTTGTTGTTTAGACTGAAATGATACAGTAGGCTATATAATATCAGCCTATTAGTACCTGTTTGGTACATAAAAAAGTAATAGCTGCAGACCCTATTGTAAAGCATGAAGATCTATCCTAACATTCAGTGTTTGACGTGAGCAAATACATCCATTTGTTTAAACGCATCTGGCTAGATGCCATTTTCCTAGCAGTTTTATCAACACTTGGCTTTCGTTTTACTTCAGCCAAACATTTGTAAGTACTTATGGCCATTTCTTCTTAAGCCCCATCAGAGTATTTAGCCATTGCAACAATGTGCCTATTGCGTCATAGAAATGTCTGTGACATTTCATTAATCATAACAGACAGCATAAATTAAAAAGCAACACAGCTTTAAATTTAATTTCAGGATGGTCATAAACAAGCAGGAATATTTAATTACAACAATGTACTTCATACGCAATATGTGGTGTAGTTGTTTCGAAAACACAATGGCATGATGCCTTTCTCGGACACTGGCATGACAAAATTTCTCAAGCCCTTTAAAATGAAAAATGGATGACATGCGTGTGACAGGCACAGGATTGATTATGTTTACTGCGGCCCTTTTCCAGCACAGCCATTAAATTGAGGATGAAAGACTTCTGTTCTACAGACGTCTGGTATGAAGAACTAGAAGAAAACACAAAACATTTATAACACTTTGCATTTCCTTGATCCTCTTGTACAAGGAAATGCTTGGGCAGAAACAATCAAGAACTACTTTCCCATAAAGCTAGGCCAGTCACTTCTTACTCACTGTCTGCAGTCTGAGATAAAAGATAGTTTGAATTAGTCATGATCAAATGACGAAACCAGGATTCGCTTAAAAGGCTGCATCTGATATTGACTGGATAAGACTTAGCTTTACTCACACACATCTGCTGGGTTTTCAACGATGATCCACTCTGAATCAGAAGCAGTTTGAACAGAAAGGAAAGAGCAGAGAAAAAGACTGGAGATGGTTGTATACCACTTTATTTGTAATGACTTTATCTGCTGTTATCTTTTGTTTGATTCCTATGATAAATAATTACAGAACTTCACAGTATTCCTAGCAAATGACTCAGCTGATACCAGTTCTGTCATTTAACATGAGTGGAAATCATACATTTTTAACATTGCTAATTTCTAAGTAGTTAGAGTGACGGTGATATAATCTTTTATAATCATCACTGGTCTCCCCTTTAAAAACTCTCTAAGACATCTGTTTCAAATTACAATTTACTACTGATGTCTGCACCACCAACAGACCGACATGAAAGTGACTTTTTAATGTCAGAGGAACTGAACTTACATGAACCATTAGACATTATTCTAATGTACTAAAAATATTAATGTATGCAAGAATTAACAGGTTAATAAAGTTCAATGCTGCATAATGTATAGCATTTGCAACAATAACTAAAATACACAGACACCAGTGAATCCATGATATTTCCGTCGCCGTGTTAGGAACTATCAGCCTTTTTCATGTTCTGCTGAAGTTCTCCCAATCTCCATGTGATGGCACTCTCAAACCCTCTGAATAAATTCTGTAGCCTATTTCTCAATAGAGAGTAGGACAAATAATTAAATAAATAAAAAATAGAGAGTAGGACCACTCATTTAAACATCAGATCCACTCACACAAAACAATCTTGAAAGAGCTTTGTCAAAAGACAAAAACATTTGCTGTACCTCACTGTTAGTTATTTCCAAACACTGTCTATTTGTCTAATAACACTTAATAGGAGCACCGTTGTATTGCAATATATGAAGAAATTAAATAATGTCTAACTCTGTTCACTTCTTAAACCAAATTAAAAACTGCTGTATTAAGTTTAATAATTTTAATAATAATAATACACGTTAAGGACCGATAAGATGCTTATACAAGAAAATATCTAGATTAAAAATGGTTAACATTACAAAGTGTACCCTAAGAGCATATGTAAAGCATTATGCAATATTTATCATTCAAATGTATATGATCATTTTAGGCTTCCTGCTCAGATGCATTAACTGTTTGTTAACTCTTTGATGCACTACTTGGGTCTAAATTTTAATCTATTTTTTTTATTTTTATTATTGATTTGATAGATCAGGGAATATTAAACGCTGAAATAAACTGATTTCAAAAGATGAAACAAATAACATAAAACAACCTTTGCGTGTGCATCAAAGGGTTAATGCAGTAGTTTGTGACAAAAGCGGTAGGATAGTATCTAAAATCTCTTCTCGTAGTATTAAACCAGGTCTATAAAGACTGTTTCTCTTCAGTAAAGTTAGGTCTGTTGTATAAAAAAAGACTTAGTCCAGACCTAGTCAAAACCAGTGCAGACGCAATTTCTCGTCATTCTTACCTTTTATGAGCAAACATGTGGCATAAAAAAGAGTATGCTAAACTGAACCCGATGGCCTTGACCTCCCAGAGTGTGTGTGGGTATCTGAGATCAGTTCTCAATGAGAATTCAGACTCTGAGGAAGCAGAAATCTCGAAATGACAAAGTTACTACATTACTTTTTCTGGAAACAATTTATGGAGCTTGATTTAATCGGCTCTGTTCAATTTCTGCAATTTTTTAGTATGAATGTAAAACGAAAAAGTGGAAAATATATTCACGTTTTGTAATAACCAGGACGTCACCACCATTGTATGAATAGGTTGCGTTGTAGCGCTATCTAGTGGTCATCGTCGGTAACTCTACATATTGTAAGACTGCGAAAATATGTTTTATGAACCAATCTACTCCAAGAAACTCTTCTAAAGTAATTTGTCAGCACTATTTTTTTTTTAATTATAAACAAGACCTCAGAGAATCTCAATCATTCTTATGGGTATTAAAGGTAAATTAAAAATGTAGCCTATAATGCTGACACATATAGACTAGTAGTACCCAGCAGCACAGAGGAAAAGAATGGGTTAGGAAATCTCTGGTCTTGTTTGCTGAAGTCTTCAGTTGAGTAAAGACCTCAGCTGGAACATCAAATAGATAATGAAGGAACACTGATGTAATTAAGTGTAAGGGATCCTCTGGCTGAGTCTGAATCTCTCGGGTGTTTATTCCTATTTTAGAGCCAGCAGCCATGCTTATATCTCAAGAGAATGAAAAGGAGCCTAAAAAAAAGAGCATTAAAACCCAATGGGTCATTCATTTCACTATATACCATCATAAGTGAATTAGAGGATGAAACATTCATCTTGCTTTATTTGTCCTTATTTCGATTCCATGTGGCTAAACTGCAAGCATCACATTTCTCTTCAGAGAAGACCTAGCTACCACTCAGGGCTAAGCAGGACAGACACAAGAGTGCGCTAGCATTCTGGCATTAACAGGCTGGCATTTTGTGTTTTCATATAAGGGGGCATTTGTCTGGTGCAGAGAAAGTGGTCTCAGCATGTCTTTCGCCTAGGCGGAGAATGAGTCTTCCACGGCTCACAGATGCTAGGATGCATCTGCTTCTATTGTAAAGGTGCCATGGCAAGGTCACTGCCAGGATGGCTCTTGGATTGGTACAGTCTGAATGATGGAAGGTCACCAAGAGAAGTGAATTTTAATGAAATAAGTAACTAAACATTAATTTGCCCTTGGAAAAAGCTTATGGATATTGTAGTTGCCTGAGGAAAAGGATGAATGCCTTACAATAATAAAAATTAATGAAATGAAAAAGAAGTTACAGATACAATTTAACTATGATTTAACCAGCTTTTACCCCCTCCCCTTTCTCTCTCCACACCCATTCATGAGCTCTCTGCCCCTATTGGTCACGGTCACTCCACCCCACCAATAGAGTCTGTGTGGTGTGGGGGCTGCAGCAGCCCAGCACTTCACAGGCTGGGATTTTTCTTTTTTTTTTTTTTACAGTGTACATTTATTTCTGTTCAAGCTACGTTCCAGTTGTGTTTCTGTCACTTTACTTTCAAAAGAGCAATTCCATGTGCATAAAGAAAATTACACATTAGGCCTGAAGTGGAGGATACACTTCAGTATAATTAAGACATCATGGGGTTCAATGTTCAACAAGCACACTGAAATGAAACACTCATATTAGTATATGAATCATTTTAGACTGTTGCTACTCTGCTAGTTTATTCCAGTCATTTAGCAATGCTATTTTTGAGGAACGTCGTGGCATGCTAAGTTCATTGTTCTTAAACCTTTAGCTGTCATTCCCAAGAAATAGGCTACTTTTTAAAAAGGAAAAAAAAAATAAAAAGGGGAAAATTTAGAAAATTAGATTTCTAGGCATTTTTACATTCTGAGCTAATGAAAGAAATGACTGACTGAAATGAAGATGAATTGGCATTACAGGCTGTGTCCATAAACTAAGCCAGCTGCTTTTGCTGCCCAGTTAGTCATTGACTTTGCAGACAGTGGGTATGAAGATACTTCCTCCAAAAGGATATTGGTTTCAAACAGACTTCCAGGCATCATTAAGTCATATCCAATGAGCTGGAAAGTTATCTTTGGTCATGTCTAAGCAATTGAATGCTATGTTTTGTTTTTTGGGGGGTTGGGGATTCTTTCCACAAAAGAAATTCAGTCATGCATATAAAAAGTAGATATTTATAAATTAATTAGCCTCTTTTACCAGCCACTGAACCATATGCACCAGATTGAGGGAAATTATAAAGTTATGAATATGCTACCCTTAAAAACAGACCAGATAAAGTCAGCATGCTCATACAGACATGCACTGTTGAAATTAATTGATTCCAAATGCATTTATATTAGTTGTAGATGGATCCAACGAAGTACTGCTGCATAACGTTCAAGAACAAAATATCTCACATTTCCATCAAGATATCCAGCTTATGCAACACAAAACCATGGTCTACAAAAAAACTGAGAACACAATTAAAGGGTTAAAAATCTATTTCTTCAGTAATAATACCCGACCTGCCTTTGCAAATTTAAAAGAATAAAACTTAGACACTGCTAATGCAGTATCACTTGACGCACTATTTATAAAAAAAAAAATACCAGATCAGTGCAGGTGCATCGTTTATCTCTTAAGAAAAACCATGACACAGGTTTATTGAGATTAAGCAGGTGCAACTTCAGAATGCTTGTCACTAACTAGATTATTAATACTGTCACTTTTAAAAAAAATTACTATTAAATATCATAACTAATAATAGCTGTAAATGACTTTCTGAATGGTTCGTTATTGGGGGGGGTTAATGCTCTTACAAAAGAGCATGCTGTAGCAGTGGCTCAGTTAAGATGTCAGATGCAAATACCATGGTACTTTTAAAATGTAAACAACCAATTTTAAGAATATCATGGTACCATATTACAGAACATAGCACCATTGTAGTACCATATCCCAAAAACCTGATGTAGGTCGACAGAGGCATGATACTACCAAGGGACACGTTCAAGAAAATAACATCAGAAGTACCATGGTACTTTTGCCACTTTTCGTGGGTGCATTTATTGTTCTGAACTTTTTATCTGCCGTCTCTACGGTGCTCTCAAGCAGTGATCGTGGCAGTGGCAAGTGCCAACGGGCATTACAACAGCAAGCGGCCATCTGGCAGCCCAGCGAACTAGCAGCAACCCCACCAGCTGCAGTCGCAAAACGCCCTTACAAAGCAGGACATGCGAGCAGCTTCTGACGTCTGCGGCCACACTGCGCTACAAAAGCGTACCAAAGCAAGAGCGGAAACCATGAGAAACTATCCTTCAAAACAGCCCGATTTAGACACCCATGAGTTGCCCGGGCGCACACGCGAGACCGTTTCGGCTGCTTTTGAATTTGCGGTTAGTTTTGACGAATATTTACCCCGCTAAAATAAATAAAGGACTCATGCAGGGGCAGTTCAATACCCCGACATGGCGGCAAGAAAAAGAGGAGAGCTTTTTACTATTTTGGAAACTAGCACTGACACAGAAACGAACGCGCTCTCCGACGGCGAGGACTCCCCGTTAAATCTCCCCGTCGATGTGAAGTGGTTCGAGATTCCTTTCAGAAAGTCCGAGTCGGACGAGGAAGACGAGGAACTGCAGGAGAACAAGGGGGAGCCTGAGCTGGAGAGCGCGGCGGCGGCTGCGGCGGCGGAGGGAGAAGAGACTGCGGACTCCTCCAGCTACATCGCGGGAGGCGGCTGCAATATCATTTTAGTCACTGGAAATGGGATCAAGCATGAGGACTACGAGGAGGACTCCTATTATGCGACTTCCAATAACTGCTCTGAAACCTCTTCGACCGACTCGGACATCGATTTTTCCGATCTAGAAGAGGAGGAACACCCAGCTTTATTCAGCACATATGATGTTTTGGACGACGAGTGCACTTCCTCGGATTTCTGGGGAGAGCCTGACCAGGTAATATCAATTGAGCCTTTCACCGCTGACAGTGGCCCTCAGCACTCGCTAGGGGATGATGCTGACACTTTAGACTATTTCCGGTTGCTCTTCCCAGATTCATTGTTTGAACACATGGTAGAACAAACAAACAACTACGCCCTCTACCGGCAAAGGAGAAGCGGCAGATCAGACGCCCACTGGCACCCCACTGACATTAGAGAAATGAGGGCATATGTTGGCCTTAACATCCTCATGGGTATCAATCAGCTGCCAGACTATGGCATGTACTGGGCCAGTGACATTTTCATTGGGAATGCTGGCTTTAAGAAAACAATGACTGCCCGGCGCTTCGAAAAACTCAACCAAAACCTGCACTTGTGCGACCGGGAGTCAGAGCCTTCCAAAGGGGAACTGGGATACGATGGACTTTACAAAATACGCCCCCTGCTGGATATGGTTGGAAATACAATGTGGGATGCCTACCTGCCTAACCGTTGCTTGACTATTGATGAGTGTGCCATTGCCCCGAAGGGCCGCTTTTCGCCGACGCAGTATATGCCATCGAAGCCATTGCGCAAGGGATTGAAAGTGTGGATGCTCTGCGACTCTCGCTCGGGCTACTGCCACCGCACTCGTATTCATGTCGGTAAGCCGAGCGACGACCTGGCAGCTGCTGGCTTGAGCCACAAGGTGGTGACGTCACTAGCAAGGGGGCTTGAGGGAAGACACCACCACATTTTCTTAGACAGCTTCTTCACGTCGGTGCCCCTGCTGCAGCATCTGCTGCGCCAAGGGCTCTACGCCTGCGGGCCCACCAACCCATGTCGGCGAGGCTATCCCGAAGCCCTCAAACCTCGCAACGTTGGGAAGTTAGCGCTGGGTGAGTTCTATCAGTGTCAGCACGGCAACCTGGTGGCCACCATCACAAGGGATGCTAAAATCGTTAGCTGCGTGTCCACTAACTCTGCGCCTGGCATTGTGGGCATCGGGCCAGGTAAACACGATGGAGACACGAGCGATGGAGACTACGGACTGGTGGGGCTTGGGATACCTCGTCCGCTTCCCCTGCTTTTATACCAAGAGAACATGAGGGGTGTTGATTTGTGCGACCAGCTTAGGGAGTGCTACCAGGTCGGGAGGCCATGCAAAAAATGGTGGCGCTACTTTTTGTGGTTCTACGTTAACCTCTGCATCGTCAATGCCTACGTGGTTTTGCGAGAAAGCCGAGGAGGGTCACCGCCAGCAGGCTTCAATGGCAAACAGTTTACACAGCGGCATTTCCGTATTCGCCTGGCGCAGCAGCTGATTGGTGACTACCAGGGGGCAAGGGGCATGGAGCGGGCGGCCCGTAAACGCCATGCGGATTCGCCCTTGGAGTACGGGCACCGCCTCGAGCGCATGTCAGAACGCTCGCGGCGCTGTAGGAACTGCACTAATAAAGGCCTGAGACACGAGAGTGTGTTCGGGTGTAAGATCTGCAACGTGCACCTGTGTAGAGGAGGGTGCTTCAGTGAATTCCATAAATGAGCATTTGTTGAAAAAACTAAAATGTCCACGTTTTGTTTGTTTATCATTAAAAACGTTTGAAACAGTGGATTTCTTATCCAAAGGCAACCACTGCAAGTGCTGTACCAATCATAGTAGTCTGATTTGATTAGTAATCGTACTCTAGTAATAGTTGTTGTAGTAGTGCACGATTTGCAAGGAAACAGAAATGATACATTTGCATTAGCATAGAATGTTTTATCCAATTGACTTTCATATTGCCAACAAAAGGCCTTGTCACTTTTTATATTACGATGAACAAAAAATGCATTTTATGGACAAATAAAACTTTTCAACACATACATTGGCACCTAAAAGAGCATATGTTTTCTGTGAGAAGCTCTTATGCTTTTTTTTCAAAATAAATACTTAAAAGTCTTTTATTTCAAATGGGTTTGTGTATTTTCCTACAAAACCAGACCCGCTCTCTGATAATGGTTTGTTGTAATTGGTTGGCATTTTCTTATTAGATGGGCCTTCTTTTTGATTGTCTCTCTCTATTGTTGCATTGTGTAAACCAGTACTTCTATGTCTAAAAAGGCTTCGCAATTCAAGGCAAAAGAGAAATTGTTGCCATTTTTACAGCACTCAACACAACAAAGACGCTAATAACCACAGTCTTCAATTCATGCAAGACATCTTTAGGCAATGTGTAAAGATTACTTTATAAAGCTCAATCCAAACACCCTGCGCATTCTATTCTTGAACTGTTTTAAACCAGATTTCAGTGTTATTTAAAGATGTAAGCACAGCCAATCTGTCAGTATATAATTTGGATATATTGACTTTACGACAGCTTATGATGATTCTTAATGTAACAAAATTAAGTAAATCTAAATGTATGTAAAGCACATTGTTGTTCAGAAACATTTTTTACTATTATGTATCTTTTTTTTTTTTTTTCAATTAACTGATTTTCCTTTCCATTTAGGAAGAAATAATTACGTGCGGTTTAAAATGACATAATAATTGAAATAATTATTTAACGTTACAGGGCATGCAGAACAATCATCAAGTGAGTGCCTAACATTGGAGTGCCATTGTTTGGTTGTTCCCTCGGCTTGTTTTGGTGAGTCAGTGTTAGGCCTGCAAGCGTGGTCCTCTTGAGGGTTTTGGTTTCTCAGATCCACAACAGTGCTTTTCCCTCCAGCTCTCTGACGAAGAACGGGTTAGTCAACTGGACGCCCCTCCTGTCGATCTAGGGGGAGTCCCGCGGGGAGTTGCTATGGCAACCCCAACATGTGAAGACAGTGAGTTGCCAGCAGGCTCAAATAGTTGTCATGGGTACTTGCCGGCTGTGAGTTGGGAGATAGCTCAAACCACACCCCTTGAGCTCTGTTCCAAAAACAGTCCACGTTCAAATGTGGAGAGGGATGACGGCAGAAGAGGCCAACGGTTTATTTAATCTCACAAATAGCTGAAAGAGGGACATTCACATCTATTTACATGGTTTTCACTGCAAAAAGGCAGCTATTAAATATATATATATATATGTGTCGCTTACAAAAGTATTAAATGTGCATGGTGAAAAGGATTGAGACTTTTTAAACACTACAGTCGGGTGTGTAGCTAGACATCAGGAAGAAGTTAGAAGGATAAAATACTGAGTACTGACAGCCCATGCTGTCCATCTGGCTTAACGGGGAGCTGTCAGACAAAGGAAAGTATCCGAGTCAGAAAGCTCTATCTATCTATCTATAGACATTCAATTGCAATTTGTATTGGTTTCCTTGTAATGTAATTCAGTCAGCTATTGCTTTAAAACATCAACCAGTCAACCAGTAGATGGCAGGATTTGAACATACAGTAAGGAAACTTTAGTTTGTTCATTACTTTAACATTTGCTTGAAGGCTATGCCTATTCTTATTGTGGGTTTTAAAAAATACATAACATTTAAACACCTCTGAATCTGTACAGTACAATTACAGTAGGGTCCATATTTCTAGGTATGCAATGATCCAGCATGATTTTAGAATGTTCCAAATGCAAGCAACCATTAAAAATTGAATTCTCGTTTTTTTTTTATAACCACATGTTTATTTGGAGTATTTCTATTCATTTATGCATTTTTAAATTTTATTTCCAAAAACCAGGTTTCAGAGGGGAAATCCCAGATTCTCAATGTGATCTCAGAATTTCTGTCCACTCACTGTTAATAGACGCAGTCCATTTGCAGTCCTTTAAATATTTACAAGCAATAAACAGTATACACAGAGCGTGTGCCAATATTTGCGTATAGAAACAAACTTGGCCGCCAAATGATGTTTGGCAAAGCATGGAATTTCACTTCACATTACTCATTAGTAGGCTCGTTGAGAGAATGCAAATCTGTTCTTTAAGATGAACAATATGAATGTTGAATATGCATGAATATATAAAAAGATACTGAGAATACTTAAGTAAGTAGCAAGTCATTTATAGATTAAATTTAGGGATTCACATGTATATATTAATTCAAAATGAGTTATTTTAATTAATTATAACTTAAATAGCATATATATATATATATATATATTATATATTATTCGAATATTTTGTATTCTGTATTGCTGTTGTTAAAGTGTTTTAAATTGAACATTTTGTTCTGCTAAAGAAATATGCCCAGCCTTCTTAGACTGACTTAAAAAGCTGCTGACTGTTTATTAAAATTAGTCCATAAATTTAAGAAACTTTACCAAATGTAACATTATTCACCAAAATGATGTTACAAAAAAATATAAAAAATAAAATGAAGACTAGATCAAGTCAAATATAGGAGAATGTATCCTGCCTCAAATCCAGGATTAGTTCTTCTTCAAAGCTGACATTACAAGTTCTTGTCATTTAAAAATTAAGTTACTCATACTGTAAATTTTGAATGTATATATGTTTTTTTTTTTTTGCATTAATTCAATCATTTTCTCTGACAAAATGGAAGCGGGCTATATAGGTAATGCAGATGTGGATGGATATTTGCATATTGTCCACAGTTGAATCATTTGTTTATCACAGAGTTGATACAACTACAACAGAGTTGATATGAACATGTACAATGATAACAGTGATAGCAAACAACTCGGCGTCATAGTAAAACAAACACAGGAGAAAAAAAGGTGTCGGTTGTACAGTAGACATGACAGATTTGATTACAGTGAGATAGGACAGCACATACTGATCATGTATCACTCTCACAAAATAGAAACAAGATTAAAAAAAAATCATAGAATCATTTAAAGACCTTGGGAAATAAAAATACCTCTAGTGAAATAACACAATCTACCTTTAATCCAAACTACAGCCTACAAGCGGTTAGGAAATATAAAAAGAATCGGTCAAACAACATGAAATGACTAAACAAAAGCAAGCAGAAAATGTACTTAAAGCTACAAAAAAAATCGAAATAACTTCAATTAGTCTCACAGTGATGGGCAGCTTTGAGACAGGAGATACAGTGGCCAAAATAATTATTTATACTAATCGCATATTGATATTTTTTTTATATATATATAATATGAATATTGTACACCAATTGCTAATAAGCAACAAAGTATTAAATGAACGACATGGTATAGTATTATGATTGGATGTGCCTGACCACTCTCTCTGACCTTACTCTCTTAATTCCCATGTTAACAGTAAGGGTGTCCTAAAGTTGTCATACATAGATTTTCTATTTTGGTGTTGTGTTGTTGTTCAACTGAGGTTTTGTTTTTCAAAATTGAAGACCTGCCAAGGACTGAATAAACGACACAGTCTTAAAACTCTGCCTGCAGAAGCACTGATATTAATAAATAGTCATAAATAAATAAAATCTCACAAAAAATAAAGTTAATATGGTACCTTGACTGAATAACCTATGAGAGCCAAGACATGCCTTAAAGACTTTTGTAACAAAATAGGGCTTACCAGGTAAAACGTTCCAGTAGTAGTTGAACAGCACTGATAAAACATAAAATCCAAGTAAAATCAATGTACGCAATTGCACAAACAGGTGAGGTTCATGAAGCATTTCGGATTTAACACCATCTTCTTGTGTTTTGCTTCATGCCCTGCAGGGGGAGTCATGCTTCTATATGTAAGAATACGCTGCACATATCATTTTACTCAATTTAGCTCAATTAAATAAACATATTTCCCTATAGTTACAATGTATAAGTGTGTAAACTGTAATTATGGATCAGCAACAGAGATCTCTTCATGTTTATTAGATTAGTATAAATTTTTAGTTAATATAATAATTTTCTCAAATCTTATTAAGCTAAATGGTGAGAAAGCACAAAATTGTTTACTGAGTAGAAATTAATGCACTATTAGCAACCTTTTAACAGAGACAAGGAGAGAGAGAGAGAGGTGTGTGACGGGGTTGACACATGATATTTCATTTTGCTATGCTTGATTTTGAATTCTTTAGTCCCTTGCACTACGGTATTGACTTTTTAGTTTCTGTATGTAGTTGACTAGTTAATATTGTTTTATTGGTTGATTTATTGTATAACTAATAAAATTGTTCACTGAAGAAATGTTTTGATGCTGAAAATGAAGCTATACTGTACTGTTTACTTTTGTATTTAATAATTAATAAACTGTATAGAGTACAAATATTGCTGTCAACACTGTCTGCTCTGTGAGCGCCTGGAGTGATAATGAGATAAAGGTGTGTACAGAAAACAGAGAAGTAGAACATGTATTTCAAGTATTACTGGAATTCACCTTTAGTTACATCACTATTCTAAAAGGTAAAATTGGCTTAAATTTAAAGGACCCAGGGAGCATTTTCTATGAGTCGGGCACCCAAGGCCCTGTGGGTATATTATGCGATAGAAGGCTTTAGTGCAGGCTAACGGCAACATTCATGGCTGTTCCCATGTTACCTGTCCTGTCAGTAGTAAAACATTTTATCCTTTACCTGTAAAGGACTGGATAAATGCTTACCTGGTTCTCAACACTCAATCTCATGGTTATCCTCAGACTCATAAGGTTCATAAAAGTGTCTCAGATGTCAAATATTGCGTGGCTCAAAGGCTTTTTAGCATAATCTAAAAACGTGTGACCTTTGACAGCCGATACCTGAGCAAACATAATAAAACCATCTAGCAAGAGTAAGCAGTCAAAGGGCTTTGGGGGTTTTAAATTCCATTTTGACGGCATTTTGAAACTGTATTACATGTCAAATTAAGCTAATTACAACATCTATGGCTATGCATAAAACTGATGCAGGTCATGTCACAAATTTAAAAACTCATCTATGAACAGTGGAAAATACATCAATGTTTATTAAATGAAAATTACAAACATGTTTTACTTATTAACACATGTATTGGATATTAGTTTGATTGCAGTAAGTGTCCTCAAAAAAAAGTTATGAAAACATCATTGTGTATTACTTAATAGACTGATTAACTGTTGTTCAGAGTTAAACTTGTATCCAATCTTCAGCTGTTTTAGCATATTACATTCATAATTGCTTTGTAGAAAATAGGCTACATGATAATATCAATCTTGCAAATCTTTAAATAAAAATATTCAGACTATCTAATGATAATTAGACAGTATTATTGTTTTAAAAACTATTTTAAAACAAATTTGTCAAGATTTTTCAGGGTGGTCTGACAATTGTGGATATAATTGATAGTCCTGATACGGAGGTGGAGCTGATGGGTCAGGCCAATGAGAATTTGAAAAAATCTGACCAGGAGGTCCAGGGAAACCAGGTGCGCCAAACGGATCAAGAGGAGGAACATGGTTAGCAGATGCTCCTAACTGAACATGAGGAGGACCAGGATAATCAGGAGCTCCAACTACAATTAGTGGTGGGGCTTGTGGAGCCATTGGAGGTGGGTTGGGGTACATATTGCTTTCTGGTGGTTGATTCCAGAATCCAAAGTCACTGTTTTTGGCACCTGACTCAGGCTGAGGAGGAAGAATCACAACTGGGAATTTGATCTCAGGATCTGAAGCATACGGTACATCCAGGTAGATCTATTGAAACATGTTGAAATACAGGTATAGATCACTCAGTTAGGACTGTACTGTAAATTTGTAAAGACATCCAAATAATATTTTTTTTTCATTTACAATTTGTGCATTTTAATGTTTTTCAGCATAAAGACCTTTAAGGCAAATCAAAATTAAATATGTTAAAAGTAGGGGTTATAGCATTGATATAGTTTTTTTTCAGTAACAGAGACTCTGTTAGAGACAATCAATCACAGCCCTTAAGTTATCATTTAAAATATACCTTTAAAATAAAAGCAGACACATCAATAACCCAATATAATTTATATGCTCACTTCACTTAAATAAATTGCTTTAGATGTAAAAACTCACTTTGAGTCTGTACTCAACCTTGAGGATCCTACAGTTTAAGATAGAGACAGTAAGGCTGGGAGGAATGGACAGCACTTTGGTGACAGTTTTCTTTGACTTTGGCTCAATGGGTTCCCCTTCCTCTTTTAGAAGGTTATGTTTGTGAAGCTTTCTCTTGCTTTGTGCAAAAAAACTGTGTTTTTCATACAAGCAGTATTTTGGCTTGATTGACCTGGACGAATTGTTCTGAACTTCAGCCAAAACTTTCAAGTCCTCCCCTGTGAAGAGACATACAGTACACTTAATTAGGTAAATTATGAAATAAATTGAAACTGCTGTTTTGCCAGAAATATGCCTCTAATAGTCCTATTACAGATGACAATTAAAATTTCAAACATAAATGGAACTTGACCATAATGGAAGTAACTAAACTATACAATAAATGAATGCCAAGTCTTATTAATAATTAAGCCTTTCTCCGAACAAAGTCTGACGGCAACTTAGTGAGACAAAACTTAAAAATGTATCTGTCAAACTGACAGAACGTGTTGATTGATTTAATGATGTTACTCGAGCTTTGGCTTCATGTGACACAAGAGAAAAAGAATGGTTGACAATTTGGGAACATCACGATTCTGATATGTTACAATAACAAATACAATGTTACCAAGGTAGTATCCCATTTTCTCTATGAATATGTTCATGGAGACACTCCCGGAGGTGAAGATTTTCATTTGTTTATCTTTGGTTCCATACTGAGGTTCCTAAACAGGACAAAACATATAATAGATATAATAACATAATTGATAATAGCATATAGATGACTGTATGGTAAAACATACATGGGATTTTAATCATAGTTTCACCATTAGTTCAGGACCAGGCACATCATGTTTGGGTACATAGTGGAACTCTGCTTTGTCTTTGCTAGAAACACGCATGGCTCTTTCTAGTTTTGCCTCTAAAGAGTACACAATTTTTCCAACTGAACCTTTGAAGGATGGTGGGAAGTGTCTATGAAGAAAAGAATGTTGAAATGTGGAGTTATTTTGAGATTGTAAAACAGAACCAAAAAATCTGAGCAGAAACATAAGTAAATGTTAATGTATTAACAAATAAATGAATGTATTAATTACTATATTAATGTATTTTTAAACTTTTTAAATGTCATTAATATGTGAAAAGAAAGGTAGGCTTAACCAACACGTAATGCCATGACAGGAAAACCACTAAACAAAGAGAATACCTGCATACTAAGTGCATCATGATTTCGGTTCTAAACCAATCGCGTTCTGAACAGTACAGAAACGTGTCAAAAACCAGAGTAAAGAAGAGATCATTTCATTCTTGTCTTTAGTCCAAAAACTCCATTCTGGAAACCTCAGTAGCCTAGTTGACAATCGCGTGATGCGTCAAATGACACCGACAACGCAAATATGATTATTATTAAGATAAGACCTCGTTAAGCGAGGTTTAGGAAAGGCTACGCTGTGAATGAGAAACGTCATATTATGGCGATTAACTGATTAATTTGTTAACTCTTTGTAAAGTATGAGCAGTGTCAAACTTGAAGGCAGCCTTAACTCTTTTATCCCCGTTTTAAAGTACATTTTATGATCTCATCTTTTATGATCTACAGGCCTATACTTTTTATAGATCCAATGAAAAGCAGAGTTGTGTAACTTACTGTTGAGGCAACTGAAAGGTGAATGGGTAAACATGACGCCCTTCTGCAACAACCGAAGAATCTAATAAGTCATAGAAGGAAGATTTTGGTTTCAGTTTAATTCCCATTACTCTTCTTGCAATATTCATCTACCTTGAGAAGAACAGACTTACACGGCTGTCCGTAGGGGTCGTTCAGCATTTCACGCTCTTCACCTAAGATTCACACAACATGCTTGAATCGACCTTATGTATGTTTATACTAACATAAACCATATAAAGCTATAGTTCCTCCTACCTTGTGTTTTGTCCTCCACAACGAAAAACTTCTCCACGGAATAATACTTCTCCTTATCCGAGTAAACAATAGTTGTTTGACCATAACGTTCTGACCAGCACACCTTTGCTTTCCCTTTAATTTTCACACTCAGCGACTGCATCTTTGTGTCCTTCGCTACATCCAGAATGACTTGTCCCGATATAAAATCCCCGCTGGTGAAGGTATTGCTCTCGTTGATAGGATTGTAAGTAACAGAAATGTTTTTTACAGAGAGCGACATCTTGTCACTTGGTGCCAATATCCGCTTTGGACGTATTAACTCTATGGAATTAATTTACAGGCACGCGCTAGCTGCGCGCATATGGCAAGACATTTTAACATTTAATCAATAAACCTATGTCGTGTGGCAAGCGTTTTAACATTTAATCTAATAAACCACACTAGTTTCTGTTTCCATGTTATAAGTACTTTTAGATGCTAGTATCTTTTCTATCCTTTCCTAGTACTTATTCATTATCTACTAGTTATAAAAAACCACTTGCACAGTGTTATATATTTCATGCAGTTGTGTACTTGCATTACATCAAAAGATCTGTAGGATTTGTAAATTCAAAGAAATTCCAGATGTATATAAACTGAGCCAGGAAGATATTGGAACAAATAAACATGAAACAAATATCGGTATCTCGTTTCCGAAATAGGTACTAGTATCTGATGAATAAGTACCCAGCTCACAAAATTACGTAACTGTTTCGTAACTGCAACGTAATCTGGTAACCAAAGTTTCGTTGTAGCGACGTAACTAGGTACGTCGTGGCAACCGGAAAAGTGAAAGGTGCCTATACGTCGCCACGACGTAACTTCGTTACGTTGCCAGTTGGTAAGGGCGACGTCGTGGCAACGTCATGCATCAATAGTTTTGTGCTGATCAGTTGGTGTTATTTTCTTTTTATTTTA
>JAUCMU010000125.1:2238338-2249806 GCA_032275025.1 Enteromius treurensis | reverse complement strand
CTCAAAGGCAAATCGGTCTCTCTGGCGAGTTCCCATATGTAACGTCGAAGTGATTCGACTGAAAGGGTAACTGGAGTTACTTTTATAAAAAAGGTAACTACTTTTTTTTTTTCTTGTAAATTAAGAAGTATGGTGTAACTTTACTAGTTACTTGAAAAAAGTACACCACTTAGATGTTAGAAGAAATATACAGTAATTTACCATGGTAGTATCCCATTTTCTCTGTGTTTACGTTCATTGAGACACTCCCAGAGGTGAAGAAATGCATTTTTTTATCTCTGATTTCACACTGAGGTGCCTAAATAAGACAAAACATTTATTACACACACAAGAGAACCTCAAAACCTATAGAAGATGTATGGTAAAGACACGTTTTTTTTTTTAAATCTCACCATTAGTTCAGGATTGGACACATCTGGTCTGGGCATATAGTGAAACTCTTTTTTGTCTTTGATAGAAGTGCACATTGATCTGGATAGTTTTGTCTTCAAAGTGTAAACAACTTTTCCAACTGAACCTTTGAAGGTTGGTGGGAAGTGTCTACAAGTAAAATAAATGTTTTGTGTAAAACTGTACAGCAGGAAGTAAAATCTCATTAAAAGGTTGAAATCCCTGAAAAAAGAGAAATACTGGTAGATATTAATGCACTGCTTTAACTGATGCAAACAAAACCACACACATACAGAGAGAGAGGTCAGAGATCGCATCTGAGTGTGTTTTATGAACGTGAAAGTGAAGTGACGTGTGGCCAAGTACGATAACACATACTAGATATTTGTGCTCAATACTCTGGGATTTGCTCAGTCATGGAGTGGACTTTAAATAGACATGAAACTAGCTAACAATAGGGAGGAGCTAATCAATTACCAAGGCAACTAACAAGGGGGCAAAGGAACAAGGGAACACAGAAACAATAGGGAACAAACACTTCAAAATAAAATTCAAACCAAGATAGGGGAACACAGACTGAAATCATGGCAGCCAGTACTAACAAGTTAAAGCTGTTAATGATGATCGCAGCGCAATATTTGACTGAGAGGGAAAAATGATGGTTATTTCATCAGTTACGGCTCGTATTCTGCCTGCTTTAAATCAGACACAGAGATCAAGATTTATTTAAATATAACATAGCAATATAGCATCTAGGCTATTTTATCTCCCACCTCTCTCTCTCTCTGTGAGTGATGTGTGTGGGTTTGTGTGCATCAATTAAAACAGGGCATTAATATAATCATTAATTCTTTAAGCTGACTTGAAACTACCTGCGCGTTAAACGTTTTATTGCCAGTCAATCAGAATCAAGTATTCAGGCAGACCATATAAAAGAGGCAAAATGCACAGCTAGTTAATGCGCTTTGCATTCAGTGGTTCTTGGCCTCACAGCAGTATTGTCCCCACCAGTGTCTGCTGTTGCCATGTGGGTTTTGGGTATTTCTAGTTTTCAAGTGACAGCAGCAGTTTACAAACTTCAGGAAGTCACACAGAAAAAATAAGCTCTGATCACTCATCAGATAATAGGGTCAAACAAGAAATCAAGGAAGTAGGGATGAAACCATAATGTTGTTGTAAATATAGTAGGGGTTAAAGAACAGAAATATAGCAATATATATGGGAAATGCACAAATGTCTACCACAATTATCCAAAATCATGCATGACCGTAAGGTTGATATGTCTGGAAAAGACATAACATAGCATTTTGCCATGCAGTCATATGTAGTAAGCCTATTATAATAATGCTTAAAAATATTTTTTTTTATCTTTGTGGACCCTGAAGGTTGAAATGTATCCAAGATACTAATAAAGTTAAAGGAATGTTTAGTTTAATTGTAAATATTTTTTTAAACGTGAAAACAATGATTACATTGTTATATTACATTACATTAAATTGAAAACATGATACAGTTTTTTAAACTTTTGTTCTAAAAATTGTTTCCCCCCTTAACTTACTGTAGAGGCAACTGAAAGGTAAATGGGTAAACATGACGCCCTGGTGCCACAACAGAAGGATCTAAGAAGTCAAAATCAAATTAAAGATTAGATTTTATATGTTTTTATATATTTTTATTATTCATCTAATTCACAAACAGACTTACATGGCTGTCCTGATGGATCTTTCAGCATCTCATTTCCTGCATGACCAAAACACAGCTGGTTAATTCGACCTATAATTCGAACTATAAAGCAAATCGTACAGCAGCTAGTTCCTCCTACCGTGTGTTTTGTAACCCCGAACAAAAAAAGACTTCACGGAATAATACTTCTCCTCATCCGAATAAACAGTGAATTTACTGTGATGCTCGGTCCAAAACACTTCCGCTTTCCCTTCAATTTTCACACTCAGCGACTGCATCTGTGTGTGCTTCTCTACATCCAGAATGACTTGTCCCGATATAAAATCCCCGCTGGTGAAGGTATTGCTCCGATTGATAGGATTGTAAGTAACAGAAATGTTTTTCACAGCGAGTGACATCTTGCCTCCTGATATCAATATCTGTTTCTGCTGTCTGAATTCAATGAAATTTTCGCTATATTTAGTCACGCGACTGCAGGAAACCATCAACAAAGTGTGGGCTTCCAGCTATGGGTGGGACAGTCCTTAGTTAAAAGCTTACTCGGCGTGGCTATCAAGTTCAAGATAACCTTGTATTATTTTAATAATAACGTGGGTTGTATATTTTTATAGGTTATATTTTGATAAACATAACATAACATTAAGACTTAGACAAATATACATTTATAAAAAAAATAATTTGTGAGTATTGGAAATGAAGGTGTCGTAAACAAAACCCGGTTTAGCGCGTTACATCATATCTAAACAAAAAATCGGATTGGAGGGTGATGAATATAATTCTTGTGGAAGGTAATCTGAAAGTGTTGAGAATAGCTATGCTACTTTGGAGAGAAACGAGATTCTGGGAGCAAGTAAATGGTGTGTATAAAGTTATTAAAATATGCTATTAAAATTTTAGCATGAAACTGATTTTTTTCAAACAGCTGTGCTGGAGTCTGATATGAGCAGAGAATGCATAAGCTGAACACACAGGTGATGTCTATTTGTAAAAGCAATGAAGGTGCCAGTAATGCTCCACAGCACAGAGTGAAAAGCCATCAAGGAACTCCTGAAAATCTGGCGTGTATATGGTGTGGGAGTAACATGAAGTTCAAAGTTAGATGATACAACTAGCATCAATGGGCCATGCAACCTCTAGGCTATAATCTTTGCTGGGAAACAAAAAACCCTATGCTGACTGGTCTTTTCTTTTTTTTAAGTGGTCAAAACCCCTCTTAAACCAGCTATGGCGAGGCTGGAAGACCAGCTAAAACCAGCCAACCAGCTTAGACTTTTTAAAGGGTTTTTTTTCAGCAGGATGTATGTGAAAAAATAAATAATAAAACTGCATCTATAGGCAAATGGAGAAAGCAACAGAAGCCATAATGACATCAGCGTGGGTGATAGCTTTTCAGAGGTGGGTAGAAAAGAGTTAGAAAAGTTTTTTCCTTACTAAATGGGTATTTTAACGAACTGAGTCAGTCCTCTTGCTCTCTAACAGTAGCATGAGTTTATTTTCAAATTTTTCATGATAAGCAATCGTCTTATGTTAATGATCTTTTCTTGAATCATTTAGAAAAGGTTTTTCAAATTTTTAATGTTTGACAATGTTCCAATAACAAGAAAAAACAACTAAAGCGTTTTCCGCAAGAAACATGTTTTATTTATTTATTTACCAATAGAGGGTAAAAGGTTACAAAAAGGAGTTTTAAAGAGTAACTCTATGTAACAAACTACTCTGCTTTTAACAAGATAATAGAGTGAATATGTAAACAAATTCAGATTTATATCTCATACATAAATAGAAATACATTTTTCAGTCAAGCAATATAGTGTCACAGTATGTTCAAAAAATTTTTTTGGTTTATATTGTTGTATTGTGCAAGTTTTTTTTAAACAGTTTAAATTGTAAATTCATAGCTTTTGTAACAATTAATTCTGAATCCCCTGCAACAGTTTAACACTATAAAAACAACTGTAAAAAAAAAAAAAATATATATATATATATATATATATATATATATATATTTAAGCTGCCTTAAAGTTGTCACTTAGTACAATTTAGCATTTCAAGTTAAATGCATATACAATTTTAAAGCCGTGAAAATGCTTTAATTTGAAACATACTGTACTATGCTGAAGGTTCAGAAATATTAGTGTTGTTAGTATATCACTACCTAAAGTATAAAATACTGCACATACAAATCATTCCACAATTCTAGATAAAACAATAACAGGTAAGTCTAAGGTGATTCTAAAATCACTTTGTCAAGATTTTTCTGGGTGGTTTGGCAACTGTGGATAAAATTCATATTCCTGATAAGGAGGTGGAGCTGATGGGTCAGGCGGATGTGAAACTGAAGGACCAAATTGACCTGGAGGTCCAGTGTAACTAGGTGGAGCAAACTGACCAGGAGGCACAGGGTAACTAGGTGGAGCAAACTGACCAGGAGGCACAGGGTAACTAGGCGAAGCAAACTGACCCGAAGGCCCAGGGTAACCAGGAGCAGGAAACTGATTCAAAGGAGGTCCATAGTAGCCAGGGGCACCAAACTGACCAGGTGGTCCAACATTAAGTGGTGGAGCCATAGGAGGTGGGTTGGGGTACATATTGCTTCCTGGTGCTTGATTCCAGATTCCAAAGTCACTGTTTGTAGCCCCTGATACAGGCTTAGGAGGAAGAATCACAATTGGAAATTTGATTTCAGGATCTGAAGCATATGGCACATCCAGGTAGACCTAGACATTAAGCAGATATTGAAAATCAACTTAACTAGGTTTTGCCAAAAGCCCATATCTGTTTGAAATAAACAATCAGCACATCCCTTAATTTAAAAAAAAAAGTTAACATCATGATCCAACTTTAAATTAAAAATAGAACAGAGATATGGCATTCTAATGTCTATGCTTCCGATGTTCAAACTCACCCTGAGTCTGTACTCAACCTTGAGGATCCTACAGTTTAGGATAGAGATGGCAAGGCTGGGAGGAATGGACAGCACTTTGGTGACAGTTTTCTTTGAGTTTGGCTCAATGGGTTCCCCTTCCTCTCTAAACAGGTCATGTGTGTGAAGTCTCCTCTTCCCTCTTGCAAAAAAACTGTGTTTTTCATACAAGCAAAATTTTGGTTTGATTGCACGGGAAGAACTGTTCTGAACTTCAGCCAAAACTTTCAAGCCCTCTCCTGTGGAGAGACACAATGAAACAATTAAGTCATTGCAGAGTAAAATATCACTAGAAACTATTACCCTATTCATAGAATGGGCCACTTAAATCAGAATCAGATATAAAAATACACTGAAAATGAATAATGAAGTCTGTACAGATAATATACGTTTGTATAAGCATTATATTAGGCTTTTCCAAAAAACAACAACAAAAATGTTCTACAAGTGGTGTGTGGGTTTAGATGGGGAAGTGAACAGCTACGGTTGATAGCAAGCCTGATATGTGTAACTTTTTTGTGAATTACTACAACAGCTGAAAACACATGATCTAAAAAGACCTCATTCATCATCTTTATTTATTTGCTTACACAAGAGTGCTTACAGACTGTAAACATGAAACTCAAGAATGGAAAAGTCCATTAAACAGTGTTCATACATTTACATAAATGTAATTTTCTTACAAATATACAGAAATTGTTTAAATTGTCATGTTCGCAATGATCAGTTTATTAAACTGAGTTACTGAGAATGGGATAAAACATTCACATAACACTATTAGAAATAAAATGTTACCAAGGTAGTATCCCATTTTCTCAGTGCTTATGTTCATGGAGACACTCCCAGAGGTGAAGAGTTTCATTTGTTTATCTTTGGTTCCATGCTGAGGTGCCTAAACAAGGTGCCAAGACATTTAATAGGTGAGAAAACCTCAAAACATATAGATGATGTAAAGACATACATGGGATTGTAATCTCACCATTAGTTCAGGATTGGACACATCTGGTCTGGGGACGTAGTGAAACTCTGTTCTGCCTCCACTGGAAATACGCATTGATCTGGAGAGTTTTGTCTCCAAAGTGTAGACAATTTTTCCAACTGAACCTATGAATGTTGGTGGGAAGTGCCTGTAAAAGTGTAGTCTCATTAAAAGGTTGAAGTTTCTTAAAAAAGAAACTGGTAAAAGTAGTTTAGCAAAACTTTCTATTTTATTAGCTAGATTTTATTTTTTTAACATATAACATGTACTAAAATATGAATTTAGTGAAAAGAAATTGTTTAGGCTATTTAGCTGGATGGTGTACTG
Organism: Enteromius treurensis; assembly: GCA_032275025.1. Classification (NCBI taxonomy): domain Eukaryota; kingdom Metazoa; phylum Chordata; class Actinopteri; order Cypriniformes; family Cyprinidae; genus Enteromius; species Enteromius treurensis. The sequence goes on along the minus strand of JAUCMU010000125.1, from coordinate 2,243,504 downwards.
TTTTGTTTTGTTTTTTTTAATTAAGAAAACAATGTCTGAAGCATGGTAAGCTGTATTTTAAACTCTTCTTGCATTTTTTCATTCCCTTAACTTACTGTAGAGGCAACTGAAAGGTAAATGGGTAAACATGGCGCCCTGGTCCCACCACAGAAGGATCTAAGAAGTCAAAATCAAATTAAAGATTCGATTTGAGTATTTTCCGCAAAACTATTTTTGCATTATTTATCTAGTTCGCGAACAGACTTACACGGCTGTCCTGATTGATCTTTCAGCATCTCGTTTCCTGCAGGATCAAATTACAGCACACAACACAGCGGGTTAAATCGACCAGATTTCTTCGAAATTTAAAGCAAAGCCTACAGCAACTGTAGTCCCTCCTACCATGTGTTTTGTCCTCTCGAACAAAAAATCTCTTGACGGAATAATACTTCTCCTTATCCGAGTAAACAACAGTGTTTTTACCGTGACGTTCTGTCCAGAAAACCTCTGCTTTCCCTTTAATTTTCACACTCAGTGACTGCATCTTTGTGTCCTTCTCTACATCCAGAATAACTTGTCCCGAAATAAAATCCCCGCTGGTGAAGGTATTGCTGTGGTTGATAGGATTGTATGTAACAGAAATGTTTTTTACAGTGAGGGACATCTTGTCACCTCGTGCCAGTATCTACTCCTAATGTTTGAACTGAAGTGAAATGAACGCAGTACACGCGACTGCAGGAAACAATCAACAAGTATGTGGGTTTCCAACTGTGGGTGGAACATACTTGAAGCTAATGTTGGGCGTGGTTTATGTTTACATTTTTGACCTGGTGAAAATAAGATCAGGCAGATAAAAACCAAGCCAGAGTCCTGTTCCATAAAACAATTTTACCAAATAAGCCAGGCTTATGGCAGATAGTCCGACTTATTTTAAACCAAATGAACTGGCAATAAATCAGACTAACTGAAATAAGCCTGGCTTATACTGTAATCTTGTTTTATGGAACAGATCTCAGGGAATTGTGTTGGTGAACAAAACTCCTACAAAAGGCTACAAAATAATTCTACCTAAAAACGTCAACAGTGACTGGCATAATTTGCTATAAAAGTACAAATAAATTACATTTTTGGGAATTGAATTGTTCACAAGATGGCAGCACGCTAGTAGTTTAGCCGGGGCCTGTTCCATAAAACAAGTTTCCCAAATAAGCCAGGTTTATGGCAAATAGTCTGACTTATTTTAAATAAAATTAATTAATTAAGTCAGAGTAATTAAATAAACCTAGCTTATATGGTAAACTTGTTTTATGGAACAGGCCCCCCATCCAATCTTACCATTATTTACTAATTAAATTAATTGAATTTTTTTAAATTCAAAAATTAAATATTTCAAAGTAAACTTGCTATGTGGTTCTTTGAACATGTGTCTTGTCCAATAAAAAAAATGTATTAAACCTTTATTTAACCTTTATTTTTAAAGCGAAATTTATTTATTTTATGATAGCAACTGTTTAAGCAACTTATTATATCTTAATAAAGTGTCACTTTACATTAAAATTATATGACACTTGCTGGTGTACATTCAGCTCCACTTACCTGAATATAGAATAAACACAACATACAGAAATACACACACACACACACACATTATGTATTTATTTAACTGGTAAGAAACCTGACTTGGTGGTAAATTACCTGACAGGTAACCAGCGTGGATGAAATTTAAGGGGTAAATTAATAAACTCATAAGTAATCTGTGGGCCATTCAACTCAAATTTAAATTAATAAATCATAATTTAATTAAACCCCAAACAGGAGTATAACTTAAATATAATTCTTAATCTTAGAGACAAAAAATAATTTAAAAAAGACAGTAATCTGAACTGTATTATATTGTGGATTGTTTTGGAAATGTTCACTAGATGGCAGCATTCTACATGTGTACCCTTGACTGACGTGTCTCATCTAGTGTAGGCTACCTACTTAGCATTAATTACCTACTTTTTACACTGACCAACAATACATACATATAGCCTAATCTGTATTTAAAGTGTTTTTAGGCATTCTAGGTGAAACGCTGAAAGGAGTTGAATTCACAGTTGTTCAGTAGTTTGTTGTAGGCTATTCTTTTCTCGTCTACTTTCATCTGCTTCCACAGGGAAACTGTTTAAAAAGAAATCGCTTCTTCATGTTGTTTTTTTCTCAGTACAATGTAACCGAAATTGCTCGAGTGAAGGTCTCTGAAACTAAATTAAAATACATTTGAATGTCTGTGAGGGTAAAATTACAATATCCATCCTGAAATAAACCTTTACGTGTAGTCATAGCTTACTTACAGATTTATGTACGACAATCTGGTCCAAAAGATTCCCCTACGAATCCCACGGATTACGGGGGCGTGGCTGCAGTCATAGGGAAAGGTGTTGAGTAGGCGTGGTCATCCAGGTTTCTCTGCTCAGACATCCAGAGAGAGAGAGAGAGAGAGAAGAGAGAGGGCGCTTGTTCACTGCGGTCCATCCAATGGTGAGGAGCTGACTGAGTCGCTATGGTGATGAGATTGTTTCAACATAGGCTGTGATGGGTTGACAGGTGCGTGACAGTCCCGTCTGTGCAAGCATGTACGCCAAAGGGAAGAACAGCGTGCCATCGGATAGTCAAGCACGAGAAAAGTAAGTTATATTGATCAGGAGGCGGAGGAGGAATTCTTGCGATCACATCTGCAGTCGCACACACGCATTTACACAGAGGAGACATATACTGGCGCATGTACTGTATGCTTCGCCTCTCAAGTTGCGTGCTTTCTGCATTATAAGAAATATTATTAGATTTTTACAGTAATTAACTAACTCAGGTAGTATGCTTCCTTGTGCTTTATTTGTGACTCGTTGAGCTTTCCAGTTGTCTGAATGTCTGATTTTCTTTGTCAATCAATCAGTCACGTTAATTTATATAGCGCTTTTAACAATACAGATTGTAGAAAAGCACTGAACATTATCAAATAGGAAAACAGAGTGATGGTAATGAATAATGACGAGATTAAACTATAGAGAATTAAAACATCCTTGAGAGAATGGAGAAAAAAAAACCTTGGGAGAAACCAGGCTTAATTGGGGCCAGTTCTCCCCCGGTCAGACGCCCAGCACCTAATTTCCAGTTCAATTTTAAGCATGTATCATCAGCATAACAGTGAAAGCTAACACCATGTCTCCTGATAATATCTACCAAGGGTAACATATAAAGCGTAAAAAGTAGCGGCCCTAGTACTGAGCCTTGAGGTACTCCATACTGCACTTGTGATCGATATGAAACGTCTTCATTCACTGCTACAAACGGATATGTGCTAAGGCACTTCCACTAATGCCAACAGAGTTTTCTAGTCTATTCAAGAGAATGTTTAAAAAAAATTAAGTTAGATAAAATATAACCCAACCCAGTGGTTCAGTGGTGAATATTAATTTGATCCAGCACAAACAACCCAACTTTGTGTTTACATTACCTCAAATAACCCAGAATTTGTACTCAGCACAATTTAACTCAACAATGTGTTTACAGAAATCATCCAACACTTTTTAGAGTGCAGTTTTCTTTTTGTTTAACTGAAGAAAGACTCATCCAACTGCTAATTTCATCAATGCATTGGCAGAAATAAGAAAACTATGTAACTAGCCTTACTTCTTAGAAAAAGCAACACAGTTATATTACTATTAAAATTAAAAAGAAATGAGTTACTGTACTAGTTACTTGGAAAAACGTTATATCATTACGTAACTTGCGTTACTTGTAATGCGTTACCCCCAACACTGTTGTTACGCTACAGAAATGTGAACCCAGAGAATAAACTTAGAAGACTATGTACTCATCTCCTGTGTATGTGTTTCATTCTCTTCTCACGATCATGTCAGAGACTCTGTTTATTTTGTTTATTAAATTATTATTTATTTACAAATATTATTTTAATATATTTTTTTAAATATATACATATACAAATCTTTAATTATTATCTTATTTATTTTTAGAATTTATTTACATATTATGTTTATTTTTATTTACAAATCATATTTATAAAGGGCCCATTTAGTTGATTAATTTTTTTTTTTTTTTTTTTTTTGTTTTTTTACAGTTTTTTCCAACCCTAAACCTAAGCAATGTGGAAGATAGAAGCGAACATTAATGTTAGAACAATATTACTACGCAGAATAAAATAAGAATAAAGGTTTGAGGATGAACAAAGAGGATGAATACGAAGTATTTCATGAGCTAATGATGACTTTTATTTTGAAGCGCGAGTGTGGCGCATTCACTTCCGATAGCAGCGGCGAGTGTTTACTAGAGACGAGCAGCGGCGGTTTTAAAAGATCATGGAGAACGAGTCTGACTCTTATCTCGACGAAAGAATCGAAATATTAAAACAGAAATATCTACAGAGGAGGAAGAAGGTGAGTGTGTGTGTGTTGTGTCTTTGTCAGAACTCTACGTCACTTGTGTCGCGACTGACAGGAGTTTTCAAGAGTTTACAATCATAGCTGTGTTCTCACAGCTAGCTTTTATTTTGTGTTATGAAAGAATGTAACGTTATGAGAGAAAATACGAATTCTTTAGCGGCTACTTCCGTTTAAAATACAATTTAAACTCGTTTTTTAGTTAACTTTATTAATTATGGATACCCAGGTGAGTAGGGTAAAATATTTTAACATGTCGAAGAGATGTAATCTTCTTCAGTTGATTGATAAAAGTAAGAAATGCTAACCCGTTTTAATACCTTTTTAATGTTTTGTTCTAATATTCAAATTATGCTTTATCTAACAAAATATGGAATCATTTACATTAATTTCCATGTTCACATAAACCTGGATAACATAAGATAAATCCAGATTCATAACTGATTTGGTTTTATTGTCATATAAGTGTTTTTCAGTCTTCAGTATACAGAGAGAAATACAAGTGTAAATTGTAAGAGAAAAAACTCTTTAAAGATTGAAATCTACAGAAGCAGAGCAATAAAATGAAGAAGTGTATTCTGGATGTTTTCCTTCCTCGTGGTCTAGAAGAAGAGGTGTTTTAAACCAAACTGCGGCCGAAATGTAGTGAATAAAAATAAACACACATGTATTGTGTCATAATCTCATATCTCAGCAGGTTCCAGAAGCGACGGCGGATGATGGAGCAGGTGATGATCGAGCTGACCTG
>JAUCMU010000125.1:2204112-2238238 GCA_032275025.1 Enteromius treurensis | reverse complement strand
CATTGAGCCTCTTGTGAAGGCATAACAGCAACAGGGGCTTGTGTGATGGCTTGCCTGACAGACGAGACCTTATCCAAGAAGTACTGCTTGAATGCATTACAGGAGTGTTCAAATACCTTATTCAGACCAATCGACCCCGGATTTATCACAGAGTCAATAGTACTGAATAAAATTCCAGGGCGATGACTATTGCTATTGATAAGATTGGAGAGGTACTGTCCTTTCGCTTCCTTCACTGCTCTGTTATAGGTGGAAAGACTATCTCTAAACATCTCCAATGACACCTGCAGCCTATCCTTCTTCCATTTACACTCAGCCTGTCTACACCGACGCCTAAGGGCTCGTGTTGTATCGTTGAGCCAGGGGTCTGATGGGCTTTTGGTACCTATTTCCTTATAGGGGGCAACAGAGTCCATAATCTGAGAGCAGATGGTGTTGAAGGAGGAGAGGAAAAGTTCAGGACACAGCGATGGTGTCAATTCGGCAACCGAGCATAAATCAGAGGCAGAAAAGGCAGCAGCAAAGTCATTAACTGTAGAGGAGGTAATGATTCGCCGACGTTTGGGAGCAGTGGTTGTGTGCGCAGGTGGAGCAGCACAGATGTCAAACCGTATAAGAGAGTGATCAGATACGGGGAAATCTAGAACCTCACAGATAGATACTGTCACCCCACGCGAGATGATAAGATCAAGGCTATGACCTAACCTATGAGTCGGGCAGGATATGGACTGGGTCAGATCCAGTGAATGGAGAAGTGCATTAAAATCATTTGCAAATTTATCAGAGGGGCAACAAACATGAATGTTAAAGTCACCACAAATTAAAATATTATCAAACTTTGGCATGAACTCTGACAAAAACTCTGAAAAATCATTAAAAAAGTTCTTGTTTAATTTGGGCGGCCGGTAAATTAATGCACATAAAATAGGGCAGGGCAATGTGAGCACAAAAACTTGTAACTCAAAACTAGAGAACCCTCTAGTGGTCAGCTGGCGACACTTCAGTGACTGGCTGTATATGGTGGCTAACCCCCCGCCCCTACCCGTTTGTCGCGGGGTATTAAAATAAAAATAGCCAGAGGGGAGGAGTTCAGAAAAAGCACTAGTGTCACCTGGACAAAGCCACGTTTCAGTGAGAAAAAATAAATCCAATTTGTGAGAGGAAATGACATCATTGAGGACAAATGTTTTGTTATTGAGCGATCTAGTGTTACAAAGTGCCATGCGGAGCGTGGTCTTGTTGACAGGCAGCGATGTCACGCGAGGAATTGGACAAAGATTTCCCTGGACGCAGCTCCGGATGACGGTTTTTCCGTGGCGGAGACAAGTAGATGAAACGCCGATGTTGGGGTTAACCATGCGAAGCCACCGGTAACATTCCCGCGATCTTCTTAAATTGCCAGGCTCCAGTCGATCTCCACACCTCAGCGGCAAAGAATCCAAGTGAGTCCTCAGTCTGACATGTAATCCACCTCTCCGACCGCGTCTTCTACGGCGCTTTCTGCCTATTTGCAGATAGACAGGGTGTCTCAGAAAAGGAGAGATTGATGACAACAGTGGTGGTGGTAGTTTGAAGGACTGGGCATTTGGAAGCCCAATTGAGACAAAACGCAATTCCAAGAGCGTAGTCCGATCATAAACTAAAGCCGGTGAAACGACAGCTAAAACAAACAATAAAAAACAGAGGCACAAGTGGCAAGCCAAACATAGCGGCGCCATCTTCGAATTTACTGAAATGAATAATAATGAATAATGAATAATAATTGTTTTGTGTTCCCTCACAAACAGCTTCAATCTATGAATAATAAATACACAAATAAATAATAATAATTAACAAATAAATCTGGCAAATTAATTGTGAAGAAGTACTTATGGAAATTAAGTTCATTTTCATGCCTCTAAACATAGATTTTTGAAGTATATTGTCAAAAAGATACATTGTTGTCACGCCGGTGTATGCGGAGGGGATAAGGAGATCCCCGGAGACGAGAGCTCAAAATAAACTTTTTAATAATAAACACAAAGGCAAAGATTCAAACATCCGATAGTGACACGAGCAGGGGCGGATCAGGGGCCTTGGGCGGCCGTGGCGGATCAGGAGCCTTTGGAGGCGGATCAGGAGACTTGGGCGGCCCAGGCGGATCAGGAGCCTTGGGAGGTGGATCAGGAGCCTTGGGAGGCCGTGGCGGATCAGGAGCCTTGGGAGGTGGATCAGGAGCCTTGGGAGGCCGTGGAGGATTAGGGGCCTCGGGAGGCCATGGCGGATCAATATAAAATGAAGTGCTGCAAAAGTATGAATTAACTGAAAAAAAAAAATATATATATATATTTTTAAGTTTTTCAAAACATTTAATACTACTACTACTACTACTAATAATAGTGTGATGATTGTCATTATTGTTATTATTATATGCAGCATACATACTTTGCAGTTGCTTTACCCTTGAGGAGGAGACAGGTGAAAGGTTATCTTTCACTATATCAGACCGTATGGTGTTTACACCAGAGGCCAGTGATATATGGCCTGCATTGACAGCCTGCGCTGGGTAATTAACAAATTTTGTTCCAGCTAACAAAGAGTACACATGATCGGCGATGTATGGCTTTCAGAAGACCCCACAGCAAAGACCACCAGAGGAGCAGCTTTAATGTGGTGTGATGAATGGACTAACTCCTGCACTGCGCAGGTGGATGCACACACACACACATGCATGCACACACACACCGACTTTGCAGTAGTTTCTCATCTTGCACAGGGAGTTGTACAGCTGCAAGGTGAACGATGGCAAAGCAGAGGGCAATTATCCTCCAGACAAATGGTCCAGAAGGCAGGAGTCCTGACAATTAGTCCCACGGAGGTCCAGCTCACTCTAACTCAATAATATGCAGAACTGATGCCTCTTTATTTAATAATCTTTTTCCCTCCATCTGTATTCAGTTGTTCAGTGTCTCTAGAACATTACCTGCATGCATTCCTCAGAAAATATGTATGTTGACATAAGGTAAACAGCAGTTATTTAAAAACACAACCTTACTTAATGTTATGAAATCTCCATTGACCAAATATGAGCAGAGAGAGGGTAAACTATTCCAGCTGAACACAAGGAGCTCATGTTAGTCACAAATACTAATAACCAGATTGGGATTTATTTATTTTATTTATTCATTTATTTATGTAAAAAAAAAAATATATATATATATTATTATTATTATCTTTTTTAGCACTTTTATTAGCAACATATTTAGCATACTAGTGTTAATTATATATATCTATATCTATCTATCTATCTATCTATATATATATACACACACACATAGTAGTAGATATTCTGGAGAGGGATAACACAGTTTGTTAATGAGATATTTATCTTTGCAGGTTCGTTGGAGTGCTGGAGTACACAGGAGCGAGGAAGACACAAGGAACGAGGAGTACAACCACACACCACAATATCTGACACCACTGGAGAGACATAGAGGGAATCCGGGAGCCTGGGAGGAAACACAGAGACTGTGGGAAACACAAGGAGAGGTTTGAGGTAAGTATGCAGGTTTGATTGGATTAGGTCTTGCCTACCGAAGTTGGATTAGGACTTCCAACCGAAGTCCACTTCGTCGAAGAACGAGCTCGGACACTGAATGCTGAGTGGTGTGTGGTCATATGTGGTGGTTGATCATGGAGGTGATTGCTGGCAGGTGATGGTGTTAAAAAAAACCTGATTTCAACTCATTCAATAAAGATGATACTGATTTAAGTCCTATATACTGTGACATTCAATGCATTCAAAATGCAATTCAAATGCCAAACACAATTCACAATGAAGAAAAGTTGCCTTTTTTGTCAGCTTTAAGATTTTTGGAATAAATTTAGTGCTAATTTCCCCAAGGTCTTTTTTTAATCAGACTATACTATCATTTTCCATTTCTGCTTAATGAATCATGCGAGTTATAGTCATATTACAAATGGCAAGGCTTTGCAGGCTATTAGTTTGTTTCTTTAGGGGTCTAATAGAAGACATGCTTCATTTAGGACCCGGTTGTATCCCGAAGCAATACAGAATGGATTGCATTATTTCCAACAGCTGCCATTTCTCAGCCATCTCTTCAGAAGTGTTATAATATAATGCGCTTGGATGAAGTTATTATTCCCGACCAGACCCTAGATTTCAATGTAATGGCATCCCCTCTCTTGGATGGGCATTTTAAGTTTGATATCCTCTACAGATAAACTCTTTTGAGTAGTACTTAATTACAAAATAAATTTCGCCACTCTCCCAGGTACATTTTGCTTGTTCATGTGCTGTGCCATAATACTAACTTTGTTTCGAGTGGTTACTTTAACGTAAATTCATTACCATTCTGAAAATCCTTTATGCAGTACATTAATGCTATAATTGATCTTCTGTTTAGTAGATTTACCCTTTGGGATCACTTGACTTCATATAAGAAATTGAGTCTTTTGTTGACTTCATTTATCACGATAAGTGACACAGGATATCATCACTCAAATGTGTCTCAGAATGTTTCAAAGACAGCAAATCGTTAAGTGTTTATCAGTTCTAGGTGCTTTATTAATTTCTAAACAGTATGTTGCAGACTTTAAATGTGTTATTAATGTTCTAAATGAACTAGTTAAAGCCTTTGCTTCAGTTAATGGCATCAGCTATCAGCAGCTGATTCTTTTTGAGTTGCTCTGTCTGTGACAAGAGAACAAATGAATCAGAAGTTATCAGTGTCACAATGTTTGTTGCTTGTTGGTCACCGTAACCTGTTTAATAGACAGAAATCATGGTATAAAGCACATACAATAATTGTGAATTTCCTTTTAAGTACATGCATACAAAATAAAATGCATTTTATTGCCACAAAATGTTTCATTTAATACCAACAAAAATACTGCCTTTGCAGTATCACTTTGGCTAAAAGCATATGCTGAATTCATAAAGTAAATGTAAATGCTCTCTAACAGCAACTAGAACTGCGTTTGCCACACACTTTTGTCTTGTCAGTTGATTAGACAGCAGGAACTCTGATAAGGAAGTACCCACATTCTCACAGAAAGAGCAATTTCGGAGCACTGTGTCACCAGTGTGGGAACCAGGGGAGCAGGTAGGCGCTGGCCAGAGCAGCCAGACCTTTCTGCAGGACGTTCATCCTTCTGGGATCAGTCCCTGCCCCTTTCCCCCTACAGGCTGCCCCAGCAGGGGCATGGCGGTCAACGTTCCCTTAATTCCCCTAGCGACCCGGCTGGGAGCCCCTCGTGGTGGTTGATACGGATGGTACGCCTCGGCTATGCGATTCAGTTCGCCAGGCTTCCGCCCAGGTACCGGGGCATTTGTTACACCTCTGTACACTTGGATACAGATGCTGCTGTCCTGCGTGCCTTGGATTGGTTTGCAGCCATCGACCTGAGTGACTAGTACTTTCATGTCTTGTTCTTGCCTCGACACAGACCCTTTCTGCGGTTTGTTTTCAGCAGACCTCTCCGCGTCTTCACTTTATCACTATCACTCAGGCAAGAGCTCCCTCTATATGGCAGGCTTACGCTCTAAGGTGGGGTCTGTTTGTTGACTGGTGCTCCTCTCGCGGATAGGACCCACAGAGATGCACGATCGCAGTAGAGCTGATCACTGAAAGCCCACTCAACAAGGTGTGAAGCTTCATCTTATGCGTTGTCTCTCTGTGCCTCATTAGCAGATATCTGTAGGGCATTTTACAACCTCTGTGTAGAGGATGTGTCCTCCAGTGTCTTTACTGAAGACAGCAGGTGAACACGAGGCTGGCTGGTGTCAGCTTGCTGCGCCATTCCCACGGGATCCGTGCGCTTTCCTCAGTGTTTCCCTTTAAGTAGGCGAACCTGAGCCCCACAGTCGGATCTAGAGCAAAGTAGCTCTGACTGTGCTCCTACTGGGTCTCCTTCACCCAGTAGGTTGTGGCGACAAATCTCAATATTCCACAGTCCGCCAGAAGGCTGTGTTTCCCTTCAGTTATATCCATAATCTTATCAATATTCTTGTATTAAATTCTTTAAAATTCCACATGTAGAAACAATAAGTTGAAAACATGTGCTCCGCACCCCCAACCAACTGCTTCAGTGACAACTGGCAGCCCTGGGGGGCCCTACTTTCCCCCCCAGGGTGTTGGGAAGGTTACATGCAGACTCCGCTGCTGGCAAACTTGAAAAGAAAGCTCGCCTGACAGCGGGAGGGGGGATCTACGTGTAACGCGGCCTCAGAGTCGTCGCCTTTTCCATGGGTGTTCCCATATGTAACGTCAAAGTGATTCGTCTGAAAGGGTAACGTGTAGGTTTACGAACGAAACCCACATTCCCTGAAAGAGGGAACAGAGACATTAGACTTACGTGCCACGACTCTGGAGTCACGCTGACGCCGTCTCGGCTCCTAAGCGAAAACCTGCAAGTGCACTGCATTCGTGCCCTCTTATACTCACATAGTGATGAGGTGCACCTGAATGCAATCTGTGCATTCCAATATGCATTGGCCTTTTGTTTGAAGCTCAAAAGGCAATTGGTCTCTCTGGCGAGTTCCCATATGTAACGTCTCAGTTCCCTCCTTCAGGGAACATGGGTTATGTTCGTAACCTAGACGTTTTCCTCTATTGATTGACATGTCTCATAGTAGCCTTCCTAGAAATATTTCTCTTTTATACTTATATAATAAGTCCTAAGCATGTCAAAAAATAAGCAAAACGTTGTACAGGCTTGCACATAGTTTCACACTCTAAGATTTTGAATAGAAATGCACATTTCTATGGCTAATGAAGTCTGACAAAAGCGTAATTCATCTTGTCTAAATAATTCACCCATACCAAATAACCCATCTCCAGTTGTATAAGTCATCATCATCCCAGAGTGGCGTCAGGGTGTCGTGATAATAAACTTCATTCTGCTCTCTTGTTTTTAGATCAAAACGGCCACTCACCGGCTTGAATGGGAATAGATTGCCATCTGATTGCTTAAATAAAACATGAAGGATCTAATGAACATATTCAGGCTGGGGCATATAACTCTAATGCATGGCAGCGAGCATTGATTAAACCTCCCCTGTTTGGCATTTGGATAATGAACAAACACTGTAGAGAAATGGCAACTGTTAACCTTTTACCCCCGTTTTCCCCATTGCTATTGAAATAGTTCTGTTTTGACTCCCCTTATGAAAATCATTTAATTAAGACAGACGGGATTTTTATATATTATTATTATTATTGTTTAATTACAAAAAGTTTTCCCACTCTTTGATGTTCAAGCTTTCAGTAGTATACTGGGATTTTACAGAACACAATTTGCAAAGCCTCACCATAAGGGGTTTTGCGAAGTTGTGAAGGATTTCAACATATCAAAAGAAGAGAGAGCATTTGTGTTTCTTTTGTTTGCTGTAGTTTTCAAAAATGGCACGTTTTCTTGATTTCACAATACACGTGGAGGCGGTGAGTGTCGTTTGTCATTGCTCATATAGTTTTTCTCTCGGTACAGCTGTCCGTCTCAGTGGTAGGTAAAGTCTGCACAGGGGGGTGTTTGGCACTCTTTTTGTCCCTGTGAAGTTCTCAGTGCCCATGAAAAGATTCCATTTTTTTGTAATCCAGTTTTTGAATTCCATCATTTTCTTTCCTTCTGTCCTTTTTATTTCATTTATACCATGTTGAAAAGAGCAGAAGAACTGTTCACCAGCATTTGTTTTACTTTAAATGCTGGAGTTCTAGTTTGTCCCAATCAGACGTCTAACCAGCAAGACTACTTTTCACCCAAAATATCATGCTGGTCAGTTGTCACCTGTGAGTGTGACAGTTTCTGCAACTGTTCAAATGAATACAATAAAGGGACACTCAACCCAAAATTCTCTCATTATTTCCTCACTCTCATGCTATTCCAGATAGTTGGCTTACTTATTTTAGATTACCTCAAATGATCACTTGAACAGTTACACAAGTGACACATACAAATTATGAAAATACTGATGATGATGGAGGATTTTGTTTTCACGCAAAATGTAAAAGTGCAGATTTTGCGATATTTTGATATTAAATACCACTTCTTAGACTAGAGAAAGTGAAAATCATGGTTTTCCTGGCAAAATAAATCAGACAAGCACTGGAAACAACAGCCAGTGAGTTCTTTTATTAATTGTTTTTCATTATAAATTGTTTTTTTGATTGATTGATTGTTGGATTTAGTTAGTTAGTAAGTCAGTTCCGCAATGTTGCTAATTTAAATATTCTTTTTTTTTGGGAAGCATTTGTTGTATGCCAATTTGTCAAAATATAAAATAGTTACAAATTACCATGATGTTTTATTAATAAACCATCAGTGCAGTTTATTTACTTATTTTGTTTGATTGTTTGTTTTTAAAAGCTTTATTCATGGACTATTGAATGCCTTTGTCACGCTGCTGTCACGCGAATGGAAGCGAGGAGGCATTCGAATTCAAATGCAGGCTGTATTTATTGAAACACTGAGCAGGAATATACAAACAGGGTCGTCACCAGCAAACATTCGTATCAGAGGCATAGGCATACGAGTAAACCAAGTCCGTTGCGTGGGTCAGGCGAGAGGCGAACAATATCCAAAGGGAGAGACAAAATAACAAATCCAGGAACAGAAAAACTCCAGGGCATAGAAACAAGGGAAACTCCTACAATCCCCAAACGACTAGCATTGACATAAACACGATGAACTGTGAATACACATGACATCTGGGGTTTAAGTACAACCTGACAATCAGACAAAGAGGGCGGAGACATGACTCAGACACTATGGAAACAAACAGGGTAGGCGGAGACACAAATGAAACACCATGACAACAGATACAAGGGACAGAAACATGAGTTCATAGACAAGAGTTCCTTCTTGAAAACAGACATAAAAACACAACAGTTCAAGGTGTGCTGGAGTGTCATCCATTGAGCAGGCCTGGCACATCCAGCTTGATTGTTACAGCCTTTATTTAGATGGAGTAGCCATGAAAACATTTAGCAGGAATGGCAAAGGGGCTTTTTAACCTAGTCAAATGAGAGTTTTGTGTGTCAAATACTGGTTAATTAAATCATTAACGCATTAAAGATACCAAGTGAAGATCCCATACATTTACATTAAAGTGGTCATATGGTGCAATGTTTGTTTTGTCCTTTTCTATAGTGTGGTACAGTACAGTGTGCAGCTGTTTGTGCATGTATAAGATTTGTGGACAAAGTCTCCCAAAGAATTCATTCTATTTTATCTGTTCTATCTAAAAGAGAAGGCTGATCCAGACCGGGCTAAAAGGGATCATTAAAACATGTCCCCACATATCTATGTGGTAATATTTGAATAATGCAGCCAAAACAGTCATACAAAGAAGGAAGGCGTGGTCTCAATAACACAGTAGTGTTGATGCAGACAAGTCAGCAGACGCTGTGTGTTTCTGTGAGAAAGCAAAATGACTTTATTTGGCCTCATGAAAGTAGATGCAGTTAGGAATCATTAAGATTGCTTACAACAAAACAGCACAACCCAGATGGCTGAATTTGTGCAATGCATTTTATGGACAACAGTTTTGAAACTTAGAAAAACACAAATGAATGTGCAAAAGCTTTTTCTAAAAAAATGAGTTCCAAATTCTGCTCTGACATTCCGCCGCTTCTGAATCAGCTACTGTGAGTATGAGTTGTTATTAGTTTACGTATTTGCTTAACACCATGTCTACATGCCACACCTGCCTACACTGGACGTGATTAAGCGACCATTGAAAATCACTTGTCTGCAAGTCATAAATAGAACGCAGCAACAGTTTTTTTTTTTTTGATTTGTCATGCCACTAGCATCCTGTGTAGACAGCATCACTTATTAATGACTTTTATAGTATTTTGTCTCACCACTCGCATCCAGTGTAGATGGTGTAACATTGGTTCTGTTTTGTTTCACAGATTTAACTGTTGCCTGGAATGCATAGGAACCTCACATGTGGGGCGGAGGTATCAATATAGGGGCGAGACCCTTTTAGGGTAGGGGTGTTTTTGTTTTGGTGATTTCAAATATAATAAAAAAGTTCCCCTATTATGTCTTTTTATGCGCCATCTGACCAATCACAGCAGTAAGGGCTCACGGAAAGGAGGGTTTTAGACAAATTGATTCTTCGAACTGCTTCACGAGTCGTTTCTTAATCAGTTAGAAATGGGGGTAAAATTAAATCTATTTTTGGGGAAAACTAAAGTGTTTTTTGACCTTGCATACATGTAAACCTGTTTTAAGAAACTCATACAGGCTGGGTAGTCTTCAGAAAGTAGCTAGTAAGATTATTGGTGTAAATCAGATTGGCCCTGTGTCTGGAATTTGTATATTGTATGTTTTTCTGTGTGTGAATTGTTATATTTGCATGGATATGACTATTGTACTGGCACCTTGCTGCAATCTTAGTTTCCCTAAACGGGTGTCACAAAGGGACTGAGGGTCGAGTGGGGAACCAAGTGCAAAAGCTTTATTCAAAAACGTAGTCAAACAGGCTGGGTCAAACACCAGCAAACGTCTCAGGGTTATGAATATAACACCTGTTCTTTGAGGCAGCCACACCGCTACTTTAGTGAGCTCTGACTCCCATCGGTGAGGGGAGACCAGAAGACTTGTAAGACATGGAGATAGTCTCCACTATCATTATGCTCAGGGTCTGCTTTGAGGCAGGACAACCCCTACGAGGAGGACTAAAGCACACCAGCAACTGGTCCGACTTCCTCCAAAGAGCAGATCTACAAATTTGATGTCCAGTGCTCCCAAAGCCAGGTCCCTAGTTGGAACTTACCGGAGGCCTCAGACTCAATACTCCAAGAAGAAAACTTACCACTAACGGATCTCTACCCACTGAACGACCATCACTAAGGGAGTGGAAAGCCGATATTGCCGCCACATACACCTTAAGTGTGGAGTGGGCTAACCCCGTGGACAGTCTAGTCTGCAGGAACTCCAGAACCACGCTAGTCGGGCAGTTAACTGGGTCTTGATGATGACTTTTACACCAAGAAGTGAAGAGCCTCCACTTCAGCGCATACAATTTCCTTTGTACAATTGGAAGGAGATATGATCAACTCTATCATGACAAACCAGTCCTCAGACCTGATTTGGAACACGACTTCAGTGTAAGCACACTGAACTCCAGCTGACTGACTGAATAGTTAAGTTGCCTGAGCTCTAAACTAGGCCTCAGCCCTCACTACCCAGGGCAGTCCCTCGAGACTGACCTCTGATGGAAAAACAGCACCTGTCCCACTCCCTCTGGCTCGCCAACAAGTGTGGAACAGACTGCTACAACACCCCTCTGGAAAGTATGCACCCCAGCTTCACTGAGACGTGACCCAGCTGCAGGTGGTTGATCTCAGCCAGGAGGAGCTGAACTATTTGGTCACAGCTCTGCAGCTTTGCACCTTACTTAGCCAGTCTTCCTGCATATCTGACTAATCAGAAGAATGCAGCATATGACCCACTACCAACACGCTGTCAGTAACGAATTGGTGCGACAGCTGTGTCTTCAACACATAGCCATGCCAGGTGGTAGAGAGCTTGAAAGCGTCTACTCAACCCACTGTAATGCTACTGAAATTAGCAGAGCTTTTTTTTTTTTTTTAACCCTGCTCCGCCTCGGCGGCAGCGTGGGACTACCCGAAATGCTGGTGAAGGCTACATCCCTCAAGAAGAAACCTCTAGGGAGCAGGATCAGCGAGCTCTCTTCTATTCCAGAGAGCAGCCACTACATGCTCCAAGCAAAACAAGTACTGCCCTACAAAGGCGGGGATCGAAATCAGGTCTCCCACACGGGATACAAGGAATCTACCACTGTACCAACATCAGACTGAAAAATGGCTGGCTTTCCATACTAACAACATCCTGCTCTTCAGAGGAGCGTCTCAGCACTTTGTTTAACCGTTTGCATAGCAGTTTCAGAGCATGGTCACGCTGGAGGCGTTCCCAAAGCGTTTTTGGATGCTGTTCGATTTCCTGAAAAGGAACAGTACAAAGCAGGCAAAGGCAAAAGAGTAATTCCAATAACAAAGTGGGGGTCAGGGCAGGCAGCAAACAACAACAAAAAATAGAAAACAGTCCTAGGTCAAACACAGAATGAAACAAGGAAGACACGCGTCTGAGTCTGAGGTACTTTTTTTTTATTATCTGATTTTTCATTAAACCAGAGAAAAACTTTGAAAATAACCATAATGACACAGTCTCCATGCTACAATAATGATAGAAGCAAAGTTTTACACTTTGTTGACATATCTTTATAAGTAAAACTTGACTGTTTGTGTTACCTTTAAACATTGCATTAAAATTGTATGTTTATTTTCCCCCACTACTGTTAAATGAAATTTACACACATGGTTAACACTATCGGGTAGGTTTAGGGTTGGATTTGGTGTAGGCATATTTCCAACATGATAAATATGCCCTAATGTCCATTATTTAGTATTGGGTTTCTTCGCATTTATTTAAAAAGCTGAACTAAAAGGGCATTATATTTCCGAGCTGGCAATCAGAGCAGACTCTGCTTGTCAAAAGGAGGGTCTTTGTAAAAACTAAATTTACATGAAAATGAGAGAAGAGTGGCATGAAGAAGCTACAGTATTGTACATAATTTGAAAAGTAATGTGTTTTTTTTTTTTACATTAAAGGGTTAACATATTCTGTTAGACCCAAATAATGATCTTTAAAATAGCACCATATAACCCTTTTAAAAACCCATGTAAATTAATTTAAATGGTAGTACATTAAATAAGTGCAGGGAGAAACAGAGCAATGTTTAATGGACTTTGTAAGGTCTTAATAAATGCTTATTACTTCCCACTATAAGAAAAGTAACATCTCACCTATAATCGTAGTCTTCAAATTATGCATGACTAGTATGGGCAATTAAGTGTATGGGGCCAGGCTGTTAGTATTTATTGTAATTGTGCGGTGTGGAACATTATTTATCATTTATTATTTAACTTGCCGCATATGTATGGTTTAATGAAAAAAATTATCCAAGCTGGTGCAATACATTATCTTTTACACAATAAAGATTAGTGACCCTTGTATATCTATGACATATTGCCCCACTTATAATATTGTTGAAGCCACAAATATCCCTCCAATGCACAGGAAATCTATTAAGATATTTAACATAAAAATTAAAGTTCACACGGTTTGGGTAATTAAACATAAAGAAGCAGCAAACATTCATAAAGCAGCTCTGTATACTCGTCCAGGATGATAATATTGTTCACATTTATCAAAAATAATAGGCGCCCATAAGAATCTCTCAGTGGTTGACATGCTTTTTTTCAGCAGTTCCTTGACAGTAAATGTGCAATTCATCAGTTCTTTAGAGTTTGAGGCATGGCAGAGTCTCTGCAAGGTTTCTTTCAGACAGTAGAATGGCTAAAGCACTGGCTGGTCAATGAGGCTAGGCTTTGTGAGGAGAACATTTCTTTTAACAATGAGGAGGAATGTAGCCACTCATTCTCTGTTTGACAGCTCAAAGCCAAGTGTGTGACAGAACAGTGTGCTCCGTTCACTTCATTACACACACCGGCTTAATGATCATCATTTGAAACTATTCTTTATGTTTAGATGCTGGACTGCAGAACAGTGGTGTTCTAGAAATGGTGCTATATTTCACATTGTTTTGATTCAGTGAAGTTTCATTTCTTAACGTCTTAGTTCTTTTCAATGACCTTGTATAAGACTCTCAGGTCATAAATAAATAAAATAAAATAAATAAATTGAATAGATTGAATAAATAAAAAAAGCCAGCCAGATATACTCGCATGGACATTTCCTCATAACTGGGAGCTGTTGTAGGAAATTACTTTGAGTTTTTACAGTTCTTCATGTTGAAGACAAAAGTACTAGAGACACACACCACATACAGAAAGTAGCTCCTAGTCGATCTTTTTATTGTTTATGCCACTTTTTACAGTACAGCAACATTTGAAATGAAAACTCACAAGTGACTAATCTGAAAAGCTCCATAGGCTGCACTTTCTTTTAAAGCACTTCTCACATGAAGAAAATACTGTAAGCATGTTTGGCGTGCTGTCCGGGCTCCAACATTAAGGTCAGCTACTAAGACAGAGGGTGCATTGTGGCGTCCCTTGCAGGAGTGGTCCATGGCGGTGGGTGCAGTGCTCCTGTCAGTCCCCTGAAACAGCGTAGAGACGACTGTTCCGAGCGGGAACCTATCCACAACGGTGGGTGCAATAGCTCCGAGACTTGTGGTCCAATGGCTGAGATAGGGGGTGCAATATAACATTGAGCCATGCTCTGTGGGAAAAGAGGATATCGAGCCATGGTCGGAGGGAAAGGTAAAGGCTTTGGGTCGTGCTCAAAGGAAAGGTAGGGGACATCGAACCATGCTTGGAGGAAAAGATAGGGGACATTGAGCCATGCTCGGAGGGAGGGAGAGGGGACATTGAACAGTGCTTGGAGGGAAAGGTAAGGAACATCGAGCTATGCTCGGAGAGAAAGGTAACTTTCTGCTGTTGGGGTGGTAGGGTGTAGAGAAAATAAATTTGGGAAGGGGTGGTATGTGAGTTTTCAATTTGGGGTGGCCATGGCAGTAGCGAATGGAGAGAAGAGGTTACTGGCTTCTACGGGGAATTGGGGGAAGTGGCTAGGGTTTGGAGAGCTTTTTTAATTACAAATTGATCTGAACATATATAGCTCTGGAAAGCAGTGGCCGAGGGTTTGGATATTGTGCAGGAAAAGATCAGCGTCGCCCTGGCAGCAAACCAGCGGTCACGGCTGGCCGGATTTAAAAGGTGCACCCAGCCGTCACAAAGATGAGCAACAACTCCAATGCAGACGTGTTTAATACTTACCCACTGTATTTCTTTCCCATTACCTTGCAGACTAGACGCCATGACCGACGAAGCCAGAGCATACCTGAATTTTCTTATTAAGGCTTACTCAAAGCAGCAAGTAAGTAATTTTACTCGCCAAAAATTATCTGTTACTTAATGAATCCTAGTATGTACAGTATAACAACTCAGTAAAGGTAACTAAGTATATATAAGTAAGGTATACTATTGGATTTTCTTAAAGGTAACTACTGTGTATGAGTTAAAGGGTTGGTTCACCCAAAAAAGAAAATTCTGTTATTAATTACTCACTCTTATGTCATTTCAAACCCAGAAGACCTCTTAAGACACAACTTAAGATTTGAGATTAAATAAGAGAGGCATCTGACCCTCTGTTGACAGTCTACAACTAAAATGATCCCAGGTTGCGAAAAGGTAGTAAAAGCTTTGGTACTCTTTAAAGCGGCAGAAGACATGACAGGGGAGAAGAAAGTTATGCTGATGATATGCTATTTTTGTTTTTTTGCACAAAAAAGTATTCTCCTAGCGTGAAGTTGAGCCACTAATGTCACATAGACCTATGTTTTTACTATGTTTCTTGATCTGGGATTATTTCAGTTTCAGACAGTGTTGCTGTCTGTGGAGAATTTAATACTCTCATGACTGCAAGTTAGAATGCGGTTGCAAAGTTACTTACTGTTAGTAGAATGTCTAATAGAAGGTAGACTGTAGATATATATATATATATATATATATTGTGGCAAGGCAGCCGCCTCCCCAGCCATCATCGCCTTCCCTGTCTCTTATTCATCGCCCTTCGCCAGGCTCCCGATGTGAGTGGGCGGATGAGAGGAGGGGCGCAAGACTGGACAGGTCTGGTTGCATGTGATGAGGCACACCTGGATCGAATGGTGCCTCATCACCGCCGCCATTAAAGGATCAAGCGCGCCTCTTTTCGCGAGACCGGTTTCTTTCCCCGTGCATGCACGCTGGTGTCCGCGTGGGTCTAGGAAGGAGGCGGAGGATGATCGCTGCACAGCCCAGGATGTGGGAACCGCCAAGGACGCAAGATGCAGCTGGAGGAACGTGAGCTCCGCCCCTTGTCTGGACCATTCCCCTTCTACATGGCCTGACCCTCATATATATATATATATATATAATTTTTTATTTATTTTTGCTGGGTTTATTTTATGCAACCTTGCCAACTATATGTAGGGACCATTTTATAAAAGCAGTAACTATGTGAAGTTGTTTTCTGTTTAACTGTGATATCAGAAAATGTCTTTAAACCCCGGTTTCTTGGTTTTGGCTAGGTGTTGTTGCATGATCCCATATAGGTGCCATCATTGAGAATGACGACTT
This sequence comes from Enteromius treurensis, assembly GCA_032275025.1. Lineage (NCBI taxonomy): Eukaryota > Metazoa > Chordata > Actinopteri > Cypriniformes > Cyprinidae > Enteromius > Enteromius treurensis. The sequence goes on along the minus strand of JAUCMU010000125.1, from coordinate 2,222,066 downwards.
TAATAAATCCTTCTAAATGCAGACTCATGTAAAATTGTAAATGTAGTTTCATGCACAATAAGTACATTTTGAAATATGTTTTCAAAATATAAAGGTTTCAATTTCCAAAATATATTTCTTTAAGTTGTACTGTTTACAAAACCTATTTGGCATATATTTGATTGATTTGATTTGTTTGTTTATGCTGTATGGAATTTGAATAGCCTCTTCAGTCTTATCTTATGAATGCAGCATAAATACAGTATACTTTTCTTTTTTTGCAACAATCATAATCATACAGCTTACTGGATTTTAAAATCTAATATGCGATTGTAAATATAGATCCACAAAGAGGTAATGCTTAATTCATCTTATTAAATACAATCCAATTCGATATTGTGTTTGAAATTCATTAATGTGCAATATTTAAAGTGCTTTTGAAAGAAATGACTGACTATTTAGTTCTCAATGAACTGTACATAAAATATGCACTACCCATGACACATAATAAAATCACTGACAATTACAAAAATGACTTCTCTCAGCCAGGAAAAGACAGCTGGATTGCTTGTCCCTGTGCGTTTCATTTCAAGTGCTGTTTAGCAATGACCTTGGCAGCTCATTAGCAATAAGCTGACAACCTATTTCAGCAAATGAGCAAAATAATAAGGGTAGAGTCTCAATTAATTGCAACCTGCTGCTAGTTAGGCATGTCATGTGTACTCTCCGCCCTCCAGGTGGCCACAGCACATTGACAAGATGTGTCACATAAACAAAAGCTCAAAAGAAACACACAGTAACACTGTCCATTGTTATACTCAAGGCTTTTGATGCTAAAATATACTGTGGATTTGGTGAAAATGAACCGTACCTCAGCTTTGGGATGTTGTGAATAAAATATGAAATATTGGTTTCTTAATGGTTTTATGGAGACTCAAAATCTTGCTTAAGTGATCAACATCATAGTTTAAAGATTAGCTATGCGTGCTTTCCTTTGATAAGAAATTCACCATGATGTTTATCAGTTTTTGATCTTACCCCTTAAAAAGTTATATGACTTCAAAAAGGAAACTTTAAAGCAAAGATTATGTGTGCAGCTAAATACAGTGTGTTAAAATGACAGAAAACAAGTAAACTAAATTTCTATCTCTCGTAATGCTCCCAGAATATTTAGGGTCAATGATTTACACCAAAATTTTTTACTAGACAAAAATAAGGGTTTTATCAATGTTTCATTCACAGCATTTTGAACTAGCATTCAAATACAGCATTTTACATTTCATACATTGTCACATAGTTTTCTTTTCAAAACACAAAAAGAAGTCATCTCATGCCCATTTTCCACAAGTTGATGTTATTTTTTAGGGTCTAAATTAAAAGTCTATAGCATAGGAGCAAGTAGTTTTCTTGCATTTTGCTTTAATTGCTAAGCTCTGCTCACCCTGCCCCTCTCTTTTATGGGGTGATGAGCAGACTGTACATTTTAAACACATTTAGCACTACGATCATCATGATCATCTCATAGACTTTGCCCTGTTGTGTGTGGGATCTGCATTTACTTTGGGAGTGGTGGAGAAGGACACTCTAATCTGGCGGACGCGTTAGATCGCGAGAGCAAGATGGCGGACTTTTTGTTTATGTAGGTCAGGGATTGGCAACGAAGGTAACTTTAATTCTCTGCATTTCCAGTGGCTCAGTTATTGATTCATCATCACATCCAACAACAATCGTTGTTGATCGCTTAATCTGAGACATTCTTGTCTTCCCTGGCGGACAGTTCACAGCTCACTCAGAGTGGGTCTAAGCTAAACTGCTTTGTCAATCAACTATCATGGAAGCTGTTTGTGCAGAACTACGGTGTCCCTGATATGCCTGTGTCCCTGCAGAGATTAGCCTTAACCCTAATCAAACATACCTAAGGCAGCTAATCAAGGTCTGACTAGGTATACTTGAACGTTCCCAACACTGTCTATAGAAAGTGATGGCCAAGCTGGTATCTGTTTCATGAGGGTTACATGTACTACATTTTTTGAGTTCAGTTTCTTGTTCCTCTACCCAGATGCCAAGATCATTTAACATCTGTTGGTTTATTTGATCCTGGGCTGGGGAGATTATGGGCCCCAATATAGTTCCCTGGGCAATTTCACATGAAGGATACCCCAATTCAATAGATATCCCTGATAAAGGACACGTTCATGACGATTTGACATAAAATTACAAATCCATAGAATGAGGCTACTGTAGGTCTCACTATCCATTGCTCAAAAGATTTAACCCATATTTTTGACAGTTGAGATGTTATGTTATATAATGTGATTTTAAAGTACTCCTATTATGCCATTTTAAAGATTGCTAATATTGTTTTATGAGTCTCTTACAATAGGTTTACATGTATGCAAGGTCAAAAAACACTTTAGTTTTCTCCAAAAATTGATTTTATTTTACCCCATTTCTAAATTATTGGTAAATGACTTGTGTGAAGCAGTTCAAAGAATCAGTCTTTCCAAATCCCTCCTTCCTGTGAGCCCTTAATGCTGTGATTGGTCAGATGGCGAAGTCGTTTATGATTGGTCTACCGCTACAGCTTGTACCAAAACTATACTTTCTGACATTACCAGAGGTGCTTTTTGAGAGAATATGTCAACTAGTTAGCAAGGACTACCATGGAAAGTGCTCGTAATTTGCTTTTGTAAGCGAATCGTTAGGCACCTTAACGTTTTGAACTTCAGCATTGCATAATGCATAACACTGTGTTAAGCCATCATTTATCATTACTTAAACTAATAAGACAGACAGACAGTCAAGCTGCATCAATCACAATGTTTAGACATCATTAGGCCCACAGCTGAACAACAGAACGTCTAAGGTTGAGTAGGTAACCCACGTTCTCTGATGGACTCTATTGGACAGAACATGTTACCTACGTAAATTTAGACATTCCCCTTCAATCGAGTCACTCCGACGTTACATATGGGAATAGACCCGTGGAAAAGGCCACGACCCCGAGGCCACATTACACATACTGGATACAGCAACTCTAAGGCTGGGTCTCCCTCCTCCTGGGGCAGAGCTTGCAGGTTCACCACCTGATCTCGGAAGGGAGTGGTAGGAACCTTGGTTCAGGGCTCGAAGGTCCAGGATGGGTCTGAGCCCACCGCTCTTTTTGGGCATGATGAAGTATGGAATGTAAAACCCTGACCTCATCTCGGCTGGAGGGACAGGCTCGATTGCGTCCTTCACCAGTAGGACTGCAATCTCTGCACGGAGGACAGCAGCATCTGTGTCCAAACAGACAGTGGTGTAAAGAATGCCTCTGTACCTGGGCGGGCGCCTGGCAAACTGAATCGCATAGCCGAGGCATACCATCCATATCAACCACCGCGAGGGATTGGGAAGCTGTAACCAAGCCTCCAATCGGGTTACCAGGGGTATCAAGGGTACGATAACTATCGTACCCTTGGTGGGGCAGCCTGGTGGGGAACCAGGGAGGGGCCTGGCCCCAGAAGAAAGAATGTCCTGGGGGTGAGTCCGGCTGCTCGGGGCAGCCCCTACCTGCTCCACTGGTTCCCGCGCTGGCAATCCAGGGCTCCGAGTCCACATCTGAGGAGAGAAAAGACATTTGGTTAGATGGGAATCACGGGGCACTGGGCCCAGAGGTGTGGAAAATTGCTCTTTTTGTATAAGATACCGCTCCAGGCCCTCCACTGGGGGTGGGGGTGCAGATGTTGCCGATCAGATCACCATCACCTCCGATCTGCTTGTCTCAGGTGCGCCTCTTGCAGCTACGGAAATTCCTGGCCGGGCCCTGAGATGCAGGCGGCATTGCTCGCCCGCGGCCAGCTCGACGTAGGGCCACTCAGTTGGGGATGAAGCAGGAGGTCTGGGTGCCGTGGGGGGATGCCCTTGACGATGAGCAGGCTGAGGCTGGGTGCTTGGGGGCTTGGCATACTCCCTGTGTGGCAAAATGTGACTGATCGCCTCAGTCTGCTGCTGGACTGCCGAGAACTTCTGGGCAAAGTCCTCGAGAGTGTCACAGAGGCCAGCCTGGGAGATGGGGGCATCAAGAAAGCGAACTTTGTCGACATCGGCCATCTGTGCCAGGTTTAGCCAGAGGTGGCGCTCTCGAGCCACTACCATGGACATCACCTGACCAAGGGCACGTGTGGTGACTTTCGTCACCCGTAGAGCGAAGTCAGTCACCGCACGGAGAGCGGACCAGTTTTTACACGCCTCAGGCGGGGTCCGTCCACTTTAAGTTTTTCCTTTCTCTTTAGAGTGTTACAAGCTATTAATGCATACATAAGATCCCTAAAGTTTAAAAACCAAAGAGATATTCTTTATTAAAGTTATGACTTGTCCACACCCTCCTTAAACGGCTTGTTAAAACACATCACCACATCTCTACGTCACGGTGTGGATTTATTTTCATAACACCACCCAAATGTTTATGGAAACATAAACATCTGCTGAATGAGTGTTTGTAGCTCGGATTCGTAGCTTTGTATTTCTGTGTCATGCTCTGATGTTTAAAGTGGTAATATATAAACTAACTCATTCAATATTTTCTATAGTATATATCAAACCTATTTGATTGTTGATCGTTCGATTTTAATCTAAAAACCACGAGTGCAGCTAATCTGTGTTTATTTGCCGGTTAGATTGTCTTCACTCTACACTTGCGTTACACTCGCGGATATTATTGTTTTCTATTCTCTCTTTTATTTTATTTTTTTCACTCCATTTAACTTATTGTCCACTCCGTTTCATTTCTTGTTCACTGCATTTTTCACAAGTTTATCAAACAACAGTGGTAAGTGAATAATCCATCAATCTTGGTGAGTATGGCTTCTCCCTCTTTTGTTGTTGTTTTCTCACTCTGTTGGTGATGAGGGACTTACATGTGATAAAAGCTGGGATATAGTTAGGCTGAAAGAGATGATTTTAGAACAGGAGACACGCAACCAAACTTTAACAGAGGACAGTCAGAATGTGAGGGCTATAGATACAGGTTTGGATGCAGGTAGCTCAGCTCATGTACATTGTAAGGTTCTGGCAGTGCCCCTGCAGAAACAGGGCAAGTGGGTGACTGTGAGACGGCATAACAACGGCGAAACAAAGCTCTTCTGTTCCGAATAGAACACCCACGCACCCACTGGGAAACCTTATGAAAGTTTTCTAGTAATTGGTGACTCTATTGTACAGAACATGAAAATAGAGACACCAGCCACCATAGTCCAGTGTGTTCACGGGAACCAGAGTACTTGACATCTTGGGAAAATTGAAAGTGCTGGATAATGCTAAATGTAAATTCAGTGATAATTTTAGGTCCAATAATTAACACCTCTGTTTTGTCAGAATTTAAAAGTAAGAAGATACTTGACATCCATTTTTTTATGGCAGCTATGCATTCTGTTTTTCAATTTGGTGTGTTTCACCTGGCTGAGAGGAAATATATAGCTGAGTATCATCAGCATAACAGTGAAAGCTAACACCATGTCTCCTGATATCTCCCAAGGGTAACATGTTAAGTGTAAAAAGTAACCCTAGGACTGAGCCTTGAGGTACCCCATATTGCTATTGTGATCGATATGATACATCATCATTCACTGCTACAAACTGATAGCGGTCAGATAAGTATGATTTGAACCATGCTAAGGCACTTCCACTAATGCCAATATGTATATATTGGCATGAGGCATTATATAATGAGTTTTCTAGTCTATTCAAGAGAATGTTGTGGTCAATAGTGTCGAACACAGTGCTGAGATCCAATAGTTTTAGACATTTTGGCTAAACAAAACAAGCTTGGTTGTGTTTGTTGTGTTATGTTCTGTGCCAGAAGGTGTTTAAGCATTGATTGTAAGGTTGCTCAAACAATTTCACAGGGATTGGGCAGTTGACAAATTGTATGGACAACTTTATTTTCAACATCATGATTTTATGCTTAAATATATTAATTTCTGATTATTTTTTTTGTTTTGTTTTAGCAATTTATTTAAACATTTGCTTTGATGTTTTGTCTTTTTTGCTGTCCACTTTAAAAATATTTCCTTAGGTTATTTAAATTAAACGTTTACACAAAGAATTGGACATCACTTTTTAGATATATAATTAAAATAATGTTCGTTCAAATGAGATGAAAATATTATATGCAGTATGTAGCCTATTCTAGAAACAGCTGCTTTATTCTACATGGATATGGACCAACAAGTATAGTCCTTGCTGAAACTAGATAAAACTAATGGTGTTTGGAATGTGCTAAGGGTTGTCGTATTGTGTTGAATTTTGTCCTTTTGCAAGTCAGTTACATCTTAATTCCCATTTAAATTGCATTGTGCTGTTGGCTGTTTATCTGTGGTGTCAGAATAGACTTGTGTCTGGTAAACATTAATGAAGAGGTTAATATAATTATAATATAAATACGACTGGATTTTAAAAAGTGATCTTAAGCACCCTCTTAACTTAGAAGTTGCTCTTGTGTTGTAAAAATCACCAAACATTGATACCTTTCACCTCGAATTCAATTTGTAGACCGATCTCAAATGTGAAAGTCAAATTTCTGCAATTATCTGTGTGCTTTTGGGTTTCACTACAAATATTTACATATGGGTCCGAATTGGACATTTGCCAAATACTAGAAGAATAAATTTCTTTTTTTTTGTTTGTTTTTTTGAGTGAATAAAATGCCAGCTGGCATGTAACCGTAATAGGAACCGTAACGTAATACATGGTTTAAATCTGACCCACGCTCATGTAAGTGATCTGAGCTATTCAAATCAAAGACATGCAAACCATCTACTAAAGAAAACATCTGTCACAACATGTCTTCTAACAGCTTTTAGCTCAGTGGAAAATGTATTATAGGATGTTTATCTAGAAGGCCTGAAGTTTCTTGTCTTCTCTACAGCTCCATGTGCGAACACATATGTGAAATATTCCTCACATAGAGATGTCAAAACAAAATGATGAAACAAAATTGAAAACACCATTCTGTGACAGTTTCCAAAGATATCAAATTTAGAATTTAGCTGTCATTAATACAATGATTGTATTTATTTATTTATTTTGCATTCGGCACAAGCTTTTATTCAAAGTGAATTACATAGCACGGAAACATTTTGTTAGTTCATCCATTCCCGTGGAGTTGAACACATGACCTTGGCATTGCTATCATCATGTTCTATACTGTTTGAGCACCAGAAATGATATAAATATATTATTCTACCACAAAGTTCCTGAATGGTGATTTTCAAATATATGTTATCTTTGTGTTTTCCACTGTGAAGTGAAAAGTGGCGTTTCTATGTTCTGCAGTTGTACCCAGTATGTAAGAGAATGAGTGGTGTTGTCGTTCCTACCGCTGGAACAGTTTTCCTGCAGAGTGGTTGGCCTCTGATATTTTTCTCCATCATTGATATGCAAGCAGCATCACACCGGCCCTACTGCAAGGTTAAGCAAGCGTGACGGCATGGCTTAGAAACCGGCGAGGAGTCTTTCTCTCTGTCTTTAGCCTGTGTGTAATACAGCCTTCTTTTTTTCACATATCACACACACACAGTCTGCACGGTCCTTTAGTTTTCCCATGTGACCTGTTTGAAATCCAACAAAGTTAAGTGCTTTCTCTATTATTGTCACTTTGGTCTGTTTCTGCTGTAGTTTCTGGTAAGCGTGTATGTTGCAAGTTCTTTTCCAGAGCTGCACATTTTCTCCCCGCTTTCATCTGCAAGATAAGCTGGCATTTCCTGTTGTCGTAGAGAAAGGCATTGTTTCTGGAGGTGTTGTGCTGCGTGCTTCGGACTAAACTCTCCTGGTTTTCATTCTGTGTTTATATGTCAAACACTATTTCGTGACCTTTAAACATGACACTTGCTTTGTTAAATTTAGTTTGCATTGCTTTTGCTTTTATAAAATTCAGTTTTATTGACACGTTATGATAAATAAGAAAGCAAAACACTTTTATATTAACTAGCAGAGCAGAAGAATTTGTCCCAGTAGTCTGAGGAATGTAGCATTGTCCTGTCCACACAGGATATTAGTTTCATTCCTTACCTAGATGGCCTTTCCCCCTCTAAAATACTTTGTTTTGATCCAAAGACTAAGTGGGAGAACTTTTTTCTTTGTTTTTTTTATCATGTCTTTCCAAATAGAATGATTGTTTTCTTTCCAACTGACAGCAGTTTTTGTACAATTTTACCCCAAAAAGAAAAAATCTGCTACGACCACAATTGGCTTGCAAATAAATCTACACAACCGTTAAAAAGAACAATTGCATTTTTAGTATGTTTTTCAGCATGAATGCATTACATTGATCAAAAGTGACAGAAAAGACCTTTAGATTGTCACAAAGAATAACTGTTTCAAGTTCATTCCTGTTGAATTTCCTACTTGTTAAAGAATCCTGTAGAAAATGTATCATCGTTTTCACATAATTAGCACAACTCTTTATTAATAATAAGAAATAAACCTTTCTAATAAACATCACTAATAATATGAAATACACCTCAGCACCACATAAAAGATAGAAATAAAAACCGCCACACATAAAAAGCCATAATCCCCATAAATGTATACATTTACAGAGGAATAGTCAAAAATGGCAGGTATATATATATATATACTGCTGATAGGTTCATGCACACAGTTTTGTTAAATAGAAGCAAATTTTGTATTCTGTCAGCTATTTTACAACTCATGGTTTTCTGTTGTCCTCATGTCACTCTCCTTCCTCCTTTTCAGCTCTCATCATTAATCATTTATGAGTTCCTGCTTTTCTGCCTCTGCTCATCTACCCATCTCTATATTTGTCTTTTCGTGTTCATCCTCTGTTCTCTTTCACTGCACCTAATGTGTCAAACACATACCCATAGACATTTGTCCCAAATATACAAATACACACAGACAGAATCACCCTCAAACGCCCCACTCTCTAATGTCTCTTGGGAAACGAGTCTGTTTGTATCTAGCGAGTGCAAGGCAGCCAATAAGAATGTTGTCAGTTCGTCTGTAGAACAGGGAAGAGAGCCGTGTTGATGGGATAAGGGCACAGCATGAGGTTAACGGGACTGTGCTCATCTCGCCTCTCTTCTGTTCTGTCATTATTATCTCTTCATATCATTTCTCATGTTGTTTGTACATCCGGTATCTTGAACTGTAGTGAATAGTTATAGGATCGTGTTATTATCACTTGATTTACCTGGTCTTTTTGTTGCACAAAATAAGTGGAGGTGTGGCCGACAAAGTAAATCATTCAGGTTTATGCGTGTTAGTTAATTTCATATTTTGATCAATGGCCCATAATTGGCTACTGAAAACTGTCTTGAGCAGCATCAAACTTGTTTGTTATTAGGGTTTACGTAATTGGTTATTTGTATTTTTTGTATATACAATTAAATGACAATTTGCTTGTTGGATGTTGTCAATTGTATTGTTATATTTCTTTAATTAATGGTGTTAATCATCATTTTTGCCCATACTGAAATGAAACTTCACTGTGAAACTCAACTATACTACAGTCATGAATAATTGCTGAAATTGTGTGGCTTGCTGAGGAGTGCTGTCACTTTTTATATAAGGACTTACGCCTGACTAAGTGATTTTCATCTCTGGGAGATAGAAGATAGATAGAAGGAGTGGTAAAAAAGGAAGAAGGCCTTTTTGGCTAAGCAGCTAATTAGCAGCCACTCAGAAATCCCTAACAACCAATAGCAATACCCTGGCAATCATCCACAACACCATATATAATGAAAATGTAAAGAAAACTGGTGAATTATGCATGTGCACATAATCTTTTAATCTTAGACTCTTTTTTGCTGAAACGAGAGCACAGCTGGAAAGTTCCTGGTCTCCATTTCTTTTCTATTCTTTGTCATTAGAATATGCAAGTTTTCTTACAATCTCAGGAGGATTGATTCTCGGGAGTTCAGGACCCCCTGTTGTTCCTCCAGCCTCCAGATCTCACTTGTGTTTGATATTGGTTTGCCAATTTTCCTAAACTCTTCAGCATTTTCTTCTCTTGTGCAAACACTGTCTGGTAAAAATGTTCTTCGTATTTTTTTTTTTTTGTGAGTATATATGAATTCTCTGAACATTTGAGGCAGTTCGGTGCAGGTTTGTGTTTGCAGAAACAAGCAGGAGAGTGGATATTTTGTCTGCATGTAAAATGTATTTAAATTTGACTGTGTCTGAAATTATAAATTTAAATAAATGCCACTGGACTGTGCTGACTCAGACTCACTCATAAATACTTGAGAGATAAAAAAAAAATCATGAGCTTTGAGCTTCATTTTAAGGAATTTGTACCAGTATAAAAAAATCAAACACCATGGCATTGGCAAATATAGGAAACTATTGAATATCCCCGTGTCAGACTGTGAACTGCAAGTGAAATGGTGAACTGAAGAGTAATGCAAACTCTGAGTGAACCTTGCCTTAAGTTTGTCTTGAAAGTGGTCTCCAAACTGGGACTAATTTGAGTTGCCTTATTCATTCACATATTGGTTCCTTGAGAGGATACACAACCAGACCATAAAGATATAAGTTCAATTAGAGGGATAGTGTTTTCAAAAATGAAGATATTTTTGGTTGTGTTAGGATATTATTATAAATCTGAATGCTAACCAGTAGCTGAAAATGAAGAATAAGAAAAAGAAAAACACAGAGAAAAAACAAAGATTCCTTATTACTATATTCTTCTAAAGCCATATGATTAAAACAGAAAGGGACAGGTTAAAATTTAAGTTATTTTTAATTGAAAATCTTTTTTCTCAAATCTCATTTGTGCAGTATTGAAAATGCACATACAGTATTGAACATTTTCAGAATTAAACTTGGTCTTAACTATTTTTTGTCTTGACATTGTATTCCATGGATACTTTTATCAGTGCTTTTTTAAGTGTTCCATTCACCTTTCACTTCCACCGTATGAAAAGAGTAATAATGTAATTCAGTAAATTATGGAAATTTTTAAGTTTGCCATTTCAGAGATGCCATGACAATTGTTTCTAATGAACAATTGAATTTTATGTAGCCACTGGAAGCAGACCTAGGATTAGCATTAGAATGGAAAGCTATGTTCATTCATATGACACAAAAAAGTTGCCTTAAAGTTTTCTTAACTTTCTGTCTCTGCAGGTTAGCTCTATATGTGTACGAATATCTGCTACATGTGGGAGCTCAGAAATCAGCACAGACCTTCCTGTCAGAGGTAGGTGGTCTACCTTTTTGCATTTTCACCAAGATCTCTTTGAGTGTCACTAAAATTCAAGACTCTGTAGTTTTAGGATATAATGTTTGCATGTTGGCCATTTAACGGCTCCAGTGAAACACACACTGTTCTCTGATCCCAGCTTAATTGAATTACACTGGATACAAAACCACACTGGCATGAGAAACTGGGCAAAATGTTTCTGTTTAATGGCACGGTCTGGTGGAGATGCTGCAGGGGTTCTGTAAGCTTATTTACATGGATTTTCATAAAACAAAGTCCTTATAATTGAATGTGGTTTATATTCGATATGACATTTTGGTTAGCTGGTTGTGAAAGACTTTAAATGACCCTGTGGACAGTTTGTGACCTGTTTACACTGCAGCCACAATTCTTCAGTCAGAAAGCAATGTTTTAATCTTTTTCTGAAGGGTCTGTTTTAGAGACACTCAGCTCTAATGACTTGTCATCCTCTCAAGCTGCGTTTGGAGAAGAGATGTGTATATCTGTGTCGGCGACTGCTCGCTTGCTGATGACACGATCACTGACAAGATACAACTGAACAGTAAAAGTAAATGCAGATGCAGATGAGTGCCGCAGCTCTTGAGTCAAGTAAATATTTGTGAATTACAGAGGAATAAGATCAGATAAATAGTGGAACAGAACAAAGAGAGAAGAGGAAAGATAGAGAAAGAGCCTGGCACAATCACAGAGGTAAAAACACAAAGGCTGGCCCACCTCTCAGACGTGACTCAAACCAGCCCCTGTGACTAAGCCAGCCGCCCCGTCCATTGTGTCCGGTTTCCTTTGCGACTTCTGTCTTTTGCCACCCTGCTCATGTAACCAGTTCACGCTGGACTTGGACCCAAAAATAGCTGCAGCTCTCACGGCAATGCATTGAGATAATGTTGGGCACACCCGTGTTGTTTATGGCGGCTGTCGTCAGCGCTTTAATGTCGGTAAACCCATCTCACATGGCCAGTGACCGAAACTGATGACCTCATCGAGACGGATGGTGTTTTCTGTTCCTGTTTAGTCTTCTGAGTTAAGGACGAGAAAGGAGAAGGGTTTGCAAAAGCTTTAGTGATAACTAACCGTCGCTAAGCACAGCCTTTTACTGAACGATCTTACCTTAGCAACTGTCCCCATCCACCATATCATCAGAGAAGTGTTTGATGTATTTTAAAATCAGTGGATTTCCTGTGTTTTGCTAGTATTTTCAGAAATGAACTAATAAAATGCTGATAATAAGCCTCTTAAGACACTACATGTAAGACACTAAAGACAAAACCGAGTTTGAGCTAGTTTGCTTTGTCTTGTTGTAGACACACACACACACACATGCATATATATATATATATATATATATTAATTCTGAAGGTTTTACAGTACTTGTTAACAATTAACTATGAATTTTCTCTCAATAAATTCCTAATTTGCTGGTTATTAATAGTTAGTAAGGTAGTTGTTAAGTTCAGGTTTAGGGATTTAGAATAAGTTCATGTAGAATAAGGCATTAATATGTGCATTTATTAGCATTAATAAATGGCTAATATTCTAGTAATATGCATGGCAATAGGCAAATGATATGTGTAACTGTAAAATAAAGTGTTATCATTACTTTTCCTGGCTGTTGACAGTTTTTGTGATTCATGGAGTGATAAAAAGAAAAATCCAAAATCTCCCCTGTAACTCTTAGAACAAAGCATTGTCAATAAAATGAAACTGAACCTGGCTTTATCCAGTGTTCAGATTGCTGTTCTGGAAAATACATGCAAATTAGTGCATAATTTAATTAGAGAAGGCCTCATTTGTCTTAATCTGGTGTCATTATTTACCGTAAAAAAGTATGATGACATTGCCTTAAAATCTCCAATTCCTTTTTATGGCATATTCTGCCAAGGAGAGCAGAGCTCAGTGAAGTGTTAATTGGTCAACTGATTTTTTATTAATGGAGTCATGGACTGAGTCACACTGAAACAGTTTCAAACAGACGCCAAGTAACAGTTTTATCTCTCGGATTTATTCTGGGCACCATGTTTGACTCAAAGTTCAGCTCTCCATGGCAGAATTTGCCCTTAATTATGGTTAAATCACAAAGGGAGCACAGATCGACTTGTCACTGAGTCTTTATAACTCTTTCTTTGTTCTCTGCTTAACTTGGCAGATCCGATGGGAGAAGAACATAACATTAGGAGAGCCTCCTGGGTTCTTACACTCATGGTGGTGGTAAGTTTTTCAGTACTCTTTGGATGAGATTTGAGTGCTAAAAGTGTTCTGAGTTATAATTATCAAATAGCAGTGATAGATTCATGGTATGTTTAGTTAAAGGGGTCATGAATTCTCCTTTAAATTGTCCTCAACCTTTTGGCCTGTAAAAGGTTATTTTACTATAAAGCTACTATTGAAACCAAGCTCAGGAAACAACTTTTTTCAGTTTTTGTCACAATATAATAGGCTATCAGAGCGCGACATAAGGCCACCTTTGCAGAATCAGATCAATGACTAATTCTCATCATCGTGTCTTTGGCCCTGCCCACTTTGAGATGAAAAGGAGAGAAGACCAATACAGGATAACTGTGACTAAAAATAACATTACCTTCCAAAGAATCTTGTAAATGAGCTGCTGCTTTCTGGAAAGAGGCGAATACTTCACTGTTCCTGCCTTGGTTACTAAGACAACAACAAACAAAACATTTGTTTTTGGTTATCGTCATCTATTTGGTTATTGTGTCAAAATCTCAGTTCACCTAAACACAGTCAGTTATGTCTGCGAATATAAAAAGCTGAACGTATATCAGTAAATTAGATCTATGAAACGCCTCTCAGACAAGGCAACAACAAACTACACAACTCAACCAACAATACAAATACCTTGACTGTCATTTTTCATCAATACAATGCATTCTTGCTGCATAGTTTATTATAAAATAAATAAATAAAAAGAACCTTAAAAGAGAGGAACCCCTAGTTAGTTATAATAAATGCTCTGTGGTTTTTACCATGTTTCTGCGAAAACACAGAAATATTTAATTCCAATGGAATAAAAATCTCACAATGCATTTGTCTAGCAAACATTTCGTCAGGGAAAACAAATCCCATCCAAATAGGGCTTTAATTAACTAAGAATTGTTATTTATTCTCACACTGCAGTATTTTTCTTCGTATTATATATTGTACATCTTCTCTTGCAGTGTTTTCTGGGACCTCTACTGTGCTGCTCCTGAGAGGAGAGAAACATGTGAGCACTCAAGTGAAGCCAAAGCTTTTCATGACTATGTGAGTATAAATGTGTTCACGTACAATGAGGACAATCACGATTTGGTGCAGGAACCATGTTTTTATTGACTGCTGAAACCACAAACCCAGATTCAGAGAGAAAGTAAGGAGATATTTAGAACAACTAATAAACCACTGAATACATTTTAGTGTTTTGTGCTATAAACACAACCAGTGTGAAACCACTGACCTGTGGAACAGCAGTTACAGCTGGTCTCTGGAGAAACCTTGCAGGGTAATTGTGAGTGAGTGTACAGCTCATAGAAGCGGAGCTAAGGTGAGCAGGAGGGGAATGGAAAGCGGGAAGGATGATAAATCGGTGGTCCGTGCTGGAGGCATTAGCAATGATGTCATACATTTGCGGTCATCTTGGCTAGAAGGAGGAGGACACCTTGACCTATTCTAGAGTATGATGGAGAGAGAGAAATAGAGAGCAATAGGGTTGGATATAAGGCAAACAACAGAGTGTGATTAGATTAAAGGCTGGTGCATAAGAAATAATGACTCATTTTGATTAGGTCAAAATCAGCATAATAGCCTCATTGTTCCTCTAATACCTTGATTAAAACCCACAACCACTTCACCTACAAGTCAGGTGCCTGTTTGTTAACCACAAATTATGTAGATCTCACGACCAGAATCACTATGATTAACTGCTGACCAGCCACAGCTCATTAGGATAAAAGCCTTCGCTTTTAGTTCATGCTTCAATCATGTGAAGTGGCTCTGATTCTCATTCATGCATGCGATGTTAAAGACATGCCATTAAATCATAATATACTCTAAAGTGATATAGGATTACGGCTACATTGTGTTTAGCAGGTTTCATTAAAAGTAAGCCATCAATCGTATTTTCAAAGGTGTTTTCATTTTAATGTTCATAAAGGTATATAGAATAAAAAAATAAAATAAAATAAAAAACATCAACAGACAATAACTGGTACTCTGTTGCCTCTCGGTCTTTTAACATGAATGGAATAAAGTCTGAGACTCTGGAGATCAGCTGAAATAATTGGAATACAATTTTATCATTATATAACATATTGCTAAACCTTCACTTTAATTGTTTCCTGTATTTGTTTTTTCAAATTCTGAGAATTTATTGACATGATTGTTAGTGCTTAACTAGATTTAAGTATCAGGATCTTTTTATTTTGCTCCTTAAATCAATACATTTATATAGTACTCTCTCAATTTCATTATAATCACTCATTTTTAATCATAGTAAATTACGTAAATAAGATCACACTGTTTGCACCAGCATAGCTCTGAAATAATCCACAATAAACTACTGAACCATTCTTTAATTGAACATATTCTGGTTCACTATTATGCAACACTTGAGTCATAAAATAACAAAACCGAAATAACTAAAAATATCAACCCAGTCTCACAGCAGTTCGTGATTTAGTCACGTAATTTAATTTAATCTATTTATTCGTGGCAGGGATACGTTTATTTCGTTATTTTCGTAAGTCCAGCACGTTTTTTACACTAAGATTCAAATTGGATGCATCTTAGTTAAAAACGTGCTGGACTTACGAAAATAAAGAAATAAGCGTGTCCCTGCGCTGAATAAATAGCGTGATACTGGGTAGAAAAATACACAGTGACTGAAGGTCTGGAGATGTGAGGCTACACACTAAAACCTAAATGTGAAATGTTCTTTTAAGATGTTTTTTATTTACCCATATAGAAATTCATGACTAAAAATCTGATGTTATTCCTGTAAATACATAGTAATTTGGTGGTCTGTTGTTTGTAGCTAAAACTACAAGTGATTTTATTATAATCAGCACTATTTAGTAAATAAGCAAATCCTGAGCACATTTGGTTCTGAGTTCTGATAAGCCTTTAACACAATGTCTTTACATGAACATCCCTCATATTCCCTATTGATGTTCTCCTGTCTGGCTTAGGGCTAGTCTCATCTGTGCTTTCCTTTTCTTTGTGTTCACACAGAGTAGAACACAAACAGCAGCAAATTAAACATGAGAGAAAGAGGGGAAGCACGGCAGCATGAAATAGCTTATAATATTATGCAGCCTATTCAAGCATGTTAATGAAGATTTTCACCCCTGAATGGAGAGATATTTCACACAGTGTACCCACATTCAGAGCTTAGATTATTGCTGCCACACTGAATAGTGTAGCCTACATGTGCTTTTTTGATCTTTGTTCATCTTAAATGTTTAAAAATCTTAGGATGCTCACAGTGCTTTGGATGCTTTTACTTTAAAATTTGGTGATTCAGTGACTATGATAACATGTTAACCCATTTCAGCTTGATAGAATGATGGGTAGCTTCTTAATATGTACTATGTTAAGATATAATACAAACCGTATTATGTACATATTAATACATATTATGGTGCTGAATAACATTTATCCTAATAACGTCTAAAAATAACTTTTTGTTCGTGTTCACCATCTATCACATTGCTTTTACTGATTTCCCCTGTGTTGTTTGGGCCGGTGTGAAAGATGATCGCATGATGATGGAGAGAATCCTTTTATCATTGCTGTGTATTTCATCTCAATATGGGCTGATGCACACTATCTGAGCCCGGGTACTTTTACACACAATTGAATTTGTATGCATACACTTATTCTCAGAGGTTCCTGTAATGTCTGGCTGGCCGTGTTCCAGAGGCCGAGAGGTGGATTCAGGCAGAGTGAGTTAGCAGCTGGGGATGTGTGTTCATTGTGGTTTACTGAAAAACACTGCTGTCCTGAAGTAACCCCCTCGAACACACAGAAACAAACACACACTGGTTGGTTAAAGCTTGCCATCTGTAAAGCAGAGAATGTTTCCAGCAAAGAGAGACAGCAGGAGAGGAGATGTGGCGAGGATGACCTCATCACTGCATTAGATTAGACTGCAGATATTGTGGGAAAGGTTGCCTGGTGGTTATAGGACTGCATCATTACCCTGGAGGCTTCTGGCTCCATCCTCAACACACAACCAGTGCTCCAAGTTGTCGTTCTGAATCTAATGTTGTGCTTTAACACGGAACACATTTTTTAACTTGAGTGGTGCATTTTTGGAATTCTGCAGAAGACGCAAACTCAATAGTGAAATATGTTAGCCTAGCATGTGTAGCAAACGGACACCAATCAGTGTTGATGGCCCCATATAAGGTCACTGTCACGATTTCCAGCACAATCAAGGTTGCCAGTTGCTTTGATTTTGCTCCACCTATAAAATGGTAGCAGAATAAACTGTTGAGATTTCAAGCAATGATAGCATTTCTGAATGAATGAATGTTGCTGAATGAATACGCTGAGTGAAAGATTCAGTGACTCACTCATAAACACAAGCCGTTTCCCAATTTAGAAGCTGAATAATGTGGCCGTAACCTGTCCACACGGAGACGCGTTTCACTGTATACGTATACATTTTTATCGTATTGGCGTTTCGTCCACACGGATCCGGCGTTTTAGGTGACTGAAACCGCTATTTTTTGAAACCGGGTCCCAAAGTGGATAAATC
>JAUCMU010000125.1:2160086-2198212 GCA_032275025.1 Enteromius treurensis | reverse complement strand
AACGTTTACCATCCAACCTGACAGAACTGGAGAGGATCTGCAAGGAGGAATGGCAGAGGATCCCCAAATCCAGGTGTAAAAACTTGTTGCATCTTTCCCCAAAAGACTCATGGCTGTATTCGATCAAAAGGGTGCTTCTACTAAACACTGAGCAAAGGGTCTGAATACTTAGCACCATGTGATATTTCAGTTTTTCTTTTTTCCATTTACACATGGAATACTCTAAAGTCTTTTCCCTTTTCCTCCATTCAACAGCAGGATCTGGTGACATTGAAAGTCTCCCAAAGGTATGGGGCATTTCCGTATGGTTTTGACAGACATTTAAACAGTGATGACTACTTCTCTGAAATTCATTTGTGGTTTCTGTCCTCAAACTCAATGTTCACATTCATTAGAGCTCTCCAGGAAACCTCAGCATGAATAATCAGCCTGGCACACCAAGAGATGATGGAGAAATGGGTGGCAACTTCCTCAACCCATTTCAGAGTGAAAGTGTATGTACGCAGAAAGCCTTTTCTCTGTAGGATCATTTGTGTTAAATACAGCTGCAGCTGTCATTTAAACTACCCTCTTATGTTGCAGTATTCTCCAAACATGACAATGAGCGTGTGAAAGGACAGCAAAGGAGTTGTTTTCACCGTGTTCAGCAAAAAACAGGATCCTCTCAAAACCGGCTCCTAGGTATTCTATTCATTTAGTTTTTTGGTGAACTACTGTGAATTACAGTAACATCGTCCTAAACTAAATCTGAATAAATTAAAGCAAGCTACGAAAGGAAGCTGAAGACACCCCCAGAAGAAGCTTTTTTCAATGTTTTTCCATTGTTAATATTGTCCTGTCTCCTGTTTGGATATACACAGGGCTCAATCCATTTTTTTTAAATTATTGAATCTTTTCACATGTTTTTGTATGTACCGTTTTTATGTTAAAGGTTTTTGTTTGATTGTTTTTACTGTGGTATGCAGCATAACTGATACCAAAACAGCAGTCCCTTGATAAAAATCTCCACTTTTAGATGTAGCATAATTCATACAATTACACACTATTATGACTGAACAGCAGAACCAAAAAATGTTGTTGCATGAACTAAATATAGCATTTCAGGGCCTCAGTAAAAACAAGGATTTGATCAGACGACAACTACAGTCAAAATCGTCCTTTATCAAACACATTGTTTGGGCAAACCAAAGGTTTTCATGATTTCATTTTTGCTCCAGAAAAAAACAAATGTACAGTATATCCCAAAATGTAATGGACTGACCTAACAACAAAATTGAGACAGACCTCAAGATTTCTTGTCATGTTGGATTTGTTCTTGTAAATACAGCTATCTGTGAAGAATTTGGATATGCTGATATAAAAATCATTTTCATCATTTGTAGTATGTGTTTGTGTATGTAACCTTTCTGGAGAAAAACAATTAAGTTTTGATATATTTACAGCAGGAAATTTATGAAATATTGTCATGA
The DNA here is from genome assembly GCA_032275025.1 of Enteromius treurensis. Classification (NCBI taxonomy): domain Eukaryota; kingdom Metazoa; phylum Chordata; class Actinopteri; order Cypriniformes; family Cyprinidae; genus Enteromius; species Enteromius treurensis. The sequence goes on along the minus strand of JAUCMU010000125.1, from coordinate 2,196,743 downwards.
AACATGATTTTTATATAATATATCCTAATGATTTTTGGCATAATAGAAAAACTGATCATTTTGACCCATGGCTACTACTTAAGACTGGTTTTGTGTTCACTCAGTGTTAAAACACAAAATATATATGCTTTAACAAGATTTAAAGTCTTTATTTACATAATTTGCATCGTTAAAAAGTTTTGGGCTGGAAAGATCTTTACATTTTTAAAAAAAGATTCTTGATTTATATGCTCACCAAGGCTGGATTTATTTGTTCAAAATACTATAAAAACAGTAATATTGTAAAATATTCTAAACAACTTTCATTTTTGTCTTTACAAAGCATTATACATCTGAAATCTAAATAAGCTTTTATCGGCAAGAATATTGTTTTTGTGACATAGTAACAATTGAATACAAAAATAAAGCAAGACTATATAAGCATAGAGTAGATGTTATAACAGCATAGAAATTGTTTAAGTGCCATAGTCATTTTCATTAATCTTGGAAATGTTATGAATAATAATTCAAAAGTTCCAATGAATTAGTGCAATCAACTCCAACCATCCTAAATGAGCTGGACTTGATCAAATAAGTGATGTAAAGTCCTTGAAAACCTGCTTCAGCAGGTTTTTGAGAAGGTCTCTCAAGCTGGCCAGCTGCAAAGTTCTCAAACCCCCTTTAAATGCAGGCTGCTCATGCCACCAGCTTCTTGTACTGGTTGCTCACGCTGCTTTTAAAAGTCTCCAGCTTGCTTGACCTGGTGGTGCTGGTGAACTGTGCGCTCCTCTCGATGCCTGACGCTCCCGGACACTTGAGAAAGGCGAGAACCTGTTTTTGGCACTGAGACGATCCGAAGTAGTACATGAGGGGGTCCAGACAGCAGCTGATGCTCCCTATGCACGTAGACACCAAGTACGCGGCGTAGGACGCCTCGTTGTGCTTGTGCGCGAACTGCACGTAATGCGACAACAGGATGATGTTTGTGGGCGCGAAGCATATGACGAAAACAGAAAAGACTGTTATGGCCATAAAGACAGCCCGCGTTTTTTTTACGCGGTTTTCCACGTTGGCTGCGCACAAGGCTTGGATGATGCGCACGTAGCAGACGGTGCTAAAAATGAGTGGAATGAAGAAAAACAGCGAAGAGATGATGGGAAAAAAGTACAGGTAATACGTGCGGAGGTGGTGGAGGTCGAGGACGTCGTGACAGGTGGTAATGCCCAGGTCAGGTAAGTGAATTGTTTGATTGGAAATTAGCAAAGGCGTCACGCCGCCGATGGACAGAAGCCACATGGCGGCGCACACGACGGACGCGGTCCGCGGACTGCGCCAGGTGAGCGAGTCCATCGGGTAAACGACAGCCATGAAGCGGTCCACACTGATGCACATCATCAGCAGCACAGAGCAGTACATGTTGCAGTAGAAAGCGGCCGTGACGAAGCGACACATGCCGGCCCCGTATATCCAGTTATTTCCGTTGTAATGATAGGCTATCCTGAACGGGAGCACCAGGACGAACAACAGGTCGGCGCAAGCCAGATTTATCATATATATGGCCGCCGGTTTTTTCGGTCTCACTTTGCGCACAAACATGACCAGCGCGAGCAGATTCAGAGGAGCGCTGATGATAAACACTATAATGTATATTGTCGGGATGACAGCGGTCAACACACGGCCTGTGAGGAAGCTGGAGGCCTCCGGAGAGATGTGATAAGTCTTTTTAGCCACATGGGGGTGGTGGTCTTTCTTGGGTTTGGATACTGGACCCGAGCCAGAGCCGCTGCCCTCCTCCTGCACGTCAAGGAAATCAATTGGCTCATCGGTAACGGTGAGGAAAAAACCAGAAAATGTCCGAATAAACGATTCTGGGAAAAGAAGTGCATTATGAAACTATTTAGGCGTCTGCTTAAAAAAAATCAAATGGTCACAGAAATCTTAATAATCCATAAACAATTAAACATTCCATTGTCACACTTTATTTTTTTCTCTTTTTTAGATTTCGATTTTACAAAAAAAAATCTTATTTTTTTTTAGATGCTAAACCGCTCAGGCACTTTTTCAAACTTTCAAAGATTTTTAGTTGTTCATGTTATTTGAAATGCATTTCATTATCATAAATGCTTCAAATGCTTGTGCTTTCAACATAATCTTTTTAACTACACATTACTTTCCAGAACACTGTCAGCCAAGTCTTGTCTTAAGAAGAAATGGCGTAGCTACCAAATATAATGCTGAGCAGTTGTTGGGAAGGTAGCTTTGTAAACGTATCAGGGTTACAGATTACAAGTTACCCTATTTAAAATGTAAAGTAGGCTAGTGTAACTATTTCAGATTACTTTGTTAAAGTAACTAATTACATTTGATTACTTTTACATTTACATTTTTCAACTGTTAATTGTTTGGAAGCATAATAGCCAGTTAACCTTAGGACTCACTTATCAGCTACAGTACTGTCAGAAATAAGATTAAAAGAATTGAACTTTAAAGCAGCAACCACAAAATATGGTCATCAAATAAGCATGTGTCCTATTCTTTGCTCTGAACTTGTTAGAGAAGTCAAAGGAATTAGGGAAAGAAATCAAATTTGCAAATAAAATACGTTACATGTAAGCTAACTACTACCCAACACTGACGCAGATCTATTTACAAACTAACTAGTAAGCACTCCACAGTGTGAGTTTTGCTTCGTGAAGTATGTATGGCTCACGCGTAATTTTTTAGCAGTGGATTGTAATGCTTACTTTCAAAAATGCAAAGTACATAAAGTATACATTGACTCTGCTTACCAACTCACTGTATGTTACTTAAGTTCACATATTTTATCCCGTGCACGTGCAGAGAAATAGGCTCTAAGTGTCTTACCGTTCTTGGGCAGCGCAGCCGCAGAGCCGTTCACAGCCAGCAGCCCCATCAACACCACAATCAGCAACATCGCGACTGAATCAAACGGACGGTGCGGCTCAAAAATGAGGAAAAAAGCGCCACTACTAAGAAAAACAGTCAAAGTTTTTCTGTGAACGAGCCTGAGCTCAACAGCAGTCCTCAGACATTAGAAAAGACTGGAGGCTGATTCACTCCCCCGTCTGTCGCGTGCATGCCAACGCCTACTTAACACAAGGGAGCCCAGGACTAGCCGATACAAACTTTAAAGCAGATATTTTTAATTGTGGAGTTATTTATTTTTTTAGTAACTTTTTATTATGTTCATTTTTAACAAGTGATATACAGTATGCAGATGCAATTTTTATTGTAGAATAGTAATCACAAACATGCATTAAATTGTAAATTATCATAAATGTCTGCATTTATATGATTTGGCTTTTGATTTATAATGCAGCCCTTGAGCCTATTCAGTCTCCCATACATATGGAGAGATATATATATGTATATATATATAAACAACACGTTTTGATGTATAATAGTTGCGTTTATTATCTTTTCAGTGCAGAACATTGTCAATTGCCTGAAAACTTGGAATGCTGTTTAATAAGTATCTTTAAAAAGATGCACATTTGAGCACTTACGAAATAAAAGGCACTAGTTCATGACAGTCTTGTCTCCTCTGGTTTATCTTATTTAACAGCTATATGGCAGTAGTGCATTATCAGTCATTAAAAGTCATTCATCTTATTAATTTCTAAAATATTAAAACATTGCGGCATTCAATACATTACTTGCTATAAAATATATATTTCAATTACACTTGTATTGAAAAAAAATATATAATCCATAAACAAAAAAAATCATGAACGATTTGTTATTTTGATTGTGATTTGATTAAATTTCCATTCACGTGTACGCTTTGTATGTACAGCTTTGCATGTATGATAATTCTTAGAATGATAAGATGTCATAGTTAATTAAATACAGATCACCTGCAAACACAGCTGCACAAAATAACCTGAATGCTTAGAGAAAAAATATCCAAAAGCTAGTTAATATTTTTCACTGATGTTCATTTTCCATAGAACTTTTTGTTCAAAAGGAAGATCAGTAGATTGACATTGACTTTGGCTTTGTCGAACATTTTCATGACAGCTACTCCCTCATACTGAAGCTGCAACAGGTCCTGATAATAAAAACACACACACACACACAAGAGGTGAACAACAGTATTGTATTGGTGTGTCCATAAATGCAATTCCACATAATACAACTAATACATCCTGCACGTGGCTCTGTGCACCTGGGAACTGACCTGGAAATGCAGTTGCACCTTCTCCATCTCAACTCCCATTAACTTGGCCTTTATCTCAAAGTCCCCCACTTCCTCACAAGGAGAAATGTCGAACATGACATTTTTTAACCTAAAATGTACAAAACACTGACTGAAGTACTGGAATAGGTGGAGCTTAATACCGTTCATCTTACACTGCAAATAATTATAGTGTTGCAAAATGACTGGTAGCGCCTGTCTGGTCAAAAACAAATAAACATAACATTCCTGAGATTGACAACAAATTAAACAACTAAATCATTGAAAACAAAAAGAGAACATTTTAAATATTCTTTTGATTTGCCTAAAAATATGAATTATTAATGAAACGAAAAAAAATGATGCGAAGAGGAAAACCCTACTGATTCGTCTGGAGGCCTTCAATCTCCAGAATGACTCCTTTCTCATGCAGTTTGGCAGCAGTGTACTTCAGAGACGAGGCCTTGGACTTCTTACTGCTCTTCTCCTCTTCCTTTCTGTCCAGTTTAATGGACCTTCGTGAATTCCTGATTGCAAAATAACAATAAATAAAAGGTTATATGTATTCTGTATATCTTATAAGAAATGGCAGTTGACCATTTCCAAGTTCTCTTGTGTATCAGGGCTTGATTGTGGCAATCACTAATCATTACATTTCAATATATCAGATGAGAACATGAATTTCTAATCATGAAAATAAATAGACAAACTGATATAAGTTAGTCATGAGGTTAAATAAAATAAATTGGCAATTAAATAATAATCCAATTACATTTTCAGGCTCTGCGTAATATCATTGCGCCTGCTGCACCCATGGTACAGTATGGCAGCAAAGTCCCTTGATTATCACGCTGGAATGAGAATATAGTTCCTAACCATTTCAGCTAAAAAACCCATAATTTTCTGTTGGTTTTTGTACACAATGCAACTCCAGAAGAGTCTAAACTAATTGCTCATTTTTGAGCAAGATGCTACTGGTCTAATCAGATTCAATGATCTATGCTAAGCTACAGCTAAAAGTGCTATCGCCAGACCTGGAGATCAGCTGAATGGATTTAAAAACAGTAAAGCTGAACCGTTTAATTCTAGGGGGGTTGGAGAATGAGACTTTTTTTTTTTTTTTAAAGTGGCATGTTCCTTTAATTCATTTATAGATATCTTAAGTGATTATTAAGCGGCATATACAGTAGGCCCACAATCTTGAAGACACTTGTACGAGAACTTGTGTATCTCACTCACTTTCTGTTGAGGTTGTCCAGACAGGTTTTGATGTATGTGTCATAGTAGTTGATTTGTTCCTGATAGAAAGAAGTCTTTGAGTTGAGCGCGCTCAGAGTCTGCTGCAGCTTCACCAACTCTGCTTTCCTTCTCTGTCTGTAGCGCCGCTGATATCGAATGTCCTGCCAAATAAAAACTATATTGTGAAAACGCACATGAACTAATGGAAGGTGTTTATGGTACCCTGCGGTCCTAAATGGCCACTGTCACGTTATGATTTAACGTAATGAAGTCAATAAGGCCTGACCTTAGAGATGTCATTGATGACTTCTTGGTACTTGTGTTTTGAGCTGACCAGACCAGCTTGCTCCAGAGTTCTCAGGTTCCTGTGGATCTTTCTCTTCTTCTGCTCCAGAGGCAGCTGGCGGTCCTCCAGCATGGCCTGGCTGCTTTTCAACCCCTCAGGAGTCTGAGAGTCCTGCACCACCTGTCGCTCTACTAGCTTAGCGTGCTCTGCCTCCTACAGATCCAGACAGAGAGATCATTTCCTTTCAATCTGTTGAAATACTGACCTGTTCAGTCTTTATCATTAATTCAAGAGCCAGTTACTGTACCTGTACAGTAGAGGCAGGAGTTTCTATGATATCGTTGAGTGTTTCCCCTGGTTGAATTCTCACAACATCCACTATCAGTTTCTTTGTTCTGCAAAGTGACAGGCAAACAAAGAGAAGGATGCTCTAGTCAGGCATATCAGAGTGCCTCATGTTGTGCGTTGTGATACAGGCTGACATTGTCCAGAACATTCAATGCAATTCAAGACTACTTCACGGGCACTCACTGTTCAGATTTGATAAAGACTGCTAAATGCTGATGACATAAAGGACAAAACGGTGATGGAATTTTCACTTTCGGCAAAATGTGCCAACTTACAAATGTCTGAATTTAACTAAGTTTATGCCTGTCATGACCTTAGAGAATATTTAAATGTTGGTGTTGTTCACATATGTTCCATAGAAGAAAAAAATAAAGTTCTGCAGGTTTTGTCTGGTAGTGTCAGCATACAAAAATGCCTGTAAAGAAGTGCAAACTCGTTTGTGGTTTGTCTCAAGCTGCACAAACCGGCTGGTTAAACATCATACACGTCCGGGTCACTGGGGCTTCACAGATGCTGTGTTTTTTCTGAGTGGAAATGGAGCAGATGTAAACATATAGACAATGAGCAGTGACGTCAGTGTTCCTGCTTCCTTCCCAAAGATAGACTAGAAAGCTAGAGGTTAGGACACAAGTGCTAGGACAATAGTGGCCAGCAAATGATAATCAACAAATGTTTCCTTAGAGTATTACATTTCAAGTACGTGATGATGACCTCTGTCCTAAAGGCCTCTTCACACCTTATGACCAAAATCATGCCTGCATCTGGTAGGCCAGTTTTCTTTGCATTATGATGAAAAATTAGAATGCCTCTATGTTAAAAAGCTCTGTTGCATTGACGGGATGTGTAGGTTTGTCTTTTATTACCAACTGGTCATTTAAATAAATTGTGAACAAGCCTATACTCAACAATTCTAATTACACAAGCTAGCTAAAAAGAGGCCCATTTTAGAAGTGGAAAAGATAAAACAAGACACCAACCCATTTCCTCCTATGGGGCAGGAGAGATATGAAGACAGGAAATGAAGACAGTGAAGAAACGTTGAGTGTGGGCAAGGAGATATTTATATGTTAGGACATTTTACGCAATAAGGCAGTTGAAGAAGTGATGATTACTTGCTGACTTACTTCACCATCAGTCCCTTCATGTCTTTGTCATCTCCATCCAGCAGCTCAAACTTGTTGGTGAGGGTTAGGGAGACCTCTGTTTTGGCCAGCTGACTCAGTGAGGTCTCCTTGCTGGGGTCATCTGCATCCACGGCTCCTTCACCTGGGTGTTAAAGTTTCACATTCATTATTGTTCTGACAGTGGTTTAATGTCCTATTCTTTTAATCAGCTGTCAGTGAGGGCATATTCATGGAGTCTTCTGCCAAAGGCAACACCGCTGCAGTCTTCACTTCTAGGTGGCAAACTGCTGGTGTTTGAAAGCTGCTCTCAGTGAATGATAAAAAAAAAAAAATGGTGTGTTCGTATTTGTTATAATTTTACCAAGTAGTGACTCGACGTCAGGAACTTCCCCCAGGTCCTTCAGGAGTTCATGCAGAAGATCACTGTGATCTGGAGCAATAGCTTCCTTATGTTCCAACACCAACTAAAAGAAAAAAAGTCAATTGAAGTATTCCAGCTACGAGTAGTCTGTGCATACTACAAAACACAATAATACTTAACACCTCACTGCTTGGATCAAGTGTAGTTATTACTACTAACTGTGAGTATTCTGTTACATTCACAGCGAAACCAAGAAGATTTGAGTAAACTGCTCTACTGTACTCTACATGCACTGTTAAGCATTGCTATATGTAAAGTCTGATGTAGTATCATTTTATAGATATGTCAAAATTTCTTTGCTGCGGCTCAAGTAAAACGTATTCAAGAGCAGAATTAATGTGTTGCAATGCTTTAAAACGTTTTTAAATGTTTGTAAAGTTAATACCTTACATTCCCTCTGACTTCATATGCATGTTTAATTTTCAGATATTTTTAATTAGAAACAGAAATAAGATGATGACTTATTTGTTTCCAATGCATCCCATTGTCCTAAAATTTGCCACAGAAAACAGCGCCCAGCATTAGGAGTCAATACAGCTGACAGTATGTGGATTTCAAATCTTAAAATACTGTATCTCTTATTCAGTGTAATATATATTACAGTCATTCTGCTTAAAATTGACATCACATCTGTTTTGTCTATGTGCTGCATAATAAGAAACATCCCAGAATTTATTTATTTTTTTCCCAACTGAAGGAATGTAGAGACTTGACAGAGAGGGTAAAAGTTTGCAGACTCTGTTATGTCTGCACAGGTCATGATGTCACTTCCTCACACATATGGATCAAGTTAAGCCGCTCCTCGCAGAAGACTTCTCTCATGACTCATAGGTGGCTAATGAAACTTAATTACAATAAGCTGTAGATCTAAAAAAAGCATTTGACTTCACATTCCAAATCAGTGACCAACAGTAAATGCTGAAACCATATGTTTTGACAAGTCACGTCTAAACTGCATTCTCTCTATCACATGAACAGCCCAGAAAAAAGATTAAATAAGAGGTCATCTCTTCTACTGAATCTGGCAGGAATTTAAAGCTGATCCTAACTATTTTCTAAATGCATATTCTAAATCTTGCTGTGCATGTTTCATTTGTTTTACCTTATAATCTAAGCATTACAACTCTGTATCTACTTCTCAGTTGTAAATGAGAAAGATGCATGTCTTACAGAGTGTGTGTTGATAATCTCCTCAATAGAGATGTAGATGACAGGTTTGCTGAGTGTCACCATGTCAGAGTACTCGTCCACGTTAAACTTCTCCTCCGGAGCTGGAACATCACAAGCTGCCTGGAAGAAGCCCCTGAAAAAAAAAAAAGAAAAAAAAAGAAAGAAATCAAAAGATTGGATTTCTTTGTGATGTTAGTGTCAATATTTTAGAACCAATATCAAACTGCTAAAATGAGTAGCGTATAACACATGAAATAAGGCAAAAGACATGTGAGTGAGGAATCTTGTGAATATCAACTATTTAAAATCTGTTGAGCTTTCTACAGAATTTTGTACAACAAAACGATCATGCCAAGTAGACATAAAGAGACATGAGACTAAACTGCAATAATCCAGCTCAAGTGTAACTATCGGGTCAATCAATGCTGAGAATCTGAGGGGAAAAAAAGGGAGTTTCCAGTAAGCACGATTCACCAGCATGGGAATGAGGGGCTTTGGGCAAAAGGTCATTTAGCACTTTCAGCTTCCTCACACACACACACACACACACACACACACACTAATGTGTCTGAAGTGGGAACACATGTCCCTCCTCTCTGCTGATGCCTTACTTTCACACAAAAACACATCCCCACCTTTCACCTCCATTTCCATATATCCTCAGTCTGCCCTGACCCTCAGATATCTGATTGTTTCAAATCTTTTATTCTACTCTTCGGTTTCTATATAAAATACTTAATATTAATAATAGTTTAAAATAATTATTATTGTATGGGTTAAAATGATAGATTTTTCTTTCATGTCAAAATCATTAGGATGTTAAGTAAAGATCATAATACGTGAAGAAGTAAACTTCCTACCATAAATATATTTGGACAACTTTAAAGGGCAATTTTCTCAATATATATATATATATATATATATATTTTTTTTTTTTACAGCCTCAGATTGCAGATTTTCAAATAGATGTATCTCGACTAAATACTGTCCTATCCTAACAAACCATACATCAATGCAACGCTTATTTATTCAACTTATTTCAGATCTAAAATGACTGACTTCCCAGAAGTCTACATTTGTAAATATGAGCATTGAAAAAGGCTAAATGAGTTTATTTTGCTTTGGCTACAGAACGTAGATCCAGTGTGGATAAATAACCATACAATTCAATTCTACGTGCTGAATCTCACAGTGTGAGGCTTTTGTCATCTCTTGCTTGGTATTGCTCCTGCTCCTTCTCATGAAATGAAAGTTACCTTTGCTATATATTCACACTTAAAACAATGATTTTGGCATTCTTCATGTACTGATGTCCTCTTCTGAGCAATAAAATACGTCTCCTGATAGTATTGTCTGACATGATTCCCCTGTTGTCAACATTAGGCCTGAGAATGAGTGGGCTATAACACTTTCACTGTCAAGAAATTGTTTCTTCGGTTTCAAATTGCCTTTATTTAGTTTTATTTTGTAAGTGTACTCATTTTTGGAATTAAAACATTTTATCACTTTGATAAGAAAATCTCATTTTCCTAAACAATTTTGACTTGCTTTATTATGTAATTAAATAATATTATATATATATTATATAAGAAAATATCCAAATATATAAAAGTAGTATTTTCTGAAGTTGACCAATTTTGTCCTGTAGGTGAGTAAGCACTTTGCCTAATGTCCAAACAACATTGGATCCTGCTGACTTTCATTTTATGGACAAAAAAACAGTGGCACTCTTCCATATATCTTCTATTTGTTTTTCAAAAAACAAAGGGTCGGAAAAATGTTTTATTGTATTAATTGGCTCAGGATTGTTATGACTTTTAAATGACTTTTAAAAAAAAAAAGCTACTCAACTTCATCCGGGTATAAAGAGGCGACAGGTGCATGCCTCTAAGGGAGGACCTCCTCTCTTAGGTGTTTGGCACCATATGACTACATTTGTAATGCTACAAGGTTGTAACGGTTCAGCTTGTGGCATTTTCCATTGGACCCCAGTCTGTCGTCACGACATAACTCATAGTGACTGACAGACAGGGAATATCTCGGTTACTTATGTTATGGAGGGAACGGAGACGCCATGTCCCCTTGCCACAGCTTGGGATTCGTTCTCGGCTCCTCAGCAAATCTGATGAGTGGTTACACCTGTCGCCTCTTTATATCTGGATGAAGGGGAGTGGTTTAGGATTGGTAAACCACTTGCCAGTTGTCATTGGCGTTTTCTCTTAAGCAGAGCGAATCAGGGCTCCAGGCAAGACCCCAGTCTGTCGTCACGACATAACATCAGTGAACGAGGGTTACATACATAACCGAGACGTTATGCGTTTTTGCAAATTAACTTTTGATGTATTGTTTGTGACTCTGGAAAAACCTCACACTGATGAAGTGCTCTGTTCTCCTCACCTGAACCTTTGGTAGGTCTGGGAGATGTAGCTGTTCATAGGGGTTAGGTGGTCGCTCTCGTCCTCAAACAGCTTGTTAGCGGCAGCATGTTGTAGCATCTTAGCCACTGACGCCAGGTTCCTCCTCTGCTCTGTATGCACCTGTCCTCCAGCCGTCATGTCAATGATGTCAAAGCCATCCGGAGCCACAATGGCAGGATTCATGTAACGGTAATAAAGCAGAGTCCCAACAATCTGTGGGAAGAAGACGACCCCATTCAGACAGCACTTATTTCGTCTGAACCAATCTTTTTATGGGTTCTTAAGATGTTAAATCTTTAAGAAGTTGTGGTTTAGTGTATTAAACAATTACAGCTACATTTCTAGTGTGAAAAGAGTTTTGCAGACAGGCCTAGTGAATACTTAAAAAAAAAAAAAACACATACAGGGGTACCACTTAAATTTTTAACGTCTGACCTTTAATAATTCATCCTCTGTGGCATCAGGGAATTTCTCATGAAGCGTGTCCTTTAGAACTTTAGCAATATATCTCATGCCGTAACTGCATGCAAAAGAAAACAGATCGAATGATGCAAAAGCAAAACTCAGATCAGCAACAGAAAAAACCTGACCATACTTCAAAAAAAATGAGATGACTGTAATGCATGAGCAAAACTTAACACAATGCTATGTACTTAAAATGTATCTTGTTCTGAACTGACTCCATATTTTTTAACTACTGTGCTGCCCTCTGGTGCACAATGACACTGTTACATTATATATGCAAGTTGATTTACAAAGCAGTCCTCCATAATACAAGAGGCATCGCAAGTGATATGAAAATGAACTGCATGAATCAAAACTGAAAATCTGCTTGAACGGCAGGGGTGGTCTTCATTCTTACGGGATGGTGTCCAGCGATGACATGATTGAGCCAAGCACTTTGTCTGTGACCGTCCGGAGCACCTGATTGGAGGATTCCAGTTTAGCCCTCACTTCCTCGTGTGACAGAGCCTGCTCCGGTGTTACCTCATATGGCAGCTTACTACAAAAAAAGTCCAACAACGGTAGTAAAAATAAATATATAAATTTTTTTTTAAATAAAACTTTTTATTTTTTAGCATTTATACATTTTCAGCAGCCATTACTCAAATCATTCTGATATGCCGATTTGTAGCTCAAGGAACATTTCTTAACATTTGTGCTGAATAATATTTTTTTGTGAAAACCATGAATTGTTCTGTTTTCTTTGATTAGCTGACATTTCAAAAGAAATATTTTTGTTGTTAAGATTTTGCTACAGCGAAAACCTGTTATTGCCCAAACCTTTAAACAGCAATATATAGAAATAAGCTTGGAAAAATATAAATATGCTACCATAAATTGATGTAAAGAAGTGTAAATGAAAGCGTATATAATATATGTAGAAGATGAGAAAATACGCAGATGAATGACGTGTGCGTGTTTAAACCTGGCTTCTCCTGTAGCAGTCTCTAGCTGATTAACCCAAGCCTTGTAGATGTCCACAGGGTTAGTGTTGATGCCCAGGTTCTTGTCCTCAATTATCTCTTTCACCACAGGGCCTAGAAGCTGTCTGAGAGCGTTCTGCCCACGAGCACCTCGGTAAAAGCTCAACACCATCTTAATGACTGTAGGGTTTCCTGTCACTATTTCCTGGATATGATCCACCTTAGATCTGCCAGAGATCACAGCAGAGTGACAGTGATATTTTCCATACTTAATATTTCAAAGACACCAGAGACATTTGACTGATGTCTGATGCATCAATTATGAATTCAGATGTGTATTGGTCTCTCCAAAACAGTATTGTTTTTGCATGCTCAAGCTAACAAACAGTATCTTTATTTCTAAGATATCTTTAAGATAGAATTTTTAAGATGGAGAGGATAAGTATCTCTAAGATATATCTTACTTGATCTCTTCTCGCAAGGCTGACTCAAAAAGCTTGAGCAGTAAGTATTCTTCCCGCTGGTTTGAAGCATAGTTATACAACGTGAAGATCACTGTGTCCATGAACTTAGTGGATTTGTTCTGGGGCATCTGGAATATTAGCTTGGCCAGGTATGAAGGATTAGTCTGTTAAATGAAGAAAACTCATTGATTAAAAATGTATTTATATAGTATTTCTGAGTTTTTGTAAAATGTAAATGTAAATGTGTAAAATATTTTTAAAAGTATGGATTTATACAGTACTGTGCAAAAGTCTAAGGCCACTAGTATTTTCACCAACAAAAATGGCAATATTTTTAAAAGAATCCTCATTTTACAGCATTTTTACATAACTGTCTAAAACTTTGAACAGTACTGTAGCTTTGCAGGTAGGTTTTTTGAAGCATCTTGGAGACATTGCCACAGTTCTTCTGGATTTGGTCTGTCTCAGTTTGTTCTGAAAAAGACTGGATGATGATCAGATCAGATCTCTGTGTGGAGCACTGGCTGTTGTCAGACTCCTTGTGCTGACAATAATCTCACTGCATTATTATTACAATTAAAGACGACTTGAACCAATTTTTTGTTGGTGAAAATACTTTTGCACAGTACTATATATATATATATATATATATATAAATAATTGAACAGATTATTTACAAATAATTTATTAAAAAATACAGTTTATTTATGTGGGTTGTTGAAGTATTAATGGTGTGACAGAAAAAACTCTGAGAATGAAGAAACAATTTTCTCATGTTATTTGTGTGTTGTTTTATTTTTCGTGTCGCACCATAAAACACATTCCAATTTGTATTTGTCAACTACCCATGTATATATAATATTAATCATTTTTTAATTCTGTTTTTTAATAATAATAAAAAAAAATATATATATATATAAAAAAAATTCCTGTGGCAATCAGTCAAAATTATTTGGAATTAATCAATAAAAGGCTTTGGTTAGCTCCAAGTTGTGATTCAGCATAGCCGATCTATTTCTTAAATGATTTAAAATGACTAAAGTCATGCCAAAGTTCCTTCTCTCACTTGTAGAATGTAGAAAAGATGCTGATAGGCCTCCAGTTTCTTCCTTTTCTCTTTGCTCAGGCCCTTAATGCCCTGCTTTTCCCCTATGGCCAGATCCTCTTTGCTCATTTTGTTCTTTTTGCTCTTCATCTTTTTGCTGTGTGACACCACATCCTAGCAGAGGAGACATAGCAGTAGTTGGAAAAATTACAATGGGTCAAGGGTTCATACTCGACTGATTTAGATATCTGTAGCTGCTTCTACTCTCATGAGACTTCTAAGGAAACAAATACGTTGTTGTTATTTTCTCTCAGTGATGTGTATCTGCTCACAGTAGCACTTGACATCATGGGAAAACAGAAACCTCTGCAGATCAAAGGATAGTATAATATCTCATTGAAGTATATCCAACAAGCAACGAGATTGTTAAGCTTTACGGATCATTTAAAATCACCGCATGAAAGCACTAAAAGCGAACTGCATCTAACCTGTAGTGTGATCCTGTTTTTGACTAACAGGCCAATTTTAATATCCATTAAATTCAGATCCTTTTCCATTTGCTGATTAGAACGAATCTTGGTGACCACTTCCTCTCTGAGCCGTGTCACTTCCTGTTCTTCCTGTAAATCGAGGCTGCTTTGTTCAAGCAAATGTACAAATTTACGGACCACAGAGAGAGGGGGGTGCTGAGAGCCGGCTGTTTAAAAAACAAAAAAATCATCTTTACCTGACAATCCGATCAGTTATGCAAGTAAATATAAATTAATTCATATATTAAATATAATCTTATTGACTTACTCAAGGTTCTGTAGTCAACTCTTGCTTTGTTAGCCTTAAGGTAGGCTTGAATCTTCACTATTTCTTTCTCCTGAGCATGACACACAGAATATGCCATTTTCATGAGAATAAGTGATAAAGAAGCTGTTCGTTCACGTCAGCGCTTTAGTGTGACTTACATGGTCTTTGAAGTACTGCAGTCTCCTTGCGTAGCTTCGTTTAGCTTTCCACATCTTCACCAGTGACTGTAACTAAATTATAGAGGAAACAAGTTTTCATATTATGAATACTGCAGCAACAAGGAAAAAGATGATGAAATGCTGTAATAAATGTGCATCGGCTATCAGAACTGTTACCTTAATCACATTGATCACACTGTCTTGGAAGGTCTTTAGTCTGTCCTTATAGACTCTTCTCTGTTTGTAGCCCTTCCAGGATGCCTATAATCATAAACCAAACCCCATTGAAATCAGACCACATCGTATATATTTGTAATTTAAATTATTTTGAACCAAGTTAGAGAAAACAACAGAACTCCCATCATTTATCTAGCTGGTATGGTTACTAATCCTATAATAATTTCATTGTATAATGCTGAAATTTGTCATTGTTCATTTTATTATCTTAATGTTTTTAAGAGTACAGTATACAGAACAGCTAATAATTTAGATTTACAAGCTTTTAATGTGAAAACATTAAAAGGACATATCCTAATACATTTCTAAAAAATCTAAACGTGAAACACTAATTTAATAAAAATTAAATACAATAATAACAAGATTTATTTATTTATTTTTCTAAACATTTCAACAATCTCTTTTTAAAGTCTGAAAGCTTTCAAATTGTATATACCCGTTCTTAAATAAGTACTTGATTAAATAAGAGTTAATGACAGTAATAATGACACACAGTAACATGTATAGTCCAACAAATCACAAGGCTGTCTACATTCAACAGTTAAGCACCTGTAGTTTGATGACACTTGGCTCTTGCTCTCGCAGGTACTTCAACCTGTCATTATGTGCCCGCCTCACCAGGTATCCACGAATCAGGGCCTGCAGCTGGATGATAAACGCCTCATTGGCTAACCACAGCTGCTCTCTGTTATACTCTGCTGTTACACTGCTCAAAACACTCTAGTTAAGGGAAAGAAAACACAAACAAAATAGCTTACAGTACATACCTTCATTCAACACTAAAAACTTTAAATGTATGTCTGTCCTGAAGACATACCTGAATATCTTCTTTGGTGAGTTGTGAACTGTCATGGACAAAATGTTCTGGCTCAACCCATGTCCCTTCCTTGCTTTCAATGTTGTAGAAGTAGTCAAATTTATCCTTGATCTTGTGTTTCACCCATAAACTGTCGCTGGTTTCTACAAATAATCATAATAATAATAATAATTATAGCACTGTGAATGCAATACCTTATAAATAAACTCTTCTTCACAGGAGCTCTAGACATATGAATTTGTTTCTGTCTAAAAACGAAATGAATCAGTAAATGGTTTAGAATGATATTTAAAAGAACTACACTGCTCAAAAAAAATAAAGGGAACACTGAAACAACACAATGTAACTCCAAGTCAATCGCGCTTCTGGGAAATCAAACTGCCCACTTAGAAAGCAACGCTGATTGACAATCAATGTCACATGCTGTTTTGCAAATGGAATAGAGAACAGGTGGAAATAATAGGCAATTAGCAAGACACCCCCAATAAAGGAGTGGTTCAGCAGCCCAGTTCTCAGTTCCTATGCTTTCTGGCTGATGTTTTGGTCACTTTTGAATGCTGGCGGAGCTTTCACTCTAGTGGTAGCATGAGACAGAGTCAACAACCCACACAAGTGGCTCAGGTAGTGCAGCTCATCCAGGATGACCTCTGCTTTTGTACAAGGACGAACTGGAGGAGCACTGCCAGAGCCCTGCAAAATGACCTCCAGTAGGCCACAAACGTGCATGTGTTTCTCAAACGGTCAGAAACATTCTCCATGACGGTGATATGAGGGCCCGACGTCCATAGGAGGGGGTTGTGTTTACAGCCCAACACCGTGCAGGACGTTTGGCATTTGCCAGAAGCTCCAAGACTGGCAATTTCACCACAGGTGCCCTGGTCTCTTCACAGATGAAAGCAGGTTCACACTGAGCACTTGTGACAGACGTGATAGAGTCTGCAGATGCAGTGGAGAACGTTCTGCTGCCTTCAACATCCTCCAGCATGACCTGTTTGGTAGTGGGTACAGTAATGGTGTACCACTGAGTTAACACTGATGTGAATGTATGTTGCGTTGTGCAGCATATTGAGACGGAGATGATAAAATAGCACCATACTATGATATTCCTTAAAATTTGTATCCACGATCAAAAATCGTATCATATCGCCCACACCTACATGGACTGGCCCGCCAGTTCCCCAGACCTCAATCCAATTGAGCACATCTGGGACATCATGTCTCGATCCATCTACCAACGCCACGTTGCACTACAGACTGTCCAGGAGTTGGCGGATGCTTTAGTCCAGTTCTGGGAGGAGATCCCTCAGGAGACCATCCGCCACCTCATCAGGAGCATGCCCAGGCGTTGTACGGGGGTCAAACAGGCACGTGGAGGCCACACACACTACTGAACCTCATTTAGCCTCACTTTAAGGACATTACATCAAAGTTGGAGCCGCCTGTAGTGTGTTTTTCCACTTCAATATTGAGTGTGACTCCAAATCCAGACCTCCATGGGTTAATAAATTAAATTTCCATTGATAATTTGTGTCTGATTTTTCTTGTCAACACATTATGTATGTGTCTTACTACGTAAAGAACAAAGTACTTAATAACAATGTTTAATTAATTCAGATATAGGATGTGTTATTTTAGTGTTCCCTTTATTTTTTTGAGCAGTGTATTTACAACTATTATTTAACAAAATAAAAAAATATTTATCAAATTAAACTGGCAAATCTTTACACTATTAGGATTCTTAATTCTAGGATTGTGACAATGAAAAATACAAAAATACACAAGTTTACCATGCACAATGTGCAGCTAAATATATAATACATTCTATAATCTATAAAAGATATTTTATAACAGCATGAAAATACACTCTCCAGCCTGAAAGAGTAAGGCTGGTACATTAAGCTAGCTTCCAGATCACAGTCATTTATAAAGCACATTTCATACACAATGTGAAAAGTGCTTTACATAAAAGGAAATTAAGTAATAATGAAAAAATAAAATCACAACAGTAAAACAAGGAATTTAAACAATTTTAATATTACGTAAAAATGGTTAAATTATTATTATTTTTCGAACGTAGCACAGTTGTTACTCAATAAATGCACAGATTTTGCTAATGTTTAGCACATCTGAAGGGTGAGATAGTTACCTTGTTCTGTTTGAGTGCTCTGTAAGTGAGCGAGCTGGCTGTGGTAGACATGAGCACATTCAGACAGCACCGCTCGAAGACCTGCATCTGGAGACTGCAGAGCAGCTAGTGTAGCATCAGCATCTCCCTCAGATACTGCCCTGTTAATGTCTGCTACCGCCTCAGCCACTGAAATCACACAAATGTTACAATTCATTCAATTTTCTAGGAATATTTCTAGTAATTTTCTGAAGAAATTGTGGCCAAGTATGGTTTCCCATACTAGGAATTTGTGCTCTGCATTTAACCCATCCAAGTGCACACGCGCACACAGCAGTTAGAAGTGAACAACCACGCACACACAACGTAAACACACACCCGGAGCAGTGGGCAGCCAATGCTGAGGCGCTCGGGGAGCAGTTGGGGGAACGGTGCCTTGCTCAAGGGTCTCACTTCAGTCAGGATATTGAAGGTGGAGAGAGCACTAATTATACTCAAACCCACAACCTTTGGGTTACAAGTCCAACTACCTATCCATTAGGCTCCCTATCCACTGCCCCGTCTGTTAAGTCTATGACTGAACGGTCACAGACTATATGTGCATCACGTGTATTAATGCACATGCTTTTTAGGGATGTGTATAACGCATGATAGACTGAGAAAAGCTGACAATTATCTGGTTGCACACTTACATTTGAGTGCATCCTCCTGGTCCTGGTTGGCAATGTGCACGGCCTCCTGGATCTGGTCCAGCCACAGCAGAGCAGATTCATCTCCAGAGCTCTGTTACAGCACAACACACAGTCAGCACATGCTCCATACTAACAACTTTAACTGAACACACTGTCACAGGGCAAACAAATCATCTGCTATAACACACCAAATTACTCTAAATCTAATTAAACAAATCAGGTAAAAGTGGAAGACATTCTGTGCAACTATCACTGGTTAAATAAGTGTCTATTTGGGAAATGTCTAATTTATGCTGAACATCAAGTGTTTTCACAGCAATCATATAAATACCATCTCAATAAATTATGTCAAATGTTAAGAGTAAAGGTTTCACTAAACATTTTTACACTAAACAGTTTTAATACATGATGAACACTAATAAGCAATGTAATAAAACATAAACACAGACTTTCAGTTTTCTTTCATGAGACTAAAATATAGGTATTTCGACTATTACTTTTCCCCACTTTAGAAAGAAATCCCATAGTAATAGGGAAGAAGGGATTCAGTGAAAACAGACCGGAAGGGTGGTGAATGCATATATGGGGGAAACAAATTATGGAGTTTAAGAGTCAGACTGCAAGATTGCCAGATTGCACAGCCATTCTGCATTTTAAATAGTATGATGATGGAATAAAAAGGGAAAGATTGATCATACTGTACTACTGATAATTTATTAACACAATGAAATTCTTCAAGACAAAAAATAAATACCGTTGTCTTTATCTGAAGAGAGAGAGAAAGAAAGAAAGAAAGAAAAAAATAATAATTATAGGGACACATTTATCCAATAAAGACCAGAGACCTTTTTAAGTTAAACATCTCCAGTTAAACTTTTCTATATGTAATGACCTATTGGCGATCAAATGTTTGTAAATAATTTGGTCCATGAACTGCATCTGGCGGGAAGTGTATCATCTCGCAGCATTTCCTGACATGCCTGGAAAATTAGCCCTGAGCAATACTGACGCAGACTCCCTGAGCCCTTGACAGGAAACCAGAAACACATCACACCCTTCAATGCAGACTCCTAACTTGACAGTTATTTGTCTAGAGAGTGATCCTCAAAAGAGTCACTAGTAGATCATGTCTAGTTTGATGAACAATTGTTTGTAAAAAATTAACTGGAAAAACCTTTCGAAAATGTGGAGAGATTTTGTGCTACTGCTATTACCATTTATCTTTGAGGTCTCACTTCAAGACGCAGGTAAGAAAAAACGTATCTTTCGGTTAAAGATCAACAGCTAATTGATATGTGGTAGAGATGTAAACTTGGACAGAAATCAAAACTTTTGAGGTCAAGAAAAATTTAACTGACTTGTCTCTTTTAGTCAGAACTACTGTAGCACTCTTTGTCATTCAACATTTTCACCTAAAAGAAATTATTCTCTGAATACAGCGTTTCAAAATTAACCATAATGATGGAAAGAGCGAGAGATATTGCCCCAAAATGATCAACAAATTTCAATTATAAGCAAATATAATGTTACATAGTTAAACATGGGTGTGCGGTGTCATTTCTACACAAAACTTGGAATTTATTATACGGACGTGAGCAGTGGCTCAGCTTGTGTACGCTAGATTTGGAGTCACCTGGAGCATTTAAAACTTCTGGGAAATTGTAACAGGATTCTGTAAGTAGGAAGCGGATTATAAGGATTTTTCAGGGCTTTAGCTTTATTTGCATGAAGAGCAGTGCAAACAGCAGACCAAGAAGATGCAATCATTGTGAGTGAAGTTTTTAAGGCTACACATTAAGCTAACCATTTGTATGCTGTTTACAATGCCAATAGCCTAATGTGTTTTATTTTTATAGTTTAATATACAGTATATTTTTATAACTACTTTTTTTTAATTTGTGTCCGGTTCTGAATACCATTAAGGGAAAGATGCTGTAATGTTTATATTTACTAATATTTTAATATATATAAATTGCATTAATGAATGTTACAGCACAGTTGTTTGCAATTACAAGGTTACCAGGTGTTTTTGAGGAAAAATACTTTTCTCTTTCATGAGATCACTTCCTCTTTTTGGCCTGGTTTTGTTTCTCTGTGTCGTAAACAATAGGGGCTTCTAAACCAGGGACGTTTTAAGTGGTATGATATTCATATAACGATTTTTGTCAATTGTCACATTTATCAGCGTTCGATCATTCGTACGTTGAGATTGGCGAATGTTGAATGTTTAAAGAATCACACGTGAACTTCAATTGTGCGCACAGATTTGTGCTCCTTTATTGATAAATGAGACTCAACGTTTTGAACACTAAATTTCAAATTAAATCAAATGTTTTTCAGATTTTTCTAGCTAATAAACTAACAAAAATGTTGTATGTTTTTAATATTAAATGTTGTTACTATTGTTCATTTTATTATTGACAACACAAATGAACTAAAACTCGAAGCCATGTCTGCTATTAATAAACCTACCTAATAATTTGTTGAATTAAGTTCACTTCCCTTTAAATGTAACCAGATTTCAATATAAATCTGTGTGAAATGCAACTACTGACTAAGAACACACTGTATATCTTTTAATGCTGTTTTCTAACGTTTTTAAATTTTTTTATTTAAAGGTTCCAGAATCAATTTAGCAAACAAACTAGCTCAACCCAAATCATATCCTGGAACAGTCTTAAACACATCCTTCCAGGTGCCTGTGATAAACGTCAGTGCCAATGTCATCGATCACACCACTGGAACTGTCAGCACTAGGATCATTCCATCGGCGTACATCCTAGCCATCCTCATTGGGATCCCCTCTAACGTCTTTGTGTTAATCTGCCTCAGCGGAAAGAAGAATCTTTCCAGTGGTATCCTATATTTTAGCCTAGCAGCTTCAGACCTTCTCTTACTGATTTCCCTCACATTCAGAGTCCACTATCACCTCAATAACAACCATTGGATCTTTGGAGAGCTCGTCTGCAAGGTGGTGATCGCCTGCTTTTATGGGAACATCTACTGCTCCATCTATGCCCATATGTGCATTAGTGTGATGCGCTACATTGCAGTGGTCCACCCGTTCCTCTACAGGACAATGGCGAAACAATATTATGCGATCTGCACCAGTTTATCCATTTGGATAGTTTTTGCTATTGCGATGATACCCGAGTTTATGATTCAGCAAAGCTATGAAGTTCTTGGACAAAAGCTGGTGACGTGTCATGATATCCAGTCCTACGAAAAATCTTTCAACCGAGCTTTAATTCCATACAGACTGACTTTGATCAACGTGGGCTTCATCCTGCCATCGCTGGTCATCACATTTGTTTACGGATCTATCATCTATCATCTAAATCATTCCAGTCGTGACTGGAAAAACTACATAAAGGCCAGCACGTTGGTGTTTGGGATCTTTTTAGTGTGCTTTGCCCCATGCAATGCACTTCTTTTTGCACACTATGTAAAGCTGTACACTCAGAAGCAATATGACTTTTATTATTACTACAAAGCAGTCGAATGTCTCTGTTCTTTCCATAGCTGTCTGGACCCCTTCCTCTCATACCTCCTCACAAAAACGTCAACTTCCGGAGTCAGGTTTAGATCCATTAGCTCTAGAGATTCGATGGCTTTGAGTTGAGTCCTTTTGAATAGCAGGATGTTTTTGTTGTGGCCTGTGAGGGGGGGCTTCCTTATCTAAATAAAACGGCCTCACAGTGGGTTGAGGATGTTATGGTTGGACCTGCCCACTTTTTAATTTAGAAGAGGCTCCTGACTTGATTAGGAGTTGGACACTTACACTGAAGTGTGAACTTAATAATAAATCAAGCTGGGACCAGAAAAGTTGGGGGAAAAAAGTGTTGAAGGAAAAGTGTCCATATAATTTGTATAAGAAAAACTGAAATAACAGACGTCAACTCTTAGACATTTCCTTGGTTTAGCACTGTTTCACCTTGCAGATGAGGTCTTTTGTGGTCAGCAGTAGATCATGATAGTGTTGGGCGTTGGCTGGATTGACTCCCTTTAGTTTAGCTGTGGGGAGGAGCAGGGCGGAGAGTGTCTTCTCTGGATCTCCAGAATTTAGGGCTTCATTGATCTCAGCGATAGCGATGACTCCTACACAGGGAATATGGGAATTTTATGAGCTGAACAACTGAAATATTCAACTGAATATATATATTTTTTTTTTTTGACTAACAAAAAGACAAAGGGAAATTTGTTGTTTATACACTAACATGTTGTTTGATGTTCATATATAATGTTTTGTATTATAATTAAATGCTGAATGCTAAGTACCTTCTTATGAAAGACATTCTTTGAATGGTACAATTTATTAATCTTAGTTAATTGTATTTAACAAACCATCTATGAAACATCACTAGTAAGAAGACCACTTAGTCTGTTTTGTTGTATTATATAAACTCATTAAAAGAAAACAAAACTATTAAAATACTTTCATTTCCAACTTCTGTGGTGATCAAAGTTTGGAGTCTGAGACTAAAGAAAAAAGGTTTGTTGAAAGAAAACTCATACGTTTCCCAAAGCTACAATAAAATCAGTAAAATGATAGGATATTACAATCCAAGATGATGTTTTAAAATGTATTTTATTCCTGCAGTGACAAAAATGATCATTCTGCAATGCAGATCAAAACAATATCCTTGTTTTGTTTACAAAAAAGAAAAAAAACGTTCTTACTCTTAGTTATCAATGTAAAAAAAAAAAGTGTAGACTTTTAATAATTTTGTGGAAACTGTAATACATAAGTTTGCTTACTTTCATGTTCCTCGTGCACCTGGACATTGACAGTGTCTATGCATTTCTGAACATCATTCCAGGTAAGGAACTCTTGACCCTGAGCGAGGGACTCAGCTCTCAGACGGATCAGTGTGTCTGCGTATCTAACAAAACAAAACAACTGAATTACTAAATTGCGTCTCAGTGTGCCATATTGTTTGACACTTCTCTCTTTTTAGTCAGTAGTATCACTGTACCTCTGTAAATTGTCAGCATCCAGACCACTGAACCCCAGTGGAGAGTCACTGAGCTGCTCAATGACAGCCACAGAGTCTTTAGTGTCTAGCACTTCATTTAACACAGACACAGCAGACAGCATCTCCACAGCTACACACAGCTCCTCATGAGAAAGACCGGCCTTGTTCTGAGATGGTAAAAAATGAAAACGAGTTTTTGTAAGTAGGGACAAAAAAAAAGAGCTACACATGGAATAATAGAGTAAGAGAGCTGACCTGACAGCCGAGCTGCAGGCTGAAGAGCTCGGCCTGGTACAGGCTGGCAGCAGTGTGATAGACGATGGGTAACTGGGCCTCTGGGTTAAGCAGCGCCTCCACGGTCTCTTCTTGAACGCCTCGTCGAATAGCTGCATTAATTGCAACAACCGCTTCCTGCTCTGTGTCCATTAAGAACACAACAATCAATAGTATCAGACAAACAGAACAATCATATAGATTCAAACCGAATAGGGAAATACAGTATAAACTGCTTTTAAAGAGTTTTTTATATATCTGTATCAGTCCACTTCGGTTATGTTCGATATTGAATATCTAAGCTCAGTTTCCCTATTTTAATATTTAATTCAGCCATTATATAAATGTTCACTAAATCTTTAAAAACACTTTTAACACTTTTTTTCACTTTTTTCATTTTTACCTACTTGACACCTTTAAATGTTAAATGTTTTTGAATGAGAAACAATAATTTACAGATCTTCATATTTACAGATAGGCTATATTCTAGACTATTTTATCAGCTAGTCAGGGCTGTATATGTGCAACATACTTCGTTTCTCTGCCTCTGCAAACTCGTTACAGGAAGTGATGACCCTCTGTATCTCTTCCCTCTCCAGCTGAGCACCCGCACCAGCATCCTGCATACAGATGTCAAGAATATTCTCATCAAACTCATTTGACTGAAAAGTAATTTTTACCTGATAGAGGAAAGTCTGCTTTAGTACCTTAACTTTATGCTCCCTGTAGGATGTGAAGTGGTCCAGGTAAAAGCTGGAGTTGTCATCAAGGACTCCCACGAGTCCAAGTGCAGGCAACCTAAGGCTGGCCAGAAGGGCTTTCTGATCGTCAACATCAATTGCCTGATTTAATTGTTGAATAGCTTCTGATGCTAGAGTGAGAAAATCATTATTATGTAACATTTATACAATACTATGCCATATCAGTTGAAGGGCATCCCATAAATAACTATCTTTTAAATAAAAATACTGTGTGTGTATATATATATATATATATATATATATATGTGTGTGTGTGTGTGTGTGTGTGTGTGTTATTACATATTTATTTCCCTGAAAGCTTCTAGATGATTTTGTGTGTATGTATGTATGTATATATATATATATATATATATATATAAAATAAATATTCCACCTAAATTTGAAGTCATACCTTTGATAAGTTTTAATTTTTTCATGAACACAAAAAACACTTACTGTTCACAAGGTCTACACTGCTCTGGATCTCCTGCTGCGTCAGCAACTCTTCATACACATCTCTCTCTTCAGTTGCAACAGACGAGCGCTGAACACACACACACGTAATATGTCACACTTTATTTATTAACAATACCAAAAAAAACAAAAAACAATCATAGGTTTGGTGATACAGAGGACAGGGTAAACTCAGGGAAAGTAAAGAGAATGCTGTTGGTTTGATTCCAGCAAGACATGAGTTACCTGAGCGCAAAGATCTAAACACCTGGCTAAAACTTAAATAATAAGAGAAAATCCCTGAGTAGTAATACACTATTCTCACAACCTTAGATGTGTACACACAACAAAATGACTATTCAACTGAGCCAACATCAGGGGATCAGGTGATACTGGAGTCAGCAGAGTGTGTGAGGTGAGTTAGAGGGCATCAGCATTTAACTAGCGAGGCTGATTCTGTTATGTTTTAATCAAAATCCTGCTGATTTTGCAGGTAAAGGAATGCAGGAGATTGTTTGAAAGGAGGCTGCAGGAAGAAACACAGACAAACGTGCTATGCAAGCAACCTATGGACATTTGATTTCAGCAACTTACACCGTCCTCCCTGTAAATGAGTGCTTAGGTTAAAAAGATATACTGTTTGCCTATGCATGAGTAGGCTTTGTTCATAAAGTGCATAATTTCTAAAAACCCAATTTAAATCAGGTTTTAAATCACATACAAATGTGGTTTGCATTGGTTTTGTAAAACATTACTTCTGGCAAGAAAAAATACTAGCATTCTTGCAGCATAATATCAATGTCTGCTTTGTCTTCACATAATTAAATTACATAATATATCTTACCAGGAACCAGAGGTTTTGTTTTTATATATGAATATCTAGTTTACCCGCCCTGAAGCTTGATCCTCTTTCTTCCTCTTAGCTTTGCTCAGTTTGTCCTGGTAGGCCTGGGCGAGTGGTTTCTGCGTGTTTCTCAGCAAGGCATTGGGGTTCTGCAGAGCCACCATCGTGTTCTCAGAGTGACCTTTGTCAATGGCTTCATTAATGGCAAAGACAGCAGCGTGTACTACACATACAGATCAGAAAGAGGACAAATGAATTTGATCCTGACAGTAAAGATTATATGCATTTAATTTAAACATATGAATAGGAGAAACAGGTGACGTCACTCACATGCAGCTTCATCTACTGAAAGCTCATTGGCCAGGATGCCACCGATCTTGCTGAAGGCGGGCATCTGGATGCCATATTTATCCAGTTCTTTCCTCATGTTGCTGATTTCTTCCTCTGTGCAAAAAGAACATGCAATGTCATCCATAAGGTTACATATCATATATCTTTTTTTTTTTCTATCACTGGCAAACTATTGGTAACCTATGGCATTTCGTACAAGATCTGTGCTTGTAATGATTGAAAAATAACAAAGGCTGTCTTGCAGTTCAGTCTATCAAGACAGATAGAATTAGTGAGCATTTGTACACATCGTACAAGTCAAGGGCCAACACCAAACCACTACAGAAGTAATTTTCTGCACAAACAGCTTGCTTTAAACGTCAGAGTGTTTTCACTTTCATTATTAATTCATTACATACCACATCGTTACTCAAGTTTTCCTGATATTTTATTAACAGCAGCATAACGAATACACTAAAGACTTACACTCTGAACAGAGCTAAAGCAGTAATTACCTGTCATTACAATCCCATCATTAATCAAAAGCCAACAGCTAGGTTTAACTGCAGCTAGGTTTTTTATCATTAAAACCTGAGGCACTTTTCTCCTTTTCTTTCTCCTGTGATCTGAGCTGACAGAAGTGGATCTACATTTCAGTTATGGATTTAATTGCATGGCTGTGTTGGAGTTCTGTGATTGTAAGGCAGTACCACTATGTGCTTCACATCTTAAACTGATTGCAGATACCCCATATTTATGATAGGTTAAGGATTAGCCTTTGAAAAACTTATTATACATTTGTTTAATGTTAATATTATTACTGCTGAAAGTATTATTATGTACTGTGGTTACAAGCAGACCTGAGCTAAATTTTAGTTTTTATTTAAATAACTGTGGCATACCTGTAAAGTCTACTTTCCCCAACAAGTCCTGGATCTGGGGAGCAATTCCCAATTTGTACAGGTACAAGCTACACAAAGAAAAACAAAAAACACATACGTAAATATACAAATATATAAAAGTGAGAGAATTAGATATAATAAGAGACGGCAGCAAAACTGGTCATGAGTGCTGAGTAGAGTATGTATTTTCATTTCTCTCCGAAGTTTCCCTAAAAAAAGTGGTTCAAACATTTATCACACAATTCAATTCATCACAATGTAAGGACTTGGACCAAATATTCAATTAACACAATTCATTTTCTACTTTAAAAGAAATAGATAAATGTGCAAACACACATGAACATATCATAAAATCATAAATCATAACCATCTGTTCAACTCTCTTGGCCTTGCTATATTATGAATGCGCAATATGTCTAACTGAACAAAGTAATTGTTTATCAAAAATATATATTCCAAGCCAACTTCTGTCTTTAGACATCCTGGTATCTAAGCCTTGCTCATAAATCATGCAGCAAAATAACAGCTGATCAACATATCCCCATTTCCTAGCTTTAGTTTTTGATGAAAATGCACATTGAAACTCTATGGCATTTTAATGCAAATTATTGCATTAAAATTTCATGGTAACAGCAGTCAAGTTATACAAGCAAGTGGCATGTTCCCAGTTTGATACCGTGTTGTACCCTAAGGCCAAAACCGTTTCAGAAGCACTGTTTTGAATATCTTGCTAGCCTTATTTGCAACACAAAGCATTAAAATCATACATGTAGTTGTGATGTTCTTCCACTAGATGTCAGTTGAGTTAAGTCAAGCCCTTTTCCAGTTTGGAAAAGGAAAATTGCCTGCAGTTAGTGTACAACACATGCTGGAAACTGCATTAATCTTTTATCTGTCGACTGATTGAGGACAAACAGAGGAGCAATGAATTATTGAAAGGGTTAGAGTGTTGTGTGCCTGAGCGCTTATGCACGATAGATAAACTTTTCATGCCTTCTTTACCTTTCACCCCTAGATCAATACCCAGAGAGATAGACACAGTCTGGTGTAAAATATCCTCTTTACTACAGAAGGGCCAAAGGTTAAGTGGTTTAACGGATATAACAGATGCCGGTCACGCTTGATTATTGTTTAAAGCCAAAATGATAGCAGAACTATGCAGGCAAACATTTCCTTCATAATAAAAAAATGTCCTAGGTTATCAAAGAATAAATACATAACTCAAAAATATTTTATATAAATATGTATGCGTTACTGTGTCATACATAATGACATTAGATATATTTTTAAACCTTAAACATTGATGATCTTGGAAATAAAATTAAAAATACTAATATATAAGTGTACTATCTAATGCAAAGTATATGCAGATGGTGATTTAATGATGCTTGAGCCACACAGGATTTTCTCTGGGCACAGTCATGGTGTTGTCTAGTCTTACTGAGCGGGTTAACTACAGGGTCAGGAAGGAAGAGCATGTGCAAGGCAGAGGGAGGAAGCCAGAAAAACCACACACAAGACAGAAAGAGAGAGAGAGAAAAAAGGAGCAGGAAAACACTATAAATCATTTACCGTAAAAGAAGCCTTCCTGTGGTCATTCATTAGACACAGTCCCCTGTGCACACCAACTGCTAATGTCTAAATGTTACTATTTGCATACATTAAGATACTAATGACTTACCTGGCTTTATACTTCAAAATGATTCATGAACTGTTTTCCTATAAATAGCTTAACATAAATGTTAGGTTACGAGTGAATGCTAAATTAAATTTTCTGAGAAAAGTGGTGATGTCCACGTTGGGTTATTGTGGGTGGTTGTCAGGGTGTTGCTATGTGGTTACTAACGTGTTGTCTGTTGTGGTTTTCCAGGAAACCCCACCTATTCTCTGTGATATTTTTAAACTAAATATAGATGGTTTCATTCTTAAATGCACGCTACTGTTCAAAAGTTATTTCGTTTATTTGTGTAATGGCAAAACCGCAGCCATTACTGCAGTGTTCAGTGTCACACAATCCTTAATAGTAATCGAATGTGTTGATTAGCTCAAAGAAACGTTTCTTGTATTATTATCAATGATAAAATAATAATTATGCATTTCTTGGGTTCTTTGATGGGTAGAAAGTTCAAAAGAACAGCATTCATTTGAAATACAAATACTGTAACAGTCTTTACTGTGACTTCTGGTCAAATTAATGCATTGTTCCTGAGTAGACACAAGATTCAAGTATTGAAAAGTCTTATGAATGATGATGTACATTTGTATCATTTTCAAGCTATCGAAAATAAAATTAGTTATGTATTATGTTTTATGAATGAACGATATGTATTTATAAATAAGCATTAGTATATATTAATAGTGTAACATAGTTGTAAATTAGCATCAACTTAATAGATAGTATTAACCTAACAAAATGAAAAAAAGTAAATCTATCTTTACTGTCAATTTTGATCATTTTAATGCTTGATTTAAAAAAAAATACTATTGTAAGTTAACATCGATCAATTCTGATCATATTTTCTCATGAGCTATTATTCTGGTAGACATTTACAGTAGGACAGACGCTTTCAGATTGTATGTTTTCCACTGGTGGCAAACTACGACAGGAAACAGAAACCTCTGCTAATCTCTGAGTATACACTTCCTGCAGGGGAGGGCGGGAATCTGATATCATAACAGTGCAGTATCACACCTCAGAGTTCATACTTCAGGGTATTCAGCGCTGAGAAGGCCATAAAAACTGAATGGAGATTATCCATGAAGCAAATAAAAACATAAAACATTAACTGGACATCTTACGGTACTGCTCTCAGGAAGTCAATGATCTGAGGACAATCTGCATAACAGAGGAGGTGTGAAAAGGAGTTTTGTCATTGGAGCGCAGTGACAGGAATTGTCCGGAAACAGTGACAGGAAATGACCTAAGACAGGCAGGAAGTTAAGCAGCAGGCCTGATGGGTAAATGTACCACGAGGCACCCCCCTAGTCACACTATTACCCCAAAAACGTCTGCTTTTCTCAGTGGTGAGATTGCCATGACAATGGCTGCCAAGAGGAAGCAGCAATCATACATGCTCATGCTCTACAAACCTGCAGTGACAACTTTGTGAAACCATGACCACAGAGTTACCGACATTTTTATAAATTCAAGTTATGAAACCTGATAAAGCAAGCGCACCTTATTAGTTAACAGCCGGTGAATCTGTTTTAAATATGAAACAAAAAAAGTTATATACCTCAGTGCGTGAATGCAGTAGATCACCTTGGGCATATTCTTGCGATCATATACATCAGTGGTCTCAGGATAGAATATCTAAAAGAGGAATTGCAATATTCAATATTTTTAATAAATAATACACTACAATTACTGTACAGTTTGAAGTCACTAGGATATTTATATATATTTGTAAACACAGTTAAAAAGTAATACTGTGAAATATTATTACTATTTGAATATATTTTAAAATGTCATTTACGTCCTTGCTGAACGTTTATTTCTTTCAAAGACTAAACGGATAAATAACCAAGAATTACATTTCTGGGATTAATTACTCAAACAAATGTTGTTCCAAACCAGATTGATTGATTGATTGATGTGTTAAAACATCATCTTTCATGTTCCACAGAAGAAAGTCAAACTGATTTGGAGAGTTATACTTCAAAATATATATTTATAATTTTATATCTGGGAGAACTATGGCTTTTACTCCAATAGAGACATTGTTACAGCACACAGTGACAATGACATACTTGAGAACTGTGCGCTGCCAACTGTATTTGAAAATCAATCTGTATAGATCCATATAGAAATGATTTACTGAGTCTGAACAGACCTGAAGGCCACTTAACACCTTCGGTAAGAACTGAGCTGCGACCTCATCACCCAACATCAATACCTGACCCGGATGCTCATTTCTGAATTATAGAACATCCATCTAGTGACAAACCTTCCTTGTAGCAGAAATGGGCTGTCCAACTCCCTAACTCCCTGACAACCACATATGAGTGTTGTGTTTCAGTGTGCACATACACTATGTAGACAAAAGTATCTAAACATGATGCCTATTTGCTTCTGTGGCTTTGTGTAATGCACTGCACTTTGCAGTTTTGCATATACTTTCTACAGCTACTTGAGTAAAGGAAGAGAAACTCAGTCAAAATGAATGACAGGGCCATTGCTAACTTGAACCATGAGTAAATATTCAAAAAAGCCTTTATGCATTCATCTTATGGCACATAACATTACTATCCACCCTCCCTTCCAAACTGTCAAACTGGGCACACAACATGTACAGTTTTGTTTGATTCGGCCAACTTCTTTTGAATGTTAATCTAATGAAATGAACTCTCTTCAAAGAGGGAAGATGGCAAGGATGTGTGTAAGTGTGTTTCTGTTTCTTTAAAAGTGTGGACTTGGGCCTCACCTTGGGCAAACCAACAGACTCCATGGCTCTGAGCCACTGCACAGTGTTATCCGTGTGTCTGAAATGCAGTCCTGAGTTCTAGAGAAAGTACAAAACAATATAAATACATGCAACAGTAACATGTTTCATGCACATTTCCTGAACCATTAAAATAGAAATCTGGAAAGTGTTGAGAGTCTGTGCCTTACTGACTATTGATTCTAATAAATGCATTAGAAACATGTGAAGTAAATGAGCTACTGAAATGCATCTACCGTTCAAAAGTTTGTGATCAGTACCTTTTTTGTTAAAGAAAAAAAATAATAGTGGGATTGAATTGGGATGCATTATATTGATCAAAAGTAATATGATGGAAGACATTTACAATTTTATAAAACACTTCCTTTTTCAAATAAATGCTGTTTATTCATATTAAATTAAAATATTAAAATATATTTCTTGATCAGAAAATCAGCATATCCTCATGACAGACTGAGGATCGTGTGAAGCTGAAGACTGGAGTAAAGGCTGCTGAAAATTCAGCTTTGTTATCACAGGATATAAAAAAATGAGATAGTTCTTTTAAATTGTAAAAATACTTCACAATATTACTGTTTTACCGTATTCTTGATTAAATAAATGCAGCCTTGCTGAAAGTTAAGAGACAAAAAAAAAAATCTTACCAATGCAAAACTTTTGAACAGCAAAATATTTATTCTAGGGCCAATTTACTAATCATATTTCATAGCATCTACTAAATGCTCTTAAACAGCCAAATTATCATTAGTTTCAGCACAAACATGCCACCTTTTAATGCAGTGGCATGCGAATCGAGTTCACCACAAAATGATTGGGTGTGTATGCATCATTACCTGATTTGCATAATTGCTTTAGTGAATCAGGTACTGCAACAATGCAGATATCATGTGCAAATAAACATCACTATCAGTAGGCACAATTCAGTCTCAGGGAATTCCCGCCCTACTCTTTCTCCTCCCATGGGAATGAGACTTTCAGGATGTGAGGATGTCTGTGTTGCATTTGAAAAGGCACATCCTGGCAAAGCTTTGTGACACAGTGGCTGCGTTCACACCGTCTGTGTTTGGGATCGACACCTGTATTTACTTACAGTGACTTTCCAAATGTACTTTTTAGAAGAGGCTGTGTGAAGTACCTTATAACGAGATTGGTCCCTGTCATATATCTTCTTTTCTGACACCAACTGTGGAGCAAAGAACTTAGCCAGTTTGCCAAGATAGACGCCATTCCTCAAGCCGTGCTCCAGTTCTGTGGTAGGAGGCAGCTGCTCCTCCAGACAGGCCTCCATCCATCTAGAATCAAAAGGTTCACATTTTAGCTCCTCGCATTAGCAGGACGTATTTAAAATGAAAAACCTAACCGCATACGCTAAATGTTACAAGTTACAACTGGGAGGTATTTCACTATATTGCATTAGGCTAATTATTGAATATATTTCAACAGATTTCTTCTGGAAAACAAGTGCATAACAAGCTACGCCTTTGAATGGGTTTCAGTAGAGGAAGAGATAAAGGCACACAATGAATTAATAAACACTTTTTACCATGAAGGAAGTATCATCATCAAACCTATAGGCATCAAAACATTTCTTTCCCGGCATCATAAAACATGAGAAAATGCTATTTTCAAACTTGTTAAAGAAGCAAAAATGTTGGAATCTGAAGATGGTTATAGAAAATGCATCCCAGATCATAGATCATTTATTTCAGATATGAGTTCCTACAGCACATCCAAATAATAAAAATCTCAGTTCCTCAAAAAAGTTAAAAAAAGAGGACCACAACCTGTTTGTGTCTTATTCTTATTATTTTTTGCAAAACATTATGCTTTCTACATAACAGCCTGTTGAATAAATAATTTTAGAAA
Organism: Enteromius treurensis; assembly: GCA_032275025.1. Lineage (NCBI taxonomy): Eukaryota > Metazoa > Chordata > Actinopteri > Cypriniformes > Cyprinidae > Enteromius > Enteromius treurensis. The sequence goes on along the minus strand of JAUCMU010000125.1, from coordinate 2,162,972 downwards.
ACAATTCACTATGTTTAAATGTGCAATAATAGCTAAAATAGTTATAACCTGACATTATGACTCGTATTTTATTAAATTATTATGAACTGGTTCATTAGCCTACCATCTCGATAAGCATGCAGTCACTTAACCACTCAGTTTTCCAGATCACTGAATCATTGAAATTCACCTGGATCATCCAGGACAACAAACAACATTCCAAACTGGTTGTTAGTCAGTGACCAGCTGACAAAATGACCTTTGACATTTTCAGAGAAAGCCATATTGTCATGGCACCTACACTGGCATATCTCTTCTCTTGCCAGTGGAGAAAGATGGCATTGGGCCCTTCAGGGCTGTCCAACCAACTGACAGCCAAGTCTTCCTTTAAAAAGATTACATATCCGTAATCCATCTGTTTTGCAGATTCATGGCTTACCTATGCTTAAGCAAAAGGGTCTATAATCAGTGTTAGATCTGACAGATCTGGCTGAGTAAGAAACATCACGCTAAACACTAAAGAAAGCTAAACTATGTGGAGTTAAGTGAAACGTCAATATTATGCTGCTGTTCGCAAACTTTCGGTTAATCATTTGTTAAGTCACTTCATTCCTACAGGAATTAAATCAGAGTTTAGAGTTGGTCAATTCAGAGGTCACGTGTGAGGTCACTGGCACACTCACTTCATCAAGATGGAGATACTGGCTTTTATTATGCCTTAGAGGGTTACATCATGATTCTGATCAAAGAAACCCTCTTTGATATCTGATACCTTTCTCTAATGGACCATGAGATCACATTCCTTGCATGCCCATCCAGCTCTTTAGGTTGATTTAATTAAAGACAACATAGATGAAATGACAATGGCTAAGAAAACATTCTGCCCAGACATGTGTCAGCAATTCCCCAGCCTCCCACAAAACCTACTCTGTTTCAACAGAGCACATCTGCTAGAGTGCCTCTACATTACATCACACTAGTACATGAGATCATATCATTGATATCCTACCAACAATGTGACATAGTTTTAGTTTGAAGGTTTACTGTATGTCAGGAACCAACTACAGTATATTAGGTCAAACAATAAATAATGGCCTTTGATTGCTGTAAAAGAGGCTAAAACTGAGCATTGGCCATTATAAAACGTGCCTATAAAAGCAAAAAAAAAAACAATAAAAAGTGCAATAAGTAATGTTTATATTTTACAGAGGTCTTGAACTTATGAATGTTTAATGAAAAAATAAGATAATATTTTTTTCAGTTGACCATTACCACTATTAAGCATGCCACTGCAGATATGGCCTAGTTGCCTTAAGAGCACCTGCGGTGAATCAGACTGTAGCCTTCATTCATTCAGCACGCTCTACTGTGAGTCTGTCGCAGCGATCTTTGCAAAGAAAAAAAAAACAGTTACTCAGCTACAAAAAGAGGAAAAGAAGCAGTATGAGTCAGGCAAGAGCATTTAAAGAATGTTTTTACTCCCCGTGGTCGTTTTCTCACGCCACGGGACGCACACGCTCTGTGTATGGCTTGCCTCGGAGTGGAGCATGCAGCAGCTGCGCTTGAGGGCGGGGACTGCTCGGCGTGCGTGCAGCTTTCGCTGGCCACTCTCCGCTCACAGAGCGATCTCTTTGAGGAGGGAGTTTTTGTGAATGCTCCCCGTGGCTCAGGCCCCGCTGTCGCTTAGTCGAACCGGCGCCTGCAGTCATGGGGTTCGCAAGTGGATCTCATGGAAGGAATGGAGACGAGTGATCCTCTATCTCCATTTCAGCCCATGAGAAACACCAGTATCCCGGGGCAGAAGCACCGCGAGCGGCCACTTCTCCTCGGGTAGAAAGTCAGTAAAACTGCTCAGCACTCATCCTCCTCCGAGGAGTTGGATGTAGTCAACCTGTTCGTTTTGTGTTTGTTCCCGTGCTGCCGCCGAGGCGGAGTCACGGCTACACTCATGGGATCGCGGAGTTCCCGAGGCGGACTCATATCTGCATTCGCGGGGCTCGCGGCGCTGCCTTGAGTGGTAGAACTTTCGCCTCTCCTGCGGGAGACCCGGGTTCGATGCCCGGCAAGATCAGGCAATACTTTGATTGCTCAGACAGGTGGGGGCTGCTCTCTCAAGAGTTGATCCTGCTTCTCTCTGAGAGGTTCAGCGTTTTTGGTGGGAAAGTCCCACGCTGCCGCCGAGGCGGAGCAAAAAAAAAAAAAAAAAGGAAGAAAAAGAGAAAGCAGCTAATCTCAGTAGCATTACAGTGGGTCGAATAGACGCTTTTAGCTCTCTATCACCTGGTGTGGCTACCTGTTGAAGACTCAGCCGTTGCACTAAGTCAATACTAAAGGTGTGTTGGTAGTATAATACACATATACTGCATACTTCTGATGAGTCAGATATGCAGGAAGACCTACTGAGGAAGGTACAGAGCTGTAACCATGCTTCAGCTCCTCGGAAAACCTTGAGGGACTACCCTTGGTAGTAAGGGCTAGGCCCAGTTTAGATCTCAGGCAATTGCACTGAGGTCGTGTTCCAAATCAGGTCTGAGGACTGGTTTGCCATGATAGAGTTGATACGTGTGCTTCACGTATGGACATATTGAGGTTTGCTTTCTGAGGAAAGAGCTTACCAATGACGGTCCTTTCCTGTGGCCTGTTCATCTATTCATCTCGAAGCAAGGCTCACAGGCATTGAGATACTGTAACGGATCCTGTGCTGCAACAGGAAATAGCTTCTTTTCTGAGGAAAAGAGCCATCGAAGTGCTTCCACCCTCAGTTATGCACTTGGGGTTCCACAGCCGTATTTTGTCGTTCCGAAAAGGGATGGAGGGCTGAGGCCCATCTTGGATCTCAGACATCTGAACCACTCAGTCAGGCAGCTGAAGTTCAGGATGCTTACAGTGAAGCAGGTTGTGAGCCAA
>JAUCMU010000125.1:2132677-2146054 GCA_032275025.1 Enteromius treurensis | reverse complement strand
TGTGTTTGATTAGGGTTAGATCCAAACTCTGCAGTGCATCGGACCTCCAGGGTAAGATTTGAGGAACCCTGCTATAGAGTGTTATTAACACAAATGCACTACATGAATTGTCTCAATTTTCTTTACTCATCAACTTCTTCACAAGTTTGGTCCACACTAAAATATACAGTAAACTTAAGAAAAACAGGAACATGAATGTTTCTTTTAAATTAAAAAATAAAAAATAAATAAATATATATATAGAGAGAGAGAGAGAGAGAGAAAAGAAAATTCATCGAACACTTGGTTTCAGACTTGGTAACTAATTGTACTAACACTGTTTTGTCACTTTGAGTTTAGTCCTATTTGTTCAGATTGTGCCAAATGCCTCATTCAGACATAAATTCATCAATAGCAGTTTTCTTTTTTAGCAAAATTTTTATTTTTTATTTTATATTTTAGGCCTCAGCACTCGTATTTGATATTTAACAAATGTAGAAAAAAAGAAAAAAAAGAAAAGTTAACTAACCATGATAACAAAATAACAAATGTTTAAATTAAGACAGTAAACAGCAAAACAATGTCTAAAAATAATTCATGGTGCAGTGCATGCTCACAAAACCTAAAACTCACATTTTATCCATTTGAAATGTTGTTAAGACAACAGTGTTCATCTATTTAGACCAACATTTGGAGGAATATTAAGACACCTGCCATTTTAGTATACGCTATCAGCACAAGATTTTCTGTCTGACAGTGCCTGGAGATCAAAATCATTTTGAAACCTTCCATTAGTCTAAATTTGATTTTAATTTGATCTGAATTATATTTGCAAATATTAAAAATACACAGTATTATATCTGAAAATACAAAGGAAAACACCCATTTGGATGAAGCAGGTACAACGTAAATGAATCCTTCTGAACATGTTTAACAAAGTACTGTAATGTAATTCCTCTGTACACACACACGTTCATCTTGTATCTGTGAAACATCAGGGTATCATAATAGGACATAGTGGCATGCATGCCAAAGAGAAAAAAGTAGGCTCGGATTATATGAGGCTTGTCGCTCTCAATCACGACACGGCCGGCTGCATCACTCTGCAGGTAATTCAATAAAGCCTATTCTCAATGGGCAGAGCAAACCTTCCCACCAGCATGAGCACTGCTACAGGAGCAGATTCTAATCTTAACACCGGACATGTGTTCCCAGTGATGCAAACTAAATGCAACAGACAAAAAAATAATAATCTGAAAAAAAGCCTTGTGGGTTGGCAATCTTAAAGGACAGATTACTGCAAATTTACACAATGTGCACAAAATGTAAATGATTTATGAATTGCCTTAGTGCTTATGCAGCCTAATGAGGCAGAAGCATGCAGCTGAACTATATAAAAGCGAAGATAAAAGCCTGGTCAATGCAGCATCGCTGATGAAATGCTGTACAGTCTTCAAGGATACAACCTTGGAACTACTGTAGAGATAAATTAGTTTAAAGTGAATGACAAAATCGAAAAGCTGGATTGGTCTGCACTTATATAAAAAAAAATATCGGCCACAATTGTTTTAATTTTCTTTAATAAAAGGTCTAAACAAAAGCCAAAAAACAAGTCACAATCCAATAAAGCTGAATGAAAATCTCTCAGTAAGTGACATGGCTCAACTAGCCCAACCATATTTGACTCAAAATGGATTTGGCTGTACATAATTGGATTTAGCTGTTGTGTAATTATAAAAGATTAAACAAAAAAACAAAAAAAAAAAGATAAACATATTTAATACATAAAAAAGAGGGGGGTATAGTATTCGATGTAGAAAGGTCCTGTAAAACTAATATTAAATAGGCGTAATAATACGAAATAAATGAATGAATAAATGCTTTTTGTAGCAATTCATAAACTTGTAAAAATGTGTTTATTACAATTTTTTTTTAACCTACAATAACTAACCGTGTAACAGGGTTGCAGGGAAAGCTTGATGAATGTATAAAAACCTTCAACTTTCAAGGATTCAAATTCTGTTACTTCTTGGGTGTCATATCCAAGAAGGAATATTTTTTTAAAAATGCCACACACTTCTGAAATTCTGGTCTGTGTGTCTCTGCAGTGCTCGTACTGCCCGCGGCGCTGTGCTCTGTTCCAGCCACCGATCAGTCGCTTTCGCTCATGTCAAAACCGACTCCAACACCGGACACTCTCCTCTCTAATAATTCAATAAACGACTGGACAGAATTTAGAAGCACTAAATGTTCAAATCAAACTCATTCAAACAAACCACTTTAGTTCTGTTTTTGGGGTCCTGTATATCTGAATAAACAACTTTTGTTACCTAGACAAACTGAGCTGTCAATCAGTGTCATTTTAACGTGCTGTGCAACCGTCTCCTTTACGCACTGACAAACTGCACAGTGCTACGATAGCAGGTTTTGAACCTTTTCTTTATTTCGTACTGTAATAAATATAGCAAAATGTGTTGTTATATATGGCGAAAGTGTTTTTAAGATTTGACTCACCCTTTAGGGAGCACAGCAGATGAGATGTCGATGTTGGCTCTCCATTTAGCTACGAGACGCCCTCCGTCTCTAATGAATTGGTGTCGTAAAGATACCCGGCAACTAAAGCAAGAGCTGACGGTGTTTAAGCGCTGCAGCTCCCTCTCTGCAGTACTTCAAGAAATTGAAGAAAGAGAGAGAGGGAGAGAGAGAGAGAGAGAGAGAGAGAGAGAGAGAGACACTTGCTGTGTGTTGTGGTAATAATGCTATGCGGAGAGACCTGACGGAAACACCGCGGTATGACGTAAAGAAACCCCCTACAAGAGATTTATGACGATTGTCCTATTAAAAGTCAAATCCGGCATCTCTTTGCCAGATCACGACAAACCGGCGTGATTTAAAGGTGCACTTAGCATATTATGACAATTAAGAAAGTTTTAATAATGAGTTTTTCTTGGGCTTATCATATGCGTAAGATACAGATTTTAACAACCTTAAAAAATGTATGTAGCCTATAAAATTAAACTGAGTGTGCCTTTTATGAAAAAAAAAAACACAAATTAATTATCTAAGACTTTTTCATAAGCCACCCTTGTTCAAAAAAATATCTAAATTGAATCTGAGTTTCATAGATTTGATGGACATTGTGAATTAAGGGTGATTGGGACCGTTTTTGAAAGGTTTCTTAATAAAATCGAAACAATCAGTGCAACACATGATATATTTATGTAATACTGAAGATGTTAACTAACCACTTGAGGAGGAAAGAATGTTATATTATAGTGAAAGAATGTGGAAAGTTCACTTTTCTGGAAACTGAGTTTGGATGATTGGGACAGCAAAAATTATCTTTAATTTGGGCTAGTTAATTTATTTATTGCAAAAGTTAATAAATTTATATTTTATGACATTTTATGCAGATATTATTGGGACATTGTTATTGGGATATTATAATATTTTTTATCATTAAGTCTACCTGTTTTTGTTCAATTGTATTATAACCAACTTTTATAAAACTAATTTCACTGAACATTCACCCTAGATCAATCTGACAGCATGAAATGAAAAGCATCCATTTAGAGGAATTTGGTAGCATTATACTAATGTAAATACATAAATTCAGAGTTGTGTTTCATTCAGACTTATATAAGCTTTTCAAAAGGAGGACGATTAGTTCACAAGACATGTGCAACATTGTGCTGGGTAGGCTACTTCTATCAATGCTTTGGAGAGTTTATGCATTAAGCCAGTATGTTGAATCAGTGACCTCTAATTTCTTCTGTTGTGTGACCTTATGCTTCTGTTCCTCATTTATGAGCCAGAGGAGGATGCACTCATAGAATGCATGATTGAAAGCCAAGGAGCACTTAACTTAATGAGCTGCACTATGGAGCATTACAATATGTGTCCTCAGTGACTATCAGTGGAACTTCAGCCTGTTAAATCTTTGAGTCCAAAATCTAAGGAAAAAAAAGTTTGAAATACAGTTTGATTTAAGATTGTTTACACATAGATAATCACAGATCTATATTATATATCTGTATTATACCTCTGACGCAACAGCTTGTAAGTCATCATGTACCACGGCTAAATCTTCTTGAAAACATTGTTACTTGTAACATTATGTCAGTGCCGATATAATACTTTTCTCATACATTTTCATTTTTGAAAAAAAGGTTTGAAACATTTATAAGAATTCATGATGGTGCTCGACTAGAGAGAGACTCAGCATGACAATAAAAACTCAGCTATTAGGTGTGTCATAGCAGCAGTCATTAGATTTGGCCTTTCCATCTTACAAATTGACGTATAACCATCTTAGCTAATAATTAAAATAGATCAGCTTGCAATGATACATCATGCAACACAGCCTATGCCTCCTCTAATGGCTAATGAATACAAATGATAGAACATGCAGTGGTGAAGAATCCACTTTGCTTATCAACTATTTGCTGCATACAAGAAATCATTTGAAACTGAAGTGAAGAACTTTGACATAAATTCTGCAACAATAATTCACAACCTGCCTGTCTAAGTTCTCTTAGCAATGATAAATACCTCAAAAGCATTTTACATGTTTGGTTGCTGCAGTGCTTCAGTGTAGAATGGCTTTATGACAGCTGTTGAACGATTCCCTGCATAACAATGGGAATGAGTTCTGAATATCACAGATTTCAAATAAAACATGAATAACATGTGCACAACTACAGCAAAATAATGCCATAACCTGTGTAGGTCATGTATGTTTATGCATCATTTCTGTGTAATGTGTGTTATCATGATATGTGTCTTGTGCATCCTCTTTAGATTAGTATTTCCCTCAACTTCTGTAAAAGCTCCTTGTGAAGAACGTAGATTCCTCAAGGATTAAACCAAGGTATAGATTCTAGTTCGTCAGTTTGGTATATTGATATCAGCTTGCAAGGAAAATGCGTTGAAAAGAAATGGAAACCGAACTTATGAATTCATATTAATTTAATTAATATGATTTAATGCTCATTCATGCAGGGCAGATAATGTGAGAACGATAATCGGTTACCTGAGACAAAACAATTATGATCCTGAGAGCCAATAAAGATCTCTGAAACTGCTGAAAGAAAAGAAGCTTTTGTATTATTCGATTAACCTCCTAACTCAGCTCCTTTTATTATATCTGTCCTCTGTCTACAGTTTCTGCATCCTGAAGCTCACAAATACCTCTAGTGAAACACCACAGGGGAGAAAGTTCACTTAATGGCTTGAGACTATTGTCCTGGAACAAATTGAACCAGGTTGTGAGTAAAGAATGTGGGTTGACTTCCAAGTGACGGCAAATGCAAACACGTTTGTGCTTTTCAGGCTGAGATTCGGAGGCAGTACTTGACTTCATGCTGAGTTGGATGTTTTATCAAGGTGCTGTAACTCTTAAGCGTATGGCTTGACGTTTGAGCTGGGGCCAGGGCAGGGGGCAAACGATTTGTCAGGGTAAAACAGTTGTGATACTTCACAAGGCAGACCACAAAAAGAGTGATAAAGTGGCATAATTTACTTACAATCCACTAAAAACAGTATGTGCTATGGTTTACAAGCAATGAAGAATATCCTTTGATTACATGAATATACAACTAACTAAATACTGTTAAATAAAATCTAGGCTAAACCAAATTATTTGCTAAAATGTCCACAACATTAACAACACCAAAATGATAAAGAGCCCATCCTGTAAATGGCATTGCTTTCAATTTGTGGCAATTTAAAAGAGCTGAGAATTGTATTAATACTGTATGTTAATAGAAAAGATAGTATATGCCCATACTGTGTTATTGTAATGTAGTCCTACATGTATAAATGTAGCCTACCTCCTGAAATCTAAATAGCCTTTAAGTTAAGAATCCACTCCTTCTGATGACCAAATTATAAAGCACTCCAATGCAAAATACCTGCAGGGTTTATAGCATGAAACAGTGCAGTGCTTTAATTCATGATGGTCAGTGTGTGGGTCACTGTATTATGAGGCATGATCCATTTGATGCATTAATTGGTTTGATTTTCTTCTCTGATTTCCTTTCTTTGTGTGCTTTTCTTCTTCTTTATTTGTTAAGTCCACAAGAGATCACATTGAAAAGATGTCATTCAAACTGTAGTTAAAATTTGGAAATAAACATAAAATGTATGGATTTATTGATTTATTACAGTTAAAAATAAATAAATGATGAAGAAGTCTCTGTTTTATGATAATGTTTTATTTATTTGTTTTAATACATCGAGGGGTGAGAACCAGAAGGCGTAAGTGACATTTTGGGTGAAATGAAGATATATCCATCAAAGGAAAGCTCTTGAGTTCTACTGGCAAAAGTATACTGCCAGCCATGAGTGTACACATATTTTTAAGAAACGTATTTATGTATTTTTTAAATACATAAAGTCATAACAAAGTACAGTAAATGTTGGTTTTGGATCTCCTGTAAAGATGGTGAAATGTCAATTCTCACTGGTCAGTATACATATACATAAGTCTGTAATCAAATCTGATGTTTGTAACAAATAATTTTTTTTTTTTATAAACGGTCTACTAAGTGCTAATGGGCCCTTGAGTGGAGGTGGTCCTCACCGCAGAACACAAGATCCAGAGGGTGAAGTTGGATTCATATCCAACTCCTCCCATCTTACATATTCCACCCGTTTTCACACAGACATATAAATACCTAGACGCCTCATTGGCCATTGACTTACTAAGTTTTAACTTGTATTGTAGTTTTTTATCATAAAGTAAATTGTGCTATTGGCATGCTATGTAAATTGATAACTTTGACAAGACAGTGTCAGACTGTCAGGATTAGGGAGCTAAAGCTTTTAATTAATCTTTAATTTCACTACTCATTTACAAAGAGTAAGTTTATCATTATTATAAGGATTTGAAGGCTTATGTTAAAACTGTGGACTGAATATATAAATATTTCCTTTTCAGCCAGTTGCAAACAGGAGCACACAAGCCTAAATCTGAAGAAAGACTGTTTTCCAGGAGACAATACTTCCACAGCACAATGTTGTGTTTGTTCTAGTTAAAGCCCAGAATGACCATGATCATATTCAAACTTCTCTCGCTTCCTTACTCGTTCTGTCTTTAATCTGTGCAAGGGTTATTTTTGTCAACTATTAAATTACAATCTTATAGAATGCATTTAAAATTATTTACATGAAAAACGACATAATGTACATAGCCTAGAAAAGAAAAACACAACTTCTTAGTGATTGAAGCTGTGATTTCATGACAAAATCATTGTCGGTTATTGCTCTTCATGTTGTGATTATTAATTTTGATTTTAAAAAATTGTGTTTTTTGAATGGGTGAGCGTAATTTGCATTGTATAGTAGAATGTCAAGCTTGGTCAAGTTATCACAGACCTTATTCTGTTCATTTAAAAAAAAGCCCATTATAGAATACATGATTCACAATTTTGAGGGGAGCGGTGGGGAATTAGTCTTTATTGGTCAGGTTTTGACATCACAACTAAACCACTCTATTCCCAAGGTAAGCTAGAACTGAAAACTGAAATAAAATATATAATTTATATATATTTAAAGATATATAATTCTTTGAATCAATCTCATCTCAGCTCATGTATTTTGTTTTTCTCAAGGGACACAATTTGTAATTGACAATTGTCAATTGTCTTTAGTTGTGTCTTACTTTGTTGAATAATTATTAAACAAATACTATTATAAAACTACTTTTCACAATTATTTGATTTACTTTATAATCTATTATTAATTTTCATTCATTATTTATTCTGTATTATTCCACCTTTGATATTACATATTCTATTTGCTATTATTCATCTATTGTTATTCATTTATTTTATATATATAGGCCTAATTGTTGCAATTATAAATCTATTATATCAATTGTGTTACTTGCTATTTTTTTTACATTATTCACTTTACTACAACTTTACATTTACTTTTTAATATCACATATCACTTTTACTATTTTACTGCGCACTGTTTTGGTGTATAATATTTTACCACTGTAACTGTACATTTTACTGCATCCATAAAGCATTATCAGTAACATTTATTAAGGTCTGTTGTGCAGTTTTTATTTAGAGTGCCATGTAAATAGGAAGTAGACTACAGGCTGAATGTTCATTAAAATGACATTAAGTGCACACAATACAGTTTTACTACATTACTATAGGCTAAGTTTTGTTGAGAAAACAATCGACCAAATCAACAGGAGTGTAAGTGTGAGATTTCACAATTTCTTACCAAAAAATAATAATTTTCCAAGCCTCACTAAACCAGAAAAACCGCAGGGGCTAGTTGTCATATCTTTACGTTACTATCCGGCCACGAAAAATGCACAAAAGTATAAAGAAGGAAACTTTGAAAGAGTTGATGAGCATGATAAGCAAATAAATAAATAAAAATACATCGATGTTCTCGTTTGTTTATTAAGTCTTGACTCCATCAGTTATTTTTGCCATTGTAGGCTATCTACATGTCGAAAGAACGAACAATACAACAGACGCTTCCGCGTCCCTGTTACTACGGAAACATTCTACCCAATCACAAGAGCGAAGAGAGTCGTGCCAAATTTTCAACCAATCAAAACGGCTTTTACTGCAGCGTCTAGCAGTTTGAAAGAGTGCTTTTAAACAGTAGAGTGGGTACTTGAAGATTGAAGGATACGTTGTGCTATAAAGGAACAAATACCTTGTAAACACAACACAAGGTAACGATCGTACTGTTTTATCTCTCTGCTGCACTGCACACAATGATTGAAGTTAGCAGATTTAACGTTAGCCGAGGAACTCAGAAAGAGGCTAATCACGGCGCTCTGAAGCTACAGCAGGAACTAAGTTTGCTCTTTTCCTTTGATTCTGGAACTGGCTGTTTGTGTCTGTTTACGGTTACCCGCGTGACAGCTGAGCCTGTATTTGACTTTATTATATGAATATTATTATGAACATTAGCAAACAAAAACTTTGCTAAGTTTCCTTACTTCGAGAAAAATTACTGTCGAGAAATCACTGCTTTTGGTTCTGTAAACACATTATTGGTAGTTTATTAGTAACATCAATGTTTTGTATGTAAAACTTCTAGCTGATAATTCGAGTTACTGTTAGATTGTGCTTTAGCAGTACCTTAGAGTTGGATAATATTAAACAATTTTAAAGTAAAGTTACACTGAAAATGGCTGTCAAGCAATACAGTTCTTACGTTTAAGAAGAAGTGGCTTTTAATTTATTTGAACCAAGTCAATTTGAAATAAGTCGTTTAAACACTGTTATATGTAACATATCCTGATACCTTTTGTATTTCAGATGTCATCGGATGAAGGGGAGCATAATAGTCCAGATTTACCAAGAGATTCAGACAGAGGCAGCTCGGTTTCCTCTGCACTTCAGGTGAGTTATTATATCCACCATCACAAAGATCACTAAAGCATATGACACTGATTTTCTGTAATTTTTGAATGACAAAATGTTCCTTCTCTTTCAAATTTTCAGGATGAGTATGAAGAACTTCTTCGATATGCTGTTGTGACTCCTAAATATGAACAGAATTTCCCATTACAGCCATTGAGCACTTCTCAACTCTCCAGAAGTTTACAGCCTACGACCAAAAGAGTAACACCTGGTCAACACACTGCAGGTAGAACCCTTACTAATATACTGTATAATGCATATTTAGGAGATAATAATGCTGTATAATTCCACATAGCAGACAATGTTGCAACTAATGTTTTGGTTGAGAGGTCTGTAGATTTAAAGCAGTGATTTTTGACTTCTCTTGAGATCCCCTAGTCAGTAGATTGATGCACACTGCAAGAAAAGAAAAGCTGAAATAATTTCTTAATTTGTTCCCTGTAGGGTTCTATACTGAATGAAGAAATTACAATTTGTAGACGTAGAGACTTTGTGGAAATTAATAAAATCTTAATTGATTTAAATGTTTTATAAAGCTCTAAAATGTTTTATCAGGTAGAAATTGATTTGCAAGTAAATCTATTTGTTAATAAAGAGTGTAAACCATGTAGAATGTTCAATTGTAATTTATAATTATTATTTTTTTTACTATATTTCCACACCTTGTTTCTGTAAATAAAAAATAATCAGCTTTTCTCATAATAGCAAAAGTATTAAAAATATTTTGTGAAGCTTTCATGTCTTGGACAATGGAGGGGCTAGTGGTCTTCAAATCTGAGAAACACTTTTGTTTAATTTCAGATAGTGAAGGGCACTCAAACAACAGGGTTACGCCAACTCCACCTTTAGAAGAATCCAGACCTCAAAGTCGCACATCTGAGGGTAACGTCATGAAGTTCGGATGCTCATTTCGGTTATTTCTCGTAACCGACAACCGAGGCTCGTTGACCGATTATTAACCGTTAACTGACAACATTATTTTACATGAGAATTGAATTCAATTAGAAACGATAAGCGCCTGTGACACGTTAAAAATAGTAATATTGGTTTTCTGCAGATTAATTGTAACGTTACATGCGCAAAAACTAGCAAACAACAGAAGACGAAGAAAACGAAAGAAAAAAAGCAACAGTGACCCAATTAATATCAACCATGGCAACGTCCAAAAAACAAAGTCTTACCACTTTCTGACATGACAGGAGTCCAGTCGAGGCGCGAGTTCTTTCATCAAACCTTCATTAACCGACAGCAGCTTTGCGCGGAGAGCAGAGCATTTGAATCACGCACAGAACACAAAACTGACGAGAGCGGCTCGGACGGAAAACTGACGAGATCTAATAAAACTTTCAGATGACACGCAGCTCATTTCTCCATCACCATAAGCTACCCAAAACACACATAAAACACCTGGTAGAAGTGCGTTTGTGCAGCAGAGCGGCTCTCTTCAGCAGTGTATGACGAGTCCTGTTCCGTTCACACAGCGTGTGTGCTCCGAGAACGCGGTTGTTAGTTCTGAACGTTTCCAGGCGAGTTCCGTTACAGAACGTGGTTGTCACTTCCTGTATTAGGACTCAACAACTGTGTTCTGCTGCTGTGTGAATGCGGCCAATAAAATGAGATTTTATAGGAGTAGATAAAATACTGAAATAAATAAACAAAATGACCTTTTAAACCGTTTAACTGATTGTATTAATCGGTCAAAATTCATATCGGTTAGTTAATGGTTAAACGGTTAAAATGTGCATCTCTAGTATTGTTAAGGTTTTAAGGGTATTACTACTTTTACTGATACCACTTATCGATCCGGTACTTAAACGGCACTCTTTAAAACTATTTAAAAAAATATATATAATACAAAAACTAATTGAGAACAGAATTAACAACACTTTTGTAAAATAATAATCTGCAGCCAATGACCACACCATTGTTTGAGCAAATATTACACAAACAAAACAAATGATTGTGAAACAAATAAATACACGCAACAATTTTCCTGTAAAACAATGGACAGTAGTTACAGTTGGGGCATGCAGGTAGGTTGCAAGAGGACTAACAGTTTTAACTGCTTTAACTAAAAAAGTTGCAAAATGCAGCTAAACAATCAGCTTTGGCTAATGTTTTTTATTATTAGAACGCATTGACATAAATTCGTTAACTGTGTTTATGATTAAAAGTAAAAACGAGCTGTCCTGATTCAGTGTCTGCGGTCAGATGATAGGTTTATTGTCAGTGACATTATTTTCGTAACTGGTTATAAAATAAAAAGTCTCTCACCTCAAAAAAGTGAACTCTCCTGTCCTGCCAGATTTAATGCCGTGTTCGTTGTGTGTGTATATTTGCTTTGTTTTTGTTTTCTAACTATATATACATATAGTGGGTCATGGCTTGATGACCATGGGACGCTGTTGGTCCTAAGACCAAACCAGTTGAAAACCACTGCTTAGATTGTTCGGTTCTCTCCACCTTCGTCTCTCTGCGTGAGCTTTGGTGTTATGCGTGCGTGAGCTCTGTACCTGAACCTATGTGCGGAACAGACGGACATTTTGTGCGTTAGGTTGCCAATAACAAGTTCAGGCAAATGTCTTTAATACTATCGCAAATTAGAAAAAGTTAAAAAAAGCTAGATAACGATAATTTAGCAATAAAATGTTTTTTTATTCTGCAGTACCGATAGTAGAAACGTTACGTCAGAGCTTATCAGTACTTCTGTCTTTTATAATTTAGTACCGATTAAGTACCGAGTTTCGGTACTCATCCCTAGTCAGAACTCAGGAATGACTTTTAATATATAATTGTATTAGTGATCTATTGAATCATGTCTAAAATGATGTTAAAACATCCGGTCTTGATCCGACACCAATGTTTTACTGAATTAGCAGGTAAGGGATTCGCTGGATAAAACACTTAATGTGTGTATGTATGTACGTACGCATGCCTTGCACATTTACATTTGTGTTTTTCACAGGATGGGCTTTGGTTAGTAGCAAAAGAACCATCAGTCATTCAAGGATATCAGAGAGGCATCCTCACACCCAACTTTATGGAGTTTACCCGTCTCTATGAGGCCATGGTGAGTTTGGAATGTACTCATATCTAAGGTCTATGTAGCTGAGCAAGTTCCCTTTGTATGTAATGTCTAAGGATCTTTTAACATGGTGGGATTGACGTTCATCACATTTTATCAGACTATACTGATACTTTGCCTAGTGTTGTGTGCAGCTCAAATGTGTCTCATATGCTCATAGTGATCAGATCAGGTGACATAGATGTTATTACCATGTATACCATGAGCCTTTGCTTTTCAGAATCAGATAACAGAGGTGCTTCTGAAATTAGTGATGGTGCTTTAGTAAAATGCAGATGCAATGAACCCATGGAAGAGCTCCTAAGCACCTCTTTAACAAGAATAGCAATATACACTCAAAGGATTATAAGATTCGCATTACTTTTCCACAACTTTTCCTAAAATACCCAAGGGCGTAAATGTGTTGCTGACTCATAATACATTGTTGAAACACAATACAAATGTTTTTATGATCATTTCTTGGTGTACATTTACGTTTAATAATACACATATCTAGTTCACGTTACTATGGTTACCGTTATGTCAATCACTGAAACTTCAGAAGTTTAAATGCTGCTGTCACTCCCGCCTTTTTGTGGGCTTTGTTTACATCACATGTACATAGCTGTTGGTCTTCTTACTTGCATAAAAAAAAAAAAATTAAATCTGAATCAGTCATGCAAAGTGTGCCCTTTTATAATCACTATGAATCTTTCACTCATTTCACTTTAAATATATTGGATATTGTGTTTCTTTTACAATTTATTTATTTTTTTTAATCTAAAGCAGAATACAAATAAGGCGTACAGCAAGTGATTCATCACAGAGGCAAATAAACACAAGAAGTTAATACTAAGGGTGTACTCACACTAGGCAGTCTGAACCGTGCCCGAGTGCGTTTGACCACCAAAGCGCGGTTCGTTTGACTAG
>JAUCMU010000125.1:2116167-2132577 GCA_032275025.1 Enteromius treurensis | reverse complement strand
ATCTTAACCCCTCCCCCACACCTAACACTAAACCTACCAACACTAGGGAGTCATAATCTGGCAGGGGGTCAAAATTCGGCATTACATCTGTATGTTGCATTTGGCCCATGTATTTTTATTGAATCATATCGAATCGTGTTACATTGTATCAAATCGTATCGAGACAACTCTGTATCGACGTATGTATCGTATCGCCAGGTTCTCCAAGGTATACAGCCCTACTCCAGATAGCTTTTCTTCAAAGAAGACATAATGTAAGTAAATAAACGGCAGATGGAAATGACGCAGATCGAATCGTCTTACATTTCACGCATGCGCAATACAGGAAGGTAAGCGTTTTCAGGCATTTCAGCGTAGATGATCAAACTCTTCAAAAACAATTGAAAACGATAGTGTGGACGTAGAGGGTTTTTAGACGAAAATGTAATTTTCAGATTTATCCGGAATAGTGTAGACATAACCTAGGTACATCTCTGTGAGCTACCGAACAAACCTCAGTTTTCAAATATCCTAGCATATTAATATTGTCTTGAAGTCACAACATGATATTTTTGAAGTAATTGTGGGAAAAATAATGCTTTATTATTCAAAACTCTGTATGAACTCTGTGTAAAAAAGAATAAAAGGTGTCTGGTGTTCATTTCTTTTGGAAACTGCAGTAATATGTACTTATTGGTACGTATTCCATGTCTCGCTAAAATGTGCACCAAGGTACGTTTATGCCATTAGATCAGGTGACGCTCGTTCACCGAATATTAACCGTTAACTGAAATCATTGTTTTAAATTACAATTGAATCCAATTATAAAGGATAAGCGCCTGTGACCCGTTAAAAATAGTACTATTTGTTTTCTGCGGATTCATAGTAAATGTGCAAAAACTAGCAAACAACAGAAGACGAAAAAAATGAAAGAAAAAAAGTTAGCAACAGTGACCCAATTAATATCAAAGATGGCAGTGTCCACAAAACTAGGTCTTACCACTTTCTGACATGACAGGAGTCCAATCGAGTCGCGAGTTCTTTCATCAAACCTTCATTAACCAACAGCAGCTGTCAGGACGGAGAGCGGAGCATTTAAATCGCACACTGAACACAAAACTGACAAGAGCAGCTCCGGCGGAAAACTGACGAGATCTAATAAAACTTTCAGATGACACGCAGCTCATTTCTTCATCACTATAAGTTACCCAAAACACACATAAAAACACCCGGTAGATGCGTGTTGTGCAGCAGAGCAGCTCTCTTCAGCAGTGAATGACGAGTCCTGTTCCGTTCACACAGCGCGTGTGTTCCGAGAACGCGGTTGTTAGTTTTGAATGTTTCCAGGTGAGTTCCGTTACAGAACGCGGCTGTCACTCCCTGTATTAGGACTCAACAACTGTGTTCTGCTGCTGTGTGAATGTGGCCAATAAAATGAGATTGTATATGAGTAGGTAAAATACTGAAATAAATAAATAAATAAATAAAATGACCCTTTAAACCGTTGAAATGATTGTATTAATCGGTCAAAATTCAAATCGGTCAGTTAACGGTTAACCGGTTAAAATGAGCTTCCCTATCATGAAGCCATTTAAATTAGAAACTCTCAGCCCTCTTGCTTTCCAATGTGTTTCATCCAATCACAATTTTGAATGATCTGTTGAGTAATATTGCTTTTACTTCAGCTGAGAGCATGGCAGACAGATCTGTGTCATCTGGGGAAAGATCAGCGAGGTCGCAGACTGGATCAGACAGATCAGGACAAAGCAGCCCTGATGCTCTGACAACCGTCATGACTGAGATGTTCATCTCCGAGGAGAACCTGAACAAGATGGAAAACATTTTGGACACCTGGAGCACAAACCTTAAGGTTTGCTTTGTCTTTATGTATTGGAAGCAGCAGAGTTATATTCAACCAGAACTAACACCATAAAAATATATAGAAATAAACTAAATTTTAATAAAAAAATAAAAAAACATGTTTGTCAAGGCAACATTTTCATTTAGTTTAACTTGATGTACAAAAATTACTTAACTAAAAATAAATATTAATAAAATAAAATGACTATATGAAAAACATTTTTTTTCTAAATATGAAAAAAATCAAATATTAATAAATTATTATAGTATTTCAGGGATATTAAAATAACGCTGGTAAGTAATGTTTTTCTTCATACTGTAATGCATTATAGGAACTGTTTCTTGGTCTGTGTACAGAGCAATGTGATGATGGAGCTGAGGAAATGGAAACTGGCCTTTGTGGAGCAGCACAGATTGGAGCTTAAGAAGGAGAGGGAGAAACATGCAGCACATATGACTGCTGTAAATGCTGAGATAGATGGCCTTAAAGACCTGCTGAACACCTACAAGATCTCTAACCAGAGAAAAGATGAGGTGCACACAGATATTAATAATTAATAGGCTGGTCCTGTAATATGAAGCTGATAAACATTGGCTATGTTCAGAGATATTGGTATAAATTCATTGTATGGGGTGCAAAATGTGGCTCTGTGTCAGTTTTTCACTGGATGTAAGTATCTGTTCTCTTGTCTGTCACTTCCTCATTGGCCTTTGCCCTCTGCAGGTGATCGTGAATCTGAGCAAGGCGGTTGACAGGCAGAGGGAGAAGATGGAGCTGATGAAGAGTTTCACCCAGTGGAGACTACAGCAGTGTGCTGCCAGAGAGGAGGTGAGACGGGTCAGCTCAGGCTGACAGCACACACACACACAGGGCAGATGTTTTTCAGACAGTGTTGTTTACTCATGTCAGACTGATACTTCAGACAGACTTGTGTTTTGTATACATTTTCTTTTCTTGGAGAAATTGAAGTTTTACAGGGTATTTGCATTTAAAAAGATAGTTTTGAAATGTTTGACCGAAATCCAGTGAGTAAGCCATGCAATGCCAGAGTAAAGTAATTCCACAAATTACAGTGTACGCAAAATCAATGTAATGGCAATATATCTATTTGTTAAATGTAAGCCTTTCCATATTCCAAGCTTGCTCGTTGCTCTGATGACTTCATTTGTTCATCTAATCTAGGAATTATTGGGTCACTGGACTTCAAATCAGTAGGGGTTGAGGCATCAAAAACTGAAATATTATTACTGAAATCTTATTAGTAATAAGTTACGCTACTACGGCACAAAAATACTATTTGTGTTTTTGGTTAATCTTCAAAGAAGTTAAATTTTTTTTCCTTTTTATATATTCACACTACCTTCATAAAAACTTTCAGTCAGTTTTCAACAATAAGAAATGCTTCTTGAGCAGCAAAATCAGGATACCAAAATGATTTCTGAAAGATCATGGAGTAATGGCTGTTTAACATTCAACACTGCCATTACAGGACTAAATTCTATATTAAAATACAGAAAAGTTATTTTAAATCGTACAAATATTTTACAGCATTACTGTTTTACTTTTATCAAATAATTCAGCCAAAGAGGCTTTTTTTATTTAAATTTTTTTTTAAAATATAATATAAATGAAAATGCATTTGTGTGTGTTTCAGGCTCAGGGAGTCAGACTGGCAGAGCAGCACTATCATTTGCAGCTCAAGAGGAAGGTGTGGGCAGGCTGGCACTCGCTCATTCAGAACGGGTGGCGGGAGCGCGTGGAGAGAGCATGTTGTGCCAGAGCAGAGGACGTGTGCATGCAGCTCTCTACAGACTACGAGGCCAAGGTGACACAGGTGATTGGAACCTTACTAAAAATGTGAGATGTTTAACAGGTTACTGGATTTGGACATAACATGAACGTTTTGTTCCTTTGTTTGTCAGCATGTAGAGGAGCTCCAGAAAGCTCAAGCTGAAATCCACAGGCTGCACACGGAGCGAGAGCGTTATGAGGACTCTATGAAGAAAGCTTTCATGCGTGGGGTCTGTGCGCTTAACATTGAGGCCCTTAGCATGTTCAACACTGGAGAAGCAGGTAGACCGGACCGTGGTAAGATGATAGATGTTCTGCTCAATTACAGTGGCAGTGATCACATTTAAGGCTTGATGTACCAGTTTAACATGACTAATTGATACATTCTTGAGGTCTAGAGTATGACAGATACTCAGATATTTCCTGTAATGTGCAAAAAAAAAAAAAAGAAAGAATTTGGTCTTAAAAATCGCGGATTTGAACTGAATACACTCTAGGCGTATCATTTTAAATGGCAACTAAATCAGATTGATTGTGGGGACTGTTTTATAGCTTCTGGCTTTATTATTCAGAAGGTTAATGTTCCTGCATTATAATCAACCCTTTTCCCTTCTGTTGTCCCACAATAATGAAATATATTCCATTTTGTGCAGACAACTATAAGCCAGCCGTTCATAGGTTTTGGCTATAAACAAACAGCAGAAGGACGGAGTTCAGAAAACATTTAGTAAAGAAATTGCAGTATTGATTCACCAAAAAGTGACTTCTGTGTGAGCTGTGCCTTATACATTGCTGCACTGTTGATATCAGAAAAATTACTGTGACTATTCCTGAATCTTTTATTTTTTGAGCCAATGCCCTTTTAAAGTAGAGAAATTGAGAAAGAAATTGATAGTTGAAATTGGATCTGAAACAATCATTCAAATTAAAGCAGGGATATTAATATCTTAATATGTTCATATACCATGTTTTTTTTTATTTCCAAAAATCAAACCTCATGCAGTATCATGACTCTAGTTATTTCTTTTCTGTCTAGATGTTCCACGTTCAGGAGAGGAGCCAAGCACCAGCTCAATGGCCAATCACCCTCCACGGACTGTCTCGTCATCACGGCTCAGTCCAGTTGTCATGGAGAGTCCAGTACATCTAGGCCCCTCCCACAGCGTTACAGAGGATTTAGAGGAGGTGAGACGTGCAAGATACAATGCTTTGATCCCAGCAGTCATATTTAGCACTATTGTTTTCATATTGATGAATACTATGTATGCAGTGCTATTCATTTGAGTATCAAGCTTTATGGAACGGCATAACAAGATTGTAGTATTTTGTGTATGTGTGTGTGTGTATTTACAGATGTTATTTAGTTTTCAAGTTAACCTCAATTACTTCATTTAGGACCAAATGCTTGTTTGTGCTTTTTTTGTGTTTTATTTCCTTGAAACCTATGCATTACAGTCTATATTTTAAATTCTTTTTATTTATCTTTCTGTTCAGGAACATTTTGTCTCTCAGTCTGGTTCAAGTACTGGCCCAAAAGCAGATACTTTTCTCTCAACCACTATGGTGAATTCTTCCGGACCACCAGGGGGCAGTACAAGCTCTTTCAGACAGGTACTGAGTTTACTGCAAGTATATTTATGAATATATTTTATATCATCCGTCTCAATCTATTTCTAACCTACCTTCTCAAAATGTGTGTGATTTACATTTACATATTTGTGTATGGGACATTTTGAAAACTGCTTGCTTTTTAATGGCACTACTGTTCTCTTTAGGCGAGCACACGGATAGTAACAGCTGGCAAGCAAAAAGCCTCCAAGATAGTGACCGCTCGTTTGACGGGACGACCAGAGCATAACCGGACAGGCCGTCCCCCTGCAGCTCTGCACGTCATGGGTGTGGCTCCTCCCATGAGTTCAGTCGTTGTAGAAAGACACCACCCTGTCACTCAGGTATTAAGAAACATCCCTACAGATGTCACAGTACATGAGATAATATCAAATTGCTCATTCAATTTTTTCTTCTTTTTTCAAAATTTACAGCTCACTGTTGGCCAGGCAACAGCTGCTAAATTCCCTCGCTCTGCTCTTCAGAGTCAGACTGTCTCCAGTAGCAAGAGCTCCTCCAGCCAACCCAGAGGCCCCTCCTCCTCCACCTTTCACATCCACTCCATCAAAGTCGTGGACTAACACACACACTCTCTCTCTCTCTCTCTCCCTCGTTCATTTATCTGTCAGGTCTTGAGTCTGGATATTGTAACCTAATAGTATTTGATTAGTTAAGAGACTTTGAATTCGATTAATACATTTTTAGTACTAAATGTAATTTATTTTTTCATAACATGAAATGAAGGTAAGTTGTTTTATACTAAAATTGCAGAGATTTTAATTGAAGAATCATTATTTATTACATGATGTGGTTTCTTGTATTTATTAAGTTGTTTGTCACCATTTACTGTATAATGTTTTACAAAGCCATAATCAAAATCTGCAACACTTTTCTGATTCATTGTTTCAGATCAGTCAGCTACTGTATTAGTTTGTACTGTACCTTAATCCATAGGGGGTACTAAAGTTAATTGTTGGATCAACTAGAAATTAAAGTGCTGTTTTTAGTTCATAGCAGTCTTTTATTTTTCTGTAGAACCTTGGATTCATGAAACTGTGCATTTCCGTGCATCAGCGTGTGTTCCTTCCATTCTTATTTTTTCTGAGAATGAGAAAAAATGTATAGAATGAGATTTCACCTGTGAAAGCATGCATGTACAGTCGCTAAGCCATATTGCTTTTTGTATTAGCAACACATTCCTCAGGACGTCCACAAAGAAAGATAATCGACAATAAAATAGTGGAAATAAATCTTACCAGCAATCTTTGTAATCCCAACAGAAAGCAGTCCTTCATGCAGGCCTTTGGCTGGGCTGATCCCTTCTATCATGATTCCATGAAGCCAGATCAGAAGCATCCTGTTCCCATGCTCTTGGAAACTGTTAGGGCCTAGTACAACAAAATATTCAAGTTTTTAAAGGGAAAGTTTGGTCCAAAATTTGAATTCTGTCATTAATTACCCTCATGCTGTTGCAAACAAGTAACACATTCACTCCTCTTCAAAACACAAATTAAGATATTTTTGCTGAAATCCAAGAGCTCTGCCCCTCCTTAGAGAGCAATGCAACTGAAATGTTCCAAGAAAATTAATTTGTGTAAAGGAAAGGAACAAAGGTCTTACAGGGTTGAATAATTAATGACAGAATTAATAAGGGCCTTAATCAGTGTCACTGATTCAGATTTATTTGTAACATATTTTATAGATTTGTCTGATTTTCTATCTTCTATGTAATTTTTAACAATAATTTGACCATCATTTTATGTAGTGAAGAAATAAATGCATGCAGGACAGTCATAATTATTATCAATTAAAAAAAAACTTTTTATTAAATAAATAAATGTTTGGGGTTGGTATAAAAATAAAATTATTTTCTATTTTAAAAAGAACTAGTTTAAAAAAAAAATATATATATATATATATATATTAGAATTACATTTTATTTTTAATGAATTTTTACATTTTTAAATGTAAACATCTGATCCTAAAGAACCTCGTCTGACCTGTCCACTGCTCCTCGATGGCAGCCACCTGCTCGTCTGTGAACTCCCAGAACTCCGCCAACTTCTTCCAGTCATTGCGCTTGAGGTGTTTGTATGCGAGGTCCCATACTATATCGCGCACTGGCTTCGTGTCAGAAGAGTGATCTAATTTAAACGTCAGCGGTGACTCGCTGTGAAGGCTCTCAACAGCATCTGTATTAGTCTGAAAGGGTAATCAAATAACATCCAGCTCTGAGAA
The DNA here is from genome assembly GCA_032275025.1 of Enteromius treurensis. Classification (NCBI taxonomy): domain Eukaryota; kingdom Metazoa; phylum Chordata; class Actinopteri; order Cypriniformes; family Cyprinidae; genus Enteromius; species Enteromius treurensis. The sequence goes on along the minus strand of JAUCMU010000125.1, from coordinate 2,125,100 downwards.
AGGCCAGATTTGCCAGAAGCCAGGTGCTGAAATTAGCACGGGTATATTTACAGCGCAATGAATATTATGTTCGCTGTTATTCAGAATGATCATTTTTGACATATGCAACCCATGTGCAAATAAATGTGCTGCGGTGACCTTTCTGAATTGAATTATACATGTTTTAATGCTGCATTACACCTCCTGCACCAGGTTTTAATAGAAAATGACAGAGGTTATAGCAGACCGTGATGTTTGGTGGGAGGAAAATGTGCTTCCCACTCTTTTACAAAACACTATACCGTTTATTTCACGGTCTGTTTTGACCCACATTGGAAATCTGAATACCTACAATTTGAAAATCCTGCTTCCATCTGAAATATCTCTCAGCTTTGATGATCATGTCCACAATAATCACCATATTTCCCCTCGCCGCCACTCCAAGAGCGGTTTTATTTTGCTGTGGAAGAACATAAAAAGTACTGAAATAACTTCTTACAAATTGCCTATTTCCCTACGGTCTTTAAAAGCATTATCAGGCAGTGCAAAACGTCAGACACAGTCTGTCACCCTGTCCTGAATCTCCAGATCCACCCCAGCTTTCAGAATCATCTCCACCACATCCACCTTCCCCATCTCAGCAGCGATATGGAGTGCAGTCTGCCCCAGCTGAGTGTGGTGGATGAATAATAAATGATTGAATCACGCGCATGCAGTGATAAATATCATTTCACAAATGATGTATGAATAGAGATAACGCACATGATCTTTTACGTTCGGATCACAGCCAGCCTCGAGTAAGGTGTGGATTACTGGAATGTGACAGTTCTTCACCGCCAGATGAAATGGAGTGTGCAAGTTCTGAAATAAAGCAATCAACCAGTCAATCAATCTAGTATTAGGGGATTTAGGCCTATGCTTGATATGGATTATACTTATGTTGTCATTAAGGAAAAAGATGCTCAGTTAAAATGCTCAGTTTTGGAGATCAAAACCAGATCATCATAATTAATTCAAAGCCAAAGGGGGGAGATCGCAATGTTTGAAAATATCAGTTTTCACTTTTGGTTCTAATTTTGGTATTAATTAATAATTATTTTAGCTATGAGGAATAATGTATCCCTGTTTGTAGCAATAGCTTGCACTGGACTATTCAAATGTTCAGTGAAGGTAAGATTTTATTTTATTAATTTATTTTTTAACATAGTTGAATTATTTGATCAGTAAAGTGCAACAATATTCTGAAATATTAGTACCATTGAAAATATTGTTTTCTATTTTAATATATCAGAGTTTTTCCCAGTGACGACAAAGCTTAATTTTCAACATCGCTCCTCCAGTGACCCTCCAGAAATCATTCAGATGTTTGCTGCTCAAGAAACATTTCGTATCATGATCAACGTTGAAAACCGCTTTGCTGCCAAATGTTTTTGTGAAAACCATGTTACATATTTTTTCCCAGGATTCTTTGATAAAGAAAGTCAAAAATAACAGCATTTCCTTAAAAATACTAATCTTTCATAACATAAATGTCTTTATATTTGTTGTATATATTTTGATGTATATATTTTTATATTAAATGTATTTATATATTACATAATTTATATGAATAGAAATATATACATGTAAATATTTTCTAAATATATGCTGTATGTGTGTGTCTTTATTTATACATAATAAAGATAAACAGTACACCCACACATATATTATGCAAACAAAAACTTATTCCTGCGATTAAATGCAATTAATTGCTTGATAGCACTATTAAAAATATATTGACCGGTTGATAAAAAAAATCTCTTTAACTAGTTACTTTAATTTTTAAAATGCCAATCCTATGTGAAGTTTAACTTAAGCATTAACATTAGTGTGAATTCAGTAGCACCCACTGCTCCGGGTGTGTGTTCACGGTGTGTGTGTGTGTGTGCTTGCTTGTTCACTTCTCACTGCTGTGTGTGTGTGTGCACTTGGATAGGTTAAATGCAGAGCATGTTATGTCCTTTCCTTTCTTTTTTTTCCTTCAGGCAACAGAAAAACTATGTTGGTAATGTCTCACCTGGTTCTGAGCGCTCATTTGGGCTCCGCTATTGATGAGAAGTCTGACAATAGGAAAGTGGCCCCTCTCACAGACTGGATGCAGAGGACTGCTTCTGCTCTGAAAATCATCACAGGCAATGATTCTCTCCGAAATTTTTAATTCTTCATGGTTAAACATTCTCACTAACATTGTCCTCAAAAGAGATGTTTAAAATCACCTCTGTACATACTCGGTACGTACTAAGGTGACGATGTTTGGGTCACATTGTGCCTCCAGCAGGCTTTGTACACAGTCTTCATGAGCCCCATCCGCAGCCAGATACAGAGCGGTCTGCCCTGCCTAAACACACACACACCCCGTAAATACATCACATGAATGTGTGTGTGTGTGTGTGCATTTTCTGTGTTGATAACCCTGCTTAAAAAAACAGCTAAAAGCACCCTAGGTTGGCTGGTCTTAGCTGGTTTAAGCTAGAAGTAGCTGGTTTTAGATGTTTTTGTCAGCAGGTTTCATTATATACTGTAGGACACAGGACAGATACCTGGTTGACTTCATTGCGAATGTTAAAGTTGTCTAGAAGTAGCTGCAGTGCTTCACATTGATTGTTTTTGGCTGCCAGATGCAGAGGTGTGTCCCCAACCTGTCAATCAAAGCAGAGAAAGATTATTACAGCTAAAACAAGTACTTTTCTTTGAATTAAAGTGCCCCTATTATGAATTTTGAAAAGGACCTTTCATGTGACGTGTACCACAGCTCTATGTGAATTAAAACATCCTGCAAAGTTATAAATCTGAAAGTGCACGGAAAGTTATGGTCTCTCAGAAAGAGACATTTTTTAAAAACGCCTATTGCACATTTTTAAAATAGCCTATTACCCGCCTAATTGTTGGTGTTTTCGCGTTGGTCTAAATGAAAATTGAAAATAAAAAAAATGGGAGCCAATGACCAAAGGGGTCTGGAAAAATTAATCGTTGAACCAATCTTTTGGGAGTCGTTGAATAAATAAGGTAAAAATAAATGCATATTATAAGAAAATGAAAGTGTTTTTTGACCTTGCATGCATGTCAACCTCCAAAAATGAACCTTTAACAACCCATAATAGGGGCACTAAAGTGAATGCAAAATGAATGCAATAAATGAACCTTATTTTCCTCCATGGTGGCCATGTTGTAAGGCTCCTCCATCAGCATCTGTAGCATGCGAACACAGCCGTGTGCTGCAGCCAGAGCAAAAGGCCTGTTGGCATACTGACAGAAGAACAATATGTTTGAGTATGTTTAAATGTTCCATTATATTCTGGCTCTGGCTTTTATTGTAACTGCTGTTTTCTTACTTGGTCTTCTTTGTCAAGTTCTCCCATTTGCAGGTCTTCAACAATGTACGCTACAATATCAGTGTGATTGTTCATGGCAGCGCAGTGCATCATGTTCAGACCCTCCTGAGCACAGAATATTTACATTAATGTCTTAAATGCGTTATGAATAATCCATATGAGGTGTTAAACAATTGCAACTATGTAACTGTATAATTGCAAGTATAATGTTATATTGATGTTGTACAGTGTACACAATTCAAATGAAAAAAAAAATCCCAAAAACAAATCCTATTTAAAAAAACTTAGAATAATGCTTAACATTAGAATATTTTTTCTTTTATCTAAACCTTGATGGGTCAGTTTTCCTGTTATTTTACTACTGTTTTCTTAAAAAAAAAAAAATGTAGTATGCTTTGCGAACGTGAAATTAATATGAATTCGTTTACTTAATAAATAGTTAATTTATTTTACATTAAAGCAATGGTTACTCATTTTAGTTCCAGTGGTGCTACAGTAAAAAACAAAAGTTGAAATAAACGACTTAAGGTATTGTTTAAGAGGTTAATGGTCATTGTTTGTTTGCGAGTTTCTGAAAAAAAAAAAGCCCACTTTTATAGAGTTGGGATTATTAGCTCTCTTGGTTAGAGCGAGGAATATAAAAAATACATCCGCATTACTTATCCTTTTGGTCTTTCATTCAAAAACGTAACAATCGTAAATTATTTATGTGGGGGGAAAAAAAGAAATGCAAAAGGTTAGAACTATTTTCTGTAAGTTCTGCAACACTTGAAATTCATCTCACCGTATTTTCAATGCTTTGGTCCGCTCCAGCTTGCACAAGTAACTTGAGGATTTCCAAACTCCCGAACCATGCTGCTAAGTGAACAGCAGTCAGCCCATGCTGCAGAAACACAGTATGAGTGCCATAGGCCTACTAATCTTAAGGGAAGCAGTTTCAATCATTAACGACTGGGCAAACACATACAGTACCTTATCTTGCAAATCTAGTTTGGCTCTCTTTCGAAGGAGCATATCAACAGCTTCCACATTTCTGAAGGCCACAGCATAATGAAGAGCAGTTCGACCGTGCTGACATGAGACACAATTTCATAAGAACTGCTCACAGAACGTAAACAAACCAGTCTGTATTTGATACAAAAATGAAACACTCATCACACACATGTGTAAGTGAGCTAAGTGTAGTTTATTGACATACCACATTCTTAGCATTGACATTAACGCCTCTCCCGAGAAGCTTCATGCCCTCCACGTCGTTTCTCTTTGCTGCTTCTATGAAGTCTTTCTCAACCTCCAACACTGTAATTTGAATGATTAGTTGAATAGTACTTTACATTAAAGGCTCAGTGAAAAAACAGTAATGTCTTCGATGGTTTACAGTATATAGGTTCAACCTGGTGTTTACATGGTACTCACTACGGTTTTACCATGGTACTTTGTTTCAAAACCATGGTATTTTTTTTTCTACAGCAGTTTTCAATTATAAGTGACTACAGAAAAATATTAAAGTAAACTACTCTTCTATTTGATGTACACAGAGATGTGTAAATATTCCTGAGCACAGTTTGTGTTTTGGGTGTTCACTTTCAGGAAAGACATGATGTTAAGTGTGAGTCAGACAGGCCAATATTGTCACTTCAGTTACCTCTGAAATTATATTTGTGTGATGGAATTCTGAATTCTGGAAATAGAAATATTACAAGTTTGGTACAGCTATAAAATAGGTTTAAAGGATTAGTTACTCCATTAAATACTCCAGAAATTGATCACAATCATGTCCTAAGTAGCTTGCATCTACAAACTTACTTTTTCCTGTTTAACAAAAAAAGGGATGAGTCATTGTTATTATTTATATATGTTAAAGGGATAGCTCACCAAAAAATAAAAATGTTGTCATTAATTACTCACCCTCATGTTGACCAGAAATTAAGATATTTTTAATAAAGTTGGTTGGCAAGAAGAATGGTTAAATAACTGATGTTATTATTGTTTTCTTTGTGCACAAATAGCAATCTTGTATAGCTTCGTAAAATGAATTGCATCGCTGTCTATGGAGGGTCAGAAAGCTTTCTTTTATGAAAAATATCTTAATTTGGGTTTTGAAAGTGAACAAAGGTCTTATTTTTGAGTCAATTATCCCCTTAATATTGAAAAATAAATAAATAACAATAACAACAACAACAACAACAAAAAACGACTCATCTCTTTTTTGGCTAAAAGGTTAAGGAGGCAAGGTTCTTAAAAGTGATTGTGATGAATTTCTGGAGTATTTACAAGCAGAAACCTGATATTAATAATATCACTGCTAAAATTGTATAAAATGGTATTTAAATTTTTAAATATAAGTATTAAACTTTGGAAAAAGCACTAAAATTACGTTGATATACTTTTTATATAGTGTTTGAAGTGTCATATGCTTGTGTCTTGTTATTTACTTATTATTTAAATAGTTGCTTTATTCATGTCCATTATAGGTGCCTCAGGGTAATGTGAATTTTATTTACTTATTTTCATGGAAATCATGGTACACATGCTGCTGATCCTGAATATTCCTTTAAATATGGTTGAAAAATCTAATAATAGACTGAATACACATGTACTTTAACTCATAACTCAATAGAGGTAATTTAGTACAACGACTTGCTTCTGAATTTGCTTGATAATTATTAACACATGAACAACACTGAGGAATCAATTTCCTAAGTTAACCGTAAGAAATAGCATAAGCATAATCAAGAAAGAAAATGTATACTCACACATTTGCTTACTGTCATAACCACCATCTTCTGAAATGTCCTTTGGCAGTATAAATTCAGCGAAGCCTTTGACATGGTCCGATTTTAACCATGTTTTGGGATGAAGGTTCTCTTTTTTCCAAACAGGCTGCTTCAATACGTAGTCTTTTATGGCTTGAGCTTTCCTCTCCATAGTTCTTTACTGCTTGCACAGCTCTTTGAGTTAAGAGACTTGTATTTTATAAAATACACCAGGTGGAAGGTTTTGTTTGCACTCAGAGCTCACGCCCCAAAGACATGCGCTCTCACCCAGTTAAACGTCTTCAAGCACTGATTGTGTTTTGTGCAGAAATGTGGTTTAAGGTTATTATGCACATACAGGATACATTACCATTCAAAAGCTTATTATAAATATATATATTTAGCAAGGACCAATTCAGCATTCTCAAATGTGTTATTTACATTGACAGATTATTCTTATGATGAGACAAAGCAACATTAAAAGAAATTTAAAAGAGCAATGTTTTTGTTCACATTTATTTTTTGTACAAATAAGATATATACTGTACATCTAGAATTGTAAAAATGTATCAATTATGATACTTCCATGTATTTGGTATATCTTTATTATTTAGATGGTAAGCATAAATAATGGTTTATAAAAAGTGCTTTACAATGTCCATACAAAATTAAATGCTCATTTCTATTTATGCATATAATAAAATAATTGTAAAATATATTAGCCTTTCCCTTCAAACATGTGTAACATCAACGATCTACATAAATACGCAAAGAGGCAAGTCCGAAAGGAGAAATGTGAAGCATTTTTCCACCACACAAATACACATTTAAAAATATAAATATATGTATCCAAGCAGTTGTGTCAAAAAATATCATCTGAAACAAAAGTCATCTTATTGAACACCTGATTTTCGAAACAATATATTAATCTTCAATCTGCATATTTCTTTACTTGTTCCATCAACGTATTCCCTGAAGTGCATCAACAGCAAAACCCTCATGGAATATAAAGTCTCTTCTTCATAAATGAAACAATATGTGTGTGTCTCTGGATTTGTAAGAGAATTAGACTTTGTGTCTGGAATTACTTTTGAAGAACTTGTCGATGGTCTGTTTTGTGCTCAACACTTTGATTTTCTTTGAGGGAGGAAGAGAAGATGGTCCCTGCCTGTAATAGAGGATACATAAATATAATGAGACACACATATAATAAACATCAGTGTTACAGTTTAGGGCTTCTTCAGAGACACATGAGCCTACAACAGTTGAATACCTTTTGCTTTTTTCTCTCACTTGAGAAACTCTTCCCTGGTCCCCCGGTTGGCCTGTAAAAAAAGGGATTATAATAGTTTTCTTTGCTGTTATGGTATGGTTATTGTTAACAAATGTGATTCCTTGCATTCTTCAGTTTCAGCCACACTTTAATTAGCAAAGCATTAAATATTTCTGCACTGACCTCGTTCGCTCATGAGGGCTGCTTCTTCTGAATGACCCACAGGAGGAAGAGATTCTCTAAACTCCAGCAGAACTTCCTGGTTGAGACACATATCCACATGCCGGTTGAAGAGAGCGAGGTCATTGGTGCTTTGCGGCTGACTGCACACGGGACACGTCAAAGACGAGCCTTTCGAGTCAGATGACATCTCTGCGACAACCTCAGGATTGTGTGTTGTGGGTGATGACTCACAACTAGATTCAACAGGCATCTTCTTTTTAGAAATAACACAACGCTTTTCATTTATTTTTGGCCTGTGACTAAAAAAAGGAGGCTTGAAATCACTATCGTCATCAGTTTGTGCAGAAATGCTCATGGACGGCTTCTCTTCATCACAGGATGGATTGTGGCTTGAAGATTTTTGAGTCTTGCTTACTGAACTTGATGCAGGAGGTTTGCTAATGAGCTTTTCCTGTTCCTTAGGCGCATCCAAATGTGTGTATTCATTATCCGCTGCACTGCCCTTCAGACATTCATCAATATGGTTGTTGAAGGCTGTGAGGTTTACATCCTTCATCTCCGCGTTGCACACAGGACAGGTGAGAAACTGCAGCACCTGGGTTGAGATTTTAAATGGTGGCTTTAAAACTGCAGGTTTGTTTACGTAGCTTGTTGCGTCTGTCCCTGAGTTTGTATTTGACAAACTTTTTGCAGATGTTGTGTCTGACAGATTGTTTGTTGTTGGTAGATCTATCTGTGTAGCAGCAGCTGCGTCAGCACTATTGTTTGTTGTGACTGTTCCAGCGACGACGGACATTTGTTCCTGCTGCTGCTGAAGTCTTTTCAACTGTGCTCTTTTAAAAAACGATTGCTGCTGGGGTACTACAGATTTGGGTTTTTGCTCAGACACAGAAGGGACTTTCATCTCGGTGGACTGTGGCTTTAGACAACTGGCACCATCGCCGTCTTCTTCTGCTTTCAGCACAGATCCAGCACACTGGGTGAAACTCCCTGAATCAGATCCACCTTTCTGCAGAAATCCCATTATACTCCTCTGAAGAGGCTTTTTATCTTCAGCGCTAATAAAGCCAGACACTCGAACGCCTGTTGCAAAACACACATCTCTCGTTAGCATTTCTGAATTTCAGAAACTGAATTTGAAATAAACATACCTAAGCTAGCTTCAGAAAAAAAGATATATATATATATATATATATATATATATATAAGTGCTGTCAAATGATTAATCGCAATTAATCGCATCCAAAATAAAAGTTTTTCTTTACATAATATATGTGTTTATTTATTATGTTTATATTTACATATAAATGCATTTATTCATTTATTTTCTTATGTTTGATATTATATCTAAATATATTTAATTTATAAACA
>JAUCMU010000125.1:2052095-2080814 GCA_032275025.1 Enteromius treurensis | reverse complement strand
TCCAAATAAGGCAAAAACAGACTGTTTCATTCTAGGGTCAAATTCTAGGGTTGTAAATGGACCTGTAAAACCGTTTCCGAGCATTTTTTTTTTCTTTTAACTAAGCTACATACCTTCTATGTACATATATCAGAGAACAATTAAAAATATTCTCTAAATGTATTCTATGGCACCTTTTAAAAAAAATCTTACCTAGCCCAAACTTTTTGATGACAGTGTTTATTTGAAAAAAGTTGTTAACATAAATACAAGGATGAGCATTACATCTTTATTGTTAAAGAAATGTGTACTGAATAATTGTCTTTTAAAAAGTCTTTAAAACTTTATTGCAGACTATCAAGACTCTGTATACTATTTCACAGATTTTTATAGTCTCTGTTACACTGTTTTGAACTGTAAACATAATGGTGTGCAATATTGTGTTGTCTAATTATATTATGTAAATGTTGGAATTACTGATGTTTTACAGCTAAAAGAGTTAAAATTTCTGCTCATTCTGTTATCACCTTTTCAGGTGCTGATAACATCTGTAACCTGCCTTTTACCATATCAACAGCGGTAGTAAAAGTTTAGGAAAAAAAGTGTTACGATAGCACGTGTTATGTGCAACCCTTTCATCCAATCAGATACTGTAGTTTAATTGTCTTTTCAAAGAAACACAAGGGCTTTATGGATAGTAATTCATTCTGGAGGTTCGTCAGAAATCCGACGGATTCAATGCAGAGCCGAACAATCAGATTACTCATTTACTCAAACAGCATCATGTCCACGTTAATGTTGATGTTATCAAAGTTATGAAATGTCAACGCAAGCCAGTGACATAAGCAATGGAAGTCTGTCTGCCTTTAATTACAGTAAAATTCCCATGCGACTGTTCAATCACACAGAGTGATGCATACAGTACATAACACGGCCAATCTTCATTTAGATGAATTTACATGTTTATATGTATATGCATTTGACTTATTTATTATATAAATAAATGCATTTCATATATAAACATAACATATTTTCCTGAAATATATGCATGCATATGTGTGTATTTATGTTTACATAATAATGAGCAAATAATAGCGACTAATTACAATTAATCATTTAATCATATGATAGCACTAATAATTGTGAAAGGTAGTGAAAAACAGTCACCAATGTTCTAATCGGTTCTCTTTTGGTTGATTTAAATTAGGCAAATAATATTAATTTCAGTGTTTATTCGCGAATTGATATAGAAGTAGTATTTTAACTTTCTCAGTGAATTTCTCTGTCAGATTTTGCCAGCTTTGATGAAGAAACTTTAATATGGGAGTTAAATTTATAAAACAAGAGGAGCTTTATTTATATGAAACATTACAGTTTACTTTGTTCCACAAGAACGAATAAATTTTCAAATTGGAAAACAAGCGAGAAGGAAAGTGAGGCCCTCTTGTGAAGAGTGAACAGTTTGTGAAACATTTCCTAATTGTTAATGAGGGGCTCAGGGCAGGGTGCCAAAGTCGGAGGGCCAATGGCAAGGGGGTTCAGCCGGAGCAGCCGATGGGCGGGCTGTTGCTCTGGGGTGACAAGTGGGGACCCCCTTTTTAACTATCAAGGTGTCACTGTGTTATAGTGGGGTGTACAGGACAGCAGACAACACGAAGGGCTCTAATGACTGTCTGAGAGCAGCTGGCTGCGTGAGGTCTCGTGTTTTTGACCTCCCTCCCTCTCTCCGCCATCCTCACCAGCTTTGATCGTGTTCTGGGAAACAGAACTGTTTTTCAACTGGGTTTTAGGATGGATGCTTCAGATAGCAACCCGGAGAACACAACTGAGAACAATAATGTGGAGAAGAGTGAGACTGGAGAGCAGGAGAAGATGGAGTCTGACTCCAAGCTGGATGTGGTCCCAGATTCAGACCTGTCTGTGGTCAAGATTCCCCCTCCACCTGAGCTGGAGATCAGGCCTAATGGAATAAGTGATGATGGCAAGCCGGAAATATGCAGGACTGTACCTTCTCCTCTGACCCGCAGTATTTTTCCTGTTGCAGTTTCACCTGCTGCTGAGCGCATTCGATTCATTCTGGGAGAGGACGATGACAGTCCAGCACCCCCTCAGTTATTCACGGAGCTGGACGAGCTACTCTCTGTTGATGGCCAGGAGATGGAGTGGAAGGAAACTGCCAGGTAAGAGCACCATGGCTTGGTTTGGACTCTAAATGAGGCTCAAAAACAGACCAGAACTGTTAGAGCCTGTATTATTAGCAGGAACAAGGTTTTGAAAAAAAACCCCAAAACTTCATAACTTGTGTCTGATAGTATTATTTTATCTCGGATTTGCCCAAATTGTATTTTTCTTCTCTGCTTCATATTCATCAAAGAAAAAAATGGCAAAAAAAGCATAATAGCAAATCAGTCTATTAAAATGATTTCATAAGGATCATTGTGAGGATCATCTGGAGACTGGAGTAATTGAAGTAAATGCTTATATTTTTAGCTATGCCATCACAGGAATAAATTGCATTTTAAAAGTCATTAAAATAGAAAGCAGTTATATTAAAGTGAGTTATATTGTTTAGTTGCACCAGTTAATTTCAGTTTTCAAGAAAGACCGTTTTAATTACTCTTTCAGACTTGTTCTACAGGCACCGTACAATTCATCAAAAGAGGATTCAAGTCTACTGGCTCATTACCAATGACTGCTTGGTGCCAGTATACTAAAACATTTGAAACACTTGACAGTGTCTAAAGGGATGAATCCAACCCAATTAATCTTTAGGGAACAGTGTGAAAAAAGTAGAAAATGTGCATATGTAAAGTGCCCCTATTATGCCATTTTAAAGGTTGCCAATATTGCTTTATGAGTCTCTGAAAACAGGTTTACACGTATGCAAGGTCAAAAAACACTTTAGTTTTCTCCAAAAATAGATTTAATTTTACCCCATTTCTAAATGGTTCTTAAACGACTCGTGTGAAGCAGTTCAAAGAATCAGTCATGTTTAAACCCCGCCTCTCCGTGAGCCCTCACTGCTGTGATTGGTCAGATGGCACAGTCCTTTATGATTGGACTACCGCTACAGCATGTGTCGTAAAACGAAACGCCCATTGCCATAAGATGTTCGCGATGTAGAATGTGGTGGACATTATGCAAATATGTTACTTTGTGACGTGTGGCTGTAACAGAAAAAGATTTGAATTGCTGACGACTCGTTTAGGCGAATGTGAGCCGACTCTTTTTTTTTTTTGATAGATAATAACTTTATTATCGTGCACTGTCAGCGTCACAGCTTTGCAGATAGTTTATGTTCACATACAGCTACATGACACACTGCATGAAAGATCATATTTGAAAAGGCACAATAGGGGCACTTTAAAGCACATCCAATCATTTAACAGTAACTGTTGCTTTAAATCTTGTGTTCATGAGCTCATTTGAGCAGACAGCTTAGCCTCTAATAAAAGATGAGTCTTGCATGCAGCACACATCAATTATGGAGCTGTGCTCTCTTGAAAGAATTTGATGATTCAATGAGAGGGGCAGTTTCATGTAAAGTTGAGTGGCGCTCCAGGTGGTCCCCAATCAGCGGTCATTATCACATGCCAATTTAACAGATTAAATAAGTACAAGAATGATTACTGCTGATCTTTTCATTTCAATCAAGATTGTATTTGAGAGATTGTTTTAGAGATGAGATTACAGGTTGCTTGTGTTTTTAGGATTAAGGATTGCATATTAAAGCCTTTCAAGCAGGGTCATCAGTTTTAATAAACAGATTTGTACAGGGGAAAGGTTAGAGTTGAATATGAGGGCTGCTTTAGATTCTAGACTCATGTCTGGGTCTTGTGTTTGTTTTTGATACGATGGATTTACAAAGATACACTACTGTTAAAAAGTTTTGGGGTCAGTTCGTTTTTTTCCTTGAAAAATGAATACTATTGTTTTCAGCAGGGACGTATGAAAATGATCAAAAGTGAAACTCAAATACATTTTCATTGTTACAAATAACAAGAAATGTTTCTTGAGCAACAAAAATCAATAATTCTGTGTTCAGCTGACTTGCAGTTGCACTTTTATACAGAGCTGTTCACATTCCTACATCATAAACTACCTACTTCAGTATCTGTTGTTTTTTTCTTGGAAGGTGGATCAAGTTTGAAGAGAAGGTGGAAAAAGGTGGGGAGAGGTGGAGTAAACCACATGTGGCCACTCTGTCCTTACATAGTCTCTTTGAGCTTAGGACGTGTATAGAGAAGGGCACCATCATGCTGGACCTAGAGGCCAACACACTGCCAGGGGTTGTTGGTAAGTGTTTCTTCTGGAGCTATTTTCTGGAGCTCTTATTAATGGATGCTTTACCACCATAGCCAGGTTTGGTTACACAAGCAAAACACTCAAATACCTTTTTTCACCAAAAGTGTTTGTGCTCAACAGAGAGATTCATGAACTCAGTGGCCTGTGTTTACAGTGACTGAGCCAAACAATGACATAATTCATCTTTAATATGATGTTGCAGTCTATATCAACCTTGTTGAAAAAAAAAACCGTTAGGTAGGTATGGTTAGGTTTGTTTTGAAGCATGGCAGCTGTTTTAAGCTGCTCCTTAGTTTTTTATAAGTTGGTTTAAGATGGTCCTTATCTGGAGCTAGTTGCTTAGGACCGGCTTAGGTCAAGCATTTGACCAGCTTAAACCAACTTATGGCTAACTAAGGACCATTTTAAACTATATTTTTTAAAATATACTTTTAACTCTTTTTATTATCATTTTGCATTGAGATTAAAAAATAATCTAAGTGAATTTGTAAAAAAAAAATAAACATCAAATGTTGTTATTTAAACTTTTAATTATTTATTTTTTCGGTCATTTAATAATTTAATATATATATATATATATATATATATATGGATAGTATTTCTGTCAACATTCATGCAATGTTAATTATGCATCAGTCATGGTTTTGATATTATCACAAAGATGACATTTTAGAGCAGATCAGACTCTTCTTTTTCAATTGTACTGTAAGGTATATGAGAGATAGCACGTGTGATATGCACGATTTGGTTTCCAAATGCTCACATGTCAAGATGTATTCATAGCTCTGTTTAATACAGTCCTCTCGCAACCCTCACTGTAACTCTGGGCTCAGATGCACGGGTGATTGCATCCATTCAGGATGGCCATTTCTTTTATACTGAATTCAGGCAGTGCATGAGAAAGATCAGAATGAAAATTTTGTGGCCGCTAAATAAGTGTAGTGCACGGATAGCAATGTATGTGATTATTTTATAAAAGACTTACTTTATGAAAAAAAAAAGAAAAAAAAAAAGAGTAATTTACTGTAGCTGTCTGGACGATGGCTGGATAGATTGTAACCACTGCCACCAATCAAAAGAGATTTAATCATTCCTATTCTTGCATCCCCTAACCGTATCTCTTACTCAGAGCATGATGTGTCAAGTCGTATTATCAATTTAAAGAAAATGTAAAGTTTGCCTGAGTTAGGCTCGGTCAACCTCATAGAGTGCCTTTTGAGATGAAAATGAAATGAAGGATCGGCCATTAAGGGCCAAACCATTCACAAAAAGGGCCTGAGGGTCCGGGCCTCGTGTCTTTGACCCTCTTTTATAAAAATAGATGCTTACAGGAACCACCAGACTATTTTATGCACAAGCCAGTGCCTCATTAGATGTCCAATTCTGAAAGCTAAGAATAGAAAGCAATGTGTCGCTTCACTGACACTCACTTCAAGTTCCTTTGGAGAGTTCAATTTCAAGTGGTAGTTAAAAGTTTGATGTACAGTGTTATGTAAAGTGGATATTTAAATGAAAAGATTGCTCAGTTGTGAAGGGGTTTTGATGAGCTTCTTAAAGTCTTTAGAAGCAAAACAATGACAAGGCAGGTCCCTTCTAATGCCAATTTTTGCTATCTCGCTGTCTACCTGTCTCTCTGTTTGGCATTCGCTCTTGTCTCTTTCTTTCAGAAATGATCACTGACAGTCAGATTGAGAACGGTCTCTTGAAAGCTGACCTGAAAGATAAGGTCATGTACACCTTGCTGAGGAAGCATCGCCACCAGACCAAGAAGTCCAATCTTCGCTCTTTAGCTGACATTGGCAAGACGGTCTCCAGCGCAAGTAGGCTGTTTTCCACCCCGGATAATGGTAATATAGGTGCCAGTTTGGTGCAGTTTTTTTTTTCACGCTCCTTTTTTCTTTAAAGCTATTAAGACTATATATATATATTTTTATATATTAAGATTCTTTTTTTTTCTTTTTTTTTCTTCTTCAGTTTTATGAAATCTTTAGTGGATTGTTTTTCTCCACACTTTTAAAAAAAAAAAATAAAATTTGGAATACCAAAAGGAATAGCAAATATTTTTTATTTCACTTTATTTACATCATGATCTTTGGATACATACGTAAATACCTTCACAAAGATTACAAAAATTGTTTTACTAATGTTTTACCAATTTGTTCGATTCATTATTGACTCGGCATATATTTTTCCTTTTAATTGTCTCTGTATGTTTAAAGACTCCACGAAAACACTCCACTAACTTTCTTTGGTGTTGACACTAACGTTGAAAAGTTTGGGGTTATTTTTGTTTTTTGGGGGTATATTCACCATGAATTGATCAAAAGTGACAGTAAAAACATTTATAATGTTGAATGTGTTTCAAAAAAATTGTTGAAACTTTCTATTCATAAAATGTTGGTTTCTAATATTGATCAGAACAGCTGTTAACAACATTGATGGTATATAAATAACTGTTTCTTGAGCACCAAATTAGCATATTAGAATGATTTCTGAAGGACCCTCTGTAGCTGAGGATGGTCCTGCTTCAAAGTACTGCTGTATTTTTACTGTATTTTCCGATCAAGTTAATGCAGCCTTAGCAAGAACATACTTAGAAACATAGCTTTAAAAAATCTTACTGACCACAAACTTTTCAAACAGTAGTGTATGTTCTATGTACAACATGAGGTTTTTGTGTGACATATCAAAGGGATTGTATTGTTATTTTTAAATAACCAGTAAGGTTCAATTACACCACATTTGATTGCTCAAAACTCATTTCGCAGTTCAGGATGAGTCATCAGTATGTGCTATTTTTTCTTCAAATAAAGCAACGGTCAATAGGATCATTAGATTTTTGGCAATTATATTTGCATGCCTTCAGTTAAGATAAACAGTGCAATAAAAAAACTTTACACAAAGCTCATACCAGCATTTTTCCAGCTCATTAAATTTAATGTTCGTAATTTTTTATATTGTGAATCCTGTGATTCACTGACCATTCGCCTTTTTGAATGTGACATAAATGTTATTCATTTGAACTTCTGTTTTCTGAAGAAATACTTGCTTTAACTGTGCTTTTCTACCCTGAGCGATTGTACAGTCTTTTATAAAACTAGCTAACTTTACACCTAAAACCACTGACCTCTATCACCTTAACAATCTTTCTTTTCATCCTTCTTATCTTTTATATTTTCTGCTTCACTTGTCACTAAAAGCACGTAATCCACTTGAGACTTCAGTGCCTTGTCTAATGACTCGCACCTCCGAGGAGATGTTGCGAGCTCCTGGAAGTCCAAGTATGGGATGGCCTAGTAAGTCCAGCTTACCAGTTGCCAGTACATGTATATGTGTCCCTTCACCCCACGTAGTGTGTAACATACAGTGGCTGTCACAGAATAGAAAAGCATTGTGACTTAAAAGGGTCATATCATAAGGGACCAACTCTAAGACCATTTAAAGAGTACTTTGAATAATAAAACATCAGGGACAAAATAAATCAACCGACTGGTTGATCCAAAAGAAAGGATTTGCTGTGCACATTTTTCTATAATAAAGAACCTTTTGTGCAAGGAAAAGGTTACATGGATGATAAAGATTCAATAAAATAAAGAACCTGTTTTAAGGCTGTATGATATGACCTTTTTTATTTGTTGTTTTGACCATCTGTTTAGCTAATTAGTCCTGTCATTATTATGTAATAGATTTTCATATCTAGAATCCCCTGTTATAGATCACCCTTAATAGATTTAAATTCCAAAGTCTTCTAATAATCACACTGGACTGAACTTTCCAGTGGAGATCACCGTGTCATCATGACCATAACCATATTAATGAACAGCTCTGATCTGATAATGTAGGATTTATGAAGGTGGATGTGAAGTATGTTTTTCTTGTTCGTTTTTTTAGAGTTACTACTCTTAAAATTATTTTTTTCTTTCTTTTTGCTTCATAAATGAAGCTTCTTTTTAAAACTTTCCTCATCTCCATTCAGCCTTTTTTTTTTATCTTCTTTTGGCTGCTTTTTTTTTTCTTCTTTTGGCTGCATCAAACTGACATCTTAGTCAATATCAGATTTCTGTGGCATTGGGAATACTTTGCTTCACTGTGCTGTTCACAGCATGATGACAATGACTTGAACTCTGCAAGGTTAATAATCAACCTTTTAGTATAGGTTCCTTTCTTGCCTGGCACATCATCTTTCCTAATTTAAGTTATTTTACTTTTAAAAGCATGGCCTCGAGCAATTCACAGCCTGTGAAAAAATCTGAATGTTTTGTACAGTGTTGTCAGTCCCACTGATTCCCCAATGGTTCATCTGGCATTCAGCGCCCTTACTTATTCTGCATTTGGATTTCTTTGTTTACTTTTTCGTTAATCTGTCTTTTTCATAAATTTTGATTAGGTAGCCCAACCACCACGCATCGCAACTTGACATCAAGCAGCCTGAACGATATCTCAGACAAGCCAGAGAAAGATCAGGTGAGTCCAGTTTCAAGATTGTTTGTATGTTTTTGTGTTTAGAGCCAGGAAGATTTAGTTATTTACATATTTATTTTTGCAGCAAGGGTGCATGCAAGTTAAGACTTTTCTTTTGACTATTCGTCACAGAACACTTACAAAAAATAAGTTTTCACAGAAATAATAAACAGTAAACTGTAATATTAGATGGATTTCAATGGTAAAAATAGTATTAAACACCAAATCAGCATATTACAGTGACTTCTGAAGGATCATGTAACACTAAAGCCTAGAGCAATGAAGCTGAAAATGATGTGTTTGCTATCACAGGAATACATTTGATTTTAACATATATTAAAATGTGAAATTTAAACAATATTGTTTACAGTATTTCTATTTTTAATAGAATTGAATAAATGCAGCTTTGTTGAGTTTGAGACCTCTTTCAAAAACATTAACAAACTTTCCAACTCCAAACTCTGAAATGCAATATAACATATTATTAATAATCAAATATTAAAACCACATTTACATGTAAAAATATACAAGCATCTGTAATTGACTGTAGTTTAGATTGAAACTAAAAATGTTTTACATCGCAGTCAATGTCACTATGACAAAACTGATGAAGCCAGTGTTTTCCTAATGATAGAACAGAACAGAAGCAGTGGAGCGTCTAACACAAGGACATACAATAGCTGGTGTGAAAAAAAGACTTTCGCTCCTAATGAGAAGTTCTTGGGCTCTCATTGATGGAGCACCAAGAGGTAATTTGGGTGGTGTCAATCTGTGACAAACCATAAAAATTAACTCGCTTCACAGAAGTTCACCTCAGAGGAATTAGAATAGTTTCTTTTTACGTGGGAATGCATCCCTTCTTGCTGAATGCAGCATTAAGTGAAATAGCTGGCAAATGTTTGACAGTGTTTCAGTGTGTGTGCTGCATGCTGAATAAACCAGTGTGGATGTGATTGCTGGAAGGCCTCAGCTGTTGACAGACTCAGAGGAGATGCCCCTTGCCCCTTTTGGCAAAGTGGGGGATTGAGAGGCTGCTTGTGTGAGGTGGCCCAGAGACATGGACAGATTGTGATTTTAAGCACAGATTGAGGCTCGGGTTCGTGTCATGCACTGTGAAAGCCTCGTGGCTTGTCACATTTTTCTTTTTTTTCTGATGATGTCATTGCTTCTTTCTGAGATTAGACATTCAGAGAATCTGGAAATGAATGGTAACCTAAGTAACATGAATGAGTACTCAGTGATTCGGTATGGTGGGTTTAGACCGTTGAATAACATCCCTGTGATAAGAATACTACTTTATGTATTAAACTGCTGTTGTGAATTTAGCTTAATTGAACTTAATGAATTGAGCTTAGTATCCATTTCACGGTTCTTAGGCGGATGAAGTCCTGAGGTTTCTTTTTGTAGTGTTGGACAAGAATACTCTGACTTATGAATTTATTAGTCTGTCAAGATCTGAAGGAATTGTTTATTAGGAGTAATGGGTACAAGGCAAATACAGAAGAAAACAGCAACATTGACAGTTGTAAAGCATTTATTTAAAAGATTTCAGATGACACGCTTGCTTGATTCACAGAAATGTTGTGAAGCCTTTCCAGTTCACATAATACCTGCCAGAGAGCTGAATGGCTATAGATTTGATGGTAATGTGAGTTGCTTGGAGTGTGTGATATATTAAAAGGTCAGAAGTTGCCGGTATTGGAACACATACATTGTGTACAAGGCTTCGTATGGTGTTGTGTTCAGCATATTGTGCTGCTAATACGAAATAACTGGTGGATAATAACCGTCTGCTGACCCTTTTTTGACTCCTAGATAATGAAGCTCAGAGGTAAACATTCATATAAGTCTGAGAAAAACACTATGGGTTGTGTAAGGTGTGTCCTTCTAATACTTTAATCACCCCTTTACGCTCCTCTAGTAATGCTGTCTACAATCTGGCCTTCAGTTAACATCAGTGACATCATCCCCCTCTATCTATAGCCACCACTTCTTCACTCGCTTTAGTTTCAGTAGTCGGGACCTTTTTGTCACTTTATGGTATCTTTTCTTTCCAAATTCAGTTGAATTTAGTGTTTATAAAAAAAAATATATATATATTTATTAGTGAACTCTTTACATCAGGGGATAGAGTAGATTTAACGATCAAAGATATGATAGCTTATTGTTTTTCAATGCAGCCAAATGATAAGAAAACAAGTGGAAAAATAAGCATAACAGATTTTTAAAAAAGTCTACATGTACAAATAAAATATCATCTTTCTTAAAGGGTTAATTCACCCAAAAATTCAAATTAGCCTGTGTTTTATATTGCTTTTTTTTCTTTCAGATGAATCCAGTCTGAGTTATATTAAAAATTGTCCTAGCTATTCCAGGTGTTATCATTGCAGTGGGTGGGTGCAAAGGAAGTGCAATTTCCTTACTTTAGTCAAGAAATTAGTCCTGTCATTATTTACTTACTTTAGTACTTTAGTCTTGGCTTGTATGAAAATCCTCCAGCTTATTTCTTTACAAATCCTCGGTTTGTACTTCTAATTCATGACCAGCATTTCGTTTTCTTCTCTCTCTGCATTACTCACTAATCACACAACGCTGACGTACTACGTCATCTGCCGGAGTGCCTTCTATGTACCACAGTTAGATGAAACACGAGAAAATGTTTTATTATATTTAAAAATGTTGATTATTATTTTTACAAAAGCACATAGAAACTCTACAGGAGATTCACCACCTGGAGCCGTGTGAGGTTTGTTTATAATAGATGCGCACACTTCTTTTGTGTTTTGGACCGTTGGAAAGAAAAATGATAGAGCTTAGTAGTCCCAGGACGATTTTTAAACAAATAAGTCATATACACCTAGGATGGCTTGATGGTGAGGAAATAACAGGCAAATTTTCAGTTTTGGGTGAACTAACCCTTTAAATAGTATTTACGTATTTCATAAAAGAGAAGTCATCATGGTTCTTTAAGAAGTCATAAAACTTTCCGAATTGACAAAACATGTACGTTTAATACACTTACTAACGTATCGGGATATGGGATTTTTAAAAAAAGATTTGCAACAGTAATTCAATGATAATCAGTAATAGGATGGTTTTGCAACAGTACAATGGCATAAAAGCAAGACCTTCAAAACTAATGATCTATGATGCTAGTGCAGATGATGAGTGAGAGGTCTGTCCCATCATTTGCTGCTCCAGGTTAAATGTTTTCCATTGTGCCTGTGTTTCTAATGTTCTTCCATCAATGGTTAACAAAACTGCTTACTTTGACTCTTCAACAAGACTTTCAGAAGGGAATGTTATTGTTTATGTGTTGGAAGTATACTGAGGAATTGGTTTATTAATGACTGACATTTTAACCCCATTTTCAAGTTATCAGCAGAGCTGTCAAATTTGATTTATGAGCTTTAGAATGAAATTTCTGTCATGTGTGCTAGTCTTACTGTTAAAGAACAATAAATGTTCACGTTATTGCAAGTACTAAAACCTAAAAACAATTTATATACGCAACCAAAATGAGTAGTTGTGACGCTTTTAGCTGTTAAAATTGGCAATGATAAGCTTGGAGGCACAAGTTGGAGTTGCTTAACAATTTATGGTTATGTGAGCAGGGTGTACTAATTATCTTTGGCTTGTAAATTTCACTTTTGGCATGACCTCAAAGTCTGAGCTGGCAAATGCCACTGCCTTTGAAGTTGGCCTTCAATTTATCACTGGTAGGAACAACAACAACCCATATAAATAAAATAAAATGAACAGTTTTTGTACTGGTTACCACTGGTTCCTCTGAATTAAGAGTAAAAGAATGCAGGAGTCACCATGGGCCTTTGCTGAACCTTAGAATGAACAATCTCACATGCAGCCACTAATCTTTGTAATTTCCATTAGTTGGACAGTTGCAGTTGTTGGATTCATCACATTTTCATGAAAGTCTTGGCAGCTGGGCAGTATATTTAATGAGGTCATGTGTTGGAGCTTGATTTGTTCACTTTATTTATTCAGTTCTTTCTCCTTACTGAGTGTCATTAAAATCCCATTCTGCATGTGTTCAGCTGAAGAACAAGTTCATGAAGAAATTGCCCAGAGATGCTGAAGCTTCCAATGTTCTCGTGGGAGAAGTGGACTTCCTGGACAGTCCGTTTGTGGCCTTTGTGAGGCTGCAGCAGGCTGTCATGTTGGGGGCGCTGACTGAAGTGCCTGTGCCCACCAGGTATGACCTGCTTTCATCCCACGAAGCCAAAAAGCCAAACATAGCTGTGATGGAGGGTGTTCAGTTCAAAATAAGCTTTCATTAAACCATTAGAAAAGTTTTTATTATCTTTCCCAGATTTCTGTTCATTCTTCTTGGACCCAAAGGCAAAGCTAAGTCATACCATGAAATTGGTAGAGCAATTGCTACTCTGATGTCTGATGAGGTACGCACAGACTTATTTTAAATTCAGAAAAGGGCCATCAGTCATGTTAAATAGCGTTAGATACTGTTGCTTTTACACAAAAAACAATTGCAATCTGTAACAGAGCAAGTATTAATTTAATTTTATTATATTATATAATATTTTTTAATTCGATTGAATTAATAGTTATGATATTCTGATGTTCTATGATATTGCCATAATAGAAAAGGGGCTTGTCTTTGGTTATTATATCCTAAAAGCAGAATTCAAGCCAGGTTAATTTAAACAGGTAAATTTAATAGTCAGACCTGACAATTTTAAACATTAAATCTTTAAGCATACATGTTTTGATGCTGAGATTCTGTGCCTTACATGTTCTGTTAGAATTTGATGTTTGTGCTTGGATTTGTCATGTGGGGAGTTGGCTAGTAATCAAAGTTCTCTTATCAAGGTCTTCCATGAAATTGCATACAAAGCCAAGGACAGACAAGATCTCCTCGCTGGCATTGACGAATTCTTGGATGAGGTCATTGTCCTGCCTCCTGGAGAATGGGACCCTGCCATCAGAATAGAGCCACCAAAATCCCTGCCATCCTCAGATAAAAGGTAACTGATGTATGGGAGCCCATATTGGCCTGTCACACTTTCTTTCACTAAAACCCCACCAATATCCCACATCAAAGTCTGTTAATGTTCCTGTTTTGAAAGGACTCAAACAATTGTGAAATAGCATTTGTAAGGCTGTCCCTGGGGTAGTTTTTTAAGGGTTAAAGTAATTTCATTCTTTGATTTTTATAAAAGACAAGTCAAAACTGGGTGTTATATTAGTAGTAGCCAAACCCTTTCAAGCCATATACAGTGTGTTAAATAATGTATTACACATACGGCCAGGAAGTAGTTTCAAAGGCCAGTTGGCCAGGCCATCCATTCAATCATTCAGTGTAGAGCAGAGCAGTGGTTAATTAGATGAATTACATCACTTCTCTTTGGCTTCAGGTGAAGTGACAGCAGGATGGCCCCTCATCCTGCCACCTCTGTACCAGCCCACGTTAGCCATAAAGCAGAGCTGTGTGCCTGCAGCAGTCAGTCACGCCAGCATAACACACAGTGTACACAAAACAGTACACACACTGGAGCTCACACATTAATTTGTGGCTTGTTGACTGTAAACAACAGACTGAACTGGGTATCTATCTATCTATCTATCTATCTATCTATCTATCTATCTATCTATCTATCAATCTATCAATCTATCGATCTATCGATCTATCGTATCGTATCGTATCGTATCGTAATGTATTAGGGGTGTAACGGTTCACAAAAATTACGATTTGGTTCGATACGACATAGTGGTGTCATTGCTCGGTATGTTTTCCATACAGCAAAAATAAAATAAGAAAGAGAATTTCTTTGATTTTTTTTTCAACATTTTTATTTATTAAAACATTAAAGTATGATCTAGTTTTTTTCCCCACTTTTCTTTTACTTTGAACAACAATGGAGCTGTACTTCACATATCTTCTGGGGTTTCTTCTTAGCAGCATAAAACAAAACCTCCTTTATAACCAAACCAAATGTTCCTAAAAAAATGAAGTGTAATATTGTAGTAGTTATAAACTAATAGAAAGAAAATAACAATTTTGTTTCAATCATTTTTTTAAAGTTCAGAAAGATGAGAGTGTCCACATTTTCTTCAGACAGCACAGATTGTGTCTTCAACACACGTGCCGCTGTTGTGCTTCAGCTAAAGAAGGTCATAATCTTTCTCTTCTTTGCAAGGAGTGCTGGGAGGGCTCAATGGCATTTAGCATTAAAACCAGCATTAAAATCTGTGGCTATAAATGTACCGATTGCTGTTACCGATCAATTGTTTTGCCCTGTTGGAAATGCCTGCCGGAATGCCACGGGGATAATTTATAATGTGCGTGTTTCTAGTTCTCGTCTGTTTGGGGGTGGGAGGGGCAGACAGCACGTTGCCTGTCCCATTGTTTGCGCTGCCTTGTTGAGCGTAGCACTGAAAACATTATATTTTATACACTTAATTCTCTTTTTTTTTTTCTGAATCGTTTAGTTTGTAATGCGTATCGAACCGGAAGCCTCGTACCGAACGGTTCAATACGAATACGTGTATCGTTACACCGCTACTATCTATCCATCCATCCACTGTAAACCTTCCATTCATTTGTAAAAAAAAATAAATAATTATTATTATTTACCGTTGCCATATATTGTTTTATCTTAAGCCATTTTCTCATTGTATCTGTCACTCAGTCCTTTTATTGTTTTCTTTGTTTTATCATTTTAATTTACAAACTGGTAGAGATTTTGGACTATCATCTCTATTGCGTTTACACACTCATGGAGAAATCATTTTTCTATATGTTTAGATGGTGCTAATATTGCATGGCAGTATTGAACAAAGCTATTTTTGCCACATTATAGCCTTTGGACAGTTACATACATAGTTACACAGACTTGTATGTGTAAAATGCCATTCTTTGCAAGTATTCTCGTAAATACAGTGATTTAGTCTTAAGTAAAAGCAAAAAGAAAATGGGTAGTAGCCTATTGTATTGCTGTAAATTCTGTATTTATTATATATATATATATATATATATATATATATTTTTTTTTTTTTTTACACAGTGAAGAATATGCAGATTTTTGAGGTGACAAGAATTGAGAGTTTTCTCTGATGTCTGCAAGACCTTTGTTAAAGCTAAAATAACGTTATAATATTGCAATATATATTGTTACAATGAAATTTTTCTCATTGTTTTGATTTTGGTCTTATCGCCCCTAATTATCTGTTTTAAATCTTTTTCTATCTGCGTGTCTATCTATCTTATCATTTTATCAGTTGTTAGGTCGTTATGTACTGTATCTCTGCCTGTCTTTTTATCTGTTTATTATTGTTTTATCTATTGTTTGATAAATCTATCAGTTTATGTATCTTGGCAAACATAATCTTCGTACCAGTGTATGAGCTTGCATTTTTTACTTAGGCTTTAAAATGACTTATGAACAGTCCTCTGAGTATGTCTTTTGTCATCTTTCTTTCTTCGTTTTTGCTTTCATTCCCGTAAAACATTTATTTGTTTTAGGGCATTATTAACATTAAAGTTTTTGTGTTTTGTGTTCAACAATCTCCATGTGTTTGTTATGTTGTCCAGAAAGAACATGTATGCTGGAGGGGACAGCACACAGATGAATGGAGACACGCCTCACAGCGGTGGACATGGGGGTGGGGGGCATGCAGTAGGCGATGAGTTGAAGAGGACGGGGAAGTGAGTTAATGTTTGTATAAATTCTTAAGAAGGAACAGATTATGCCAAACCTCTGAACAGCATGGTTTAGTTCAGATAAAGGTCTGTTTGACTCTTTAAAATGACTAATATTAGATAAACATTGAAGTCAGCATGTACTCCATTTACAGAGGACAGACTGTCATCATTAGACTTGACCTTTTGTAAAAAACTGCTGTGTACTGGTAGTATTTTGTGCTAAATAGATTTTTTTTTATCCCTGTTACTAATTAATAATAGCACTAAACTAATATTTAATTAAAAGAAATGATAATAATGGCTACTAAAAATTCTAATTTCAGTGTTTAGTGGTTGGTATATCTCTCTTTCGCTTTTCATTAGTGGCCTAGAAATAGTAGTAAGAATATTCCTTGTACAAATTCCTACAGTTTTTGTGATTGTTGCTTAGTTTATTTTATATTTACTGTAAGGTTTAAAACAAATCTCGTTTTTTCTGATTGAAATATATTTTCTGAATCGAGGTAGGCAGATATGATGTAAAAATGTTCTATAATTCAATGAAAATCACTGTAATAAATATCATATTGTGTGTTTTGTTTTTCAGATTTTGTGGAGGCCTTATTCTTGATATCAAAAGAAAAGCCCCCTTTTTCTTCAGTGATTTCTACGATGCACTACACATTCAGTCTTTGTCTGCCATTCTTTTCATATACCTGGGAACAGTAACCAATGCCATCACATTCGGAGGATTGCTGGGCGACGCCACAGAAAACATGCAGGTGAAGATACATCTGCAAACCCTGAGAAACTACATGAATGCACGGATGTGAAGTGCTCTCTGTGCCTAAATCTTTCTAAATAAAGTTCAGTCCAACCTTGGCGGGGATTGCAGTGTAATTTAGTCTAGGCCAATCTTTAACTGATACAAACTGGGAGTAGCTTCTTCTCTGCCCTCCTTTTGAAATGTTACCATGAGTTCAAAGGTCATGTTAGTAAGTTAAACTCTCACAGTTCATATAATTATCTTAGATGAATGCTAAGGTCTGCTGCACATGTCTTTGGCTAGTCATTGTTTAATTTGAGAAAAGCTATTTGTCAGCTAGCAAAGCAGAGGGTCTTCTATTAGGACTCTTAATTTAGAATTTATGTATGTAAGCATTATTACATTTATATAAAATATGAAATAAGAGGAATTAATTAAGATAAGTTGTACAGGACCTGTTCTCAGCAGTAAAGAGTTGCACTCTTTATTGATTCCATTCACATCTAATGGGATGTCATGACCCTTTTAGCCACTATCGTTTATTTTACTCAACAAAAAGTCAAAACCCTCAATGAAGGCGTATTTAGAGTTTAATCTGCAAAACACAACTGTAACATAATGTCATATGTCTTTTTAGTACCTAGATGCAGACTCCTCACCTTTTTGAGATAAAAACAGGTCCACCATTAGTACCAATTCATATCTGTACCCACTCCTGTTTTTTTTGTTGTTGTTTTTTTGCATTCTCTTTTTGCAAAGTTTTACCCCAAGTTTATATATGTTTTTGCAATGTTGAGTATTGTAGCCAATCACAGGCATCTCTGTTGAAAGCAGTGGCCAGTCAGTTATCTATACTGTAGGTTAATTTAGAAAAATCCCCTCTGGACTGATTTTTGTTTTCGTAAGTTTACAGAGTTCTACTTGCTTGCAGATCTACCTAATATAATGTGAGAGAGAAAAAAAACGTGCAAACGTGGTGTAAATAAGAGATTGTTTAGTTAGTCATGGATTTATCAGTTTTTGTGTAAGCTTGTGCTTTAGGCATTTGCTCAGTTTCTTTAGAATCGCTACATAATCCATTAACAATTTGAAGAAAAGTTTTGTTTTTCTAAGAAGACCAAATTTCCATACTGTTTCAAGCATGACAAACGCAAGTGTAAAAAATTAAGTGAGTGAATCTGCTAAATTACCTATAAAGTATCTAAAAATACTTCAAAATATTTCATGCAATATGATTTAATTGTACTTGCTATACTACGTTCTTCTTCATTACAGAACAATACTATATTTTGTTATAGTCATCATGTTAAAGTAGACATTCAAAATCAAGACCAGAAACACCTGGGTGTCTTTACTAGCTCTCATAAGCACTGCTTAAAATAGACATGGTTTTCCAAACAATACAGTTATTAATAGATGATGCCTGTGATTTCCTATATTTATTTGGCCAAAGCTAGTTTATAGTGAGGATTGGAGTCTGTAGTCTGGATATGGGCTTTATTGAATGTTATGTGCAACACTTCATTAAATTTATGGGTAAATCTATTGAATTCAGGTAGATTAAACAGTGTGCTCAATAGCAATAATACATCCTTTATAATTAATTAACATTATGTGCATAAGTTATTTAAAGGAATATAGGTAATTTACTTTGTGGTTTGTCCCATATGTATCTGTGCTTTTTTTCACATAACCTCAGTAAAAAGTACAAGGTATGTCTGTGAACAAGGAAAGCTAATCAAGTATGAACAGAGCTTTCTTTCCACAAAGCGTGAGCCTCAGCAGAGATTTATTCCCTAACCCTTTGATATTTTTCTTCATTGTGTGTCGTGTGAAGGGTGTGCTGGAGAGCTTTCTGGGCACAGCGGTGACTGGAGCAGTCTTCTGTCTCCTGGCTGGCCAGCCTCTGACAATCCTCAGCAGTACGGGGCCAGTGCTGGTGTTTGAAAGGCTGCTCTTTAACTTCAGCAGGTGCTTCATCATCTCTGTTCAGAATGTTACATCACAAACCAACTATACTGAAACTAGTTAACTAAAACTAAGATTCTGTTTCAACATTGACACTAAGATTTTTGTGAACACCAAAACAGCATATCGGAATGATTTCTGAAGGATCATGTGACAGTGATGAGTGCAGTAAATCAGTTTTTGCCATCAAAGGAATAAATTGGATTTAAAATATATTCGAATAGAAAACAGTTATTTGAATGTTAATAATTTGTCAAAATATTACTGTTTCACTTTTAATTTTGATCATATAAAGGCAGCCTCGGTAAGCATAAGAGACTTTCAAAAACACAAAGAATAACTTAACACCCTCAGACTTTTGAACGGTAGTGTACTTTTCATTGCTGGGTGATTTGAAAGTTTAAGGGAGTTAATTTTCTGTCCATGCTTTCCTCCGCAGGGAGCATGACTTTGACTACCTAGAGTTCCGGCTTTGGATCGGCCTGTGGTCGGCCTTCTTCTGTCTAGCTCTGGTGGCAACTGATGCTAGTTTCCTGGTGCAGTATTTCACCCGATTCACAGAAGAGGGCTTCTCCTCGCTCATCAGCTTCATCTTCATCTATGATGCCTTCAAGAAGATGCTGAAGTTGGCTCATTATTACCCTATCAACTCAGACTTTAAAATTGATTACGTCACACAGTATGACTGCATGTGTATGGCGCCCACTGATGGTAAGACCTGATACATTTTTTCCTGTGACGTCTTGCTTTGGTGATTAGATGCTAATTGAGGTTAAAGTTTGTCAACTTGCCTGGATTTTACTTTTGTTTTGAATTATAAATTACCTTTCTTAGTCCCTGACTTATGCAAGAAACAACGAGTGCTGAATTAACAGAAAAAAAGAAAGATTACTGATGCATATGTAACATTATTTAGCTCAGTGAAGCAGATGAGATGTAGCACAAAGTGACCTTTTCCCCCCTTTCGCTGGGATACAAAATGTGCTGCTTTAAGCTCAAGTGCAGCTGACATACATTTATTTCACTTTGTGGCCACCTGGCAGTTTGAAAGAAATTGGGCCTGAGTTTACATTGAAGATGAGTTGAAGTTGATTGATTGACACTGATACACAAGCAGTGGAAGCACAATAATGTGATAGAAATGGATGTTTAGGTCTTTTATAGAGTTGAAGCTTGTACAGCTATTGTTAAAAGGTGTCCAAGTTGACATCTGGCACATGGCTTATAAACATGACCAGCATAAATATTTAATTGTCCCATTTGTTGTACTATTTCTGGTCTTCAAATGATAGTTCAGACCCAGAGTATTTTTTTATATCGTTATATATCTAAAGCTCAGTGCAGTGCATGTTGACTGAGTTCAATTGTGATTTTTTTTTATGGATATAATTATAGTGATGCCATAGCTATTCATTTCATTTGCATCTTAACTTTCAGCATGATGCAGTAGCGCACCATATGGCTTGCAGCTGCAATATCAAGATGATAACAGGTGTCTGATTTAAAGTGCAAGTCAAGGCTCAAGTCTTTTGTCACAAATCCATGTGACAGTAGTAGGGATGCTCATTTCGGTTATTTCTCGTAACCGACAACCGACGCTCGTTAACCAATTATTAACCGGTTAACTAACAACATTATTTTAATTGAGAATTGAATTCAATTTAAAAAGGATAAGCGCCTGTGACCCGTTAAAAATAGTACAATTTGTTTTCTGCAGATTAATTGTAACGTTACATGCACAAAAACTAGCAAACAACAGAAGACGAAGAAAACGAAAGAAAAAAAGTTAGCAACAGTGACCCAATTAATATCAATAATGGCAACGTCCACAAAACAAAGTCTTACCACTTTCTGACACGACAGGAGTCCAGTAGAGGCGCGAGTTCTTTCATCAAACCTTCATTAACCGACAGCAGCTGTCAGGAAAGAGAGCGGAGCATGAATCGCGCACAGAACACAAAACTGAAGAGAGCGGCTCCGGTGGACAACTGACAAGGTCTAATAAAACTTTCAGATGACACGCAGCTCATTTCTCCATCAATATAATATATATATATCAATATACCCAAAACACACATAAAAACACCCGGTAAAAGGCGTTTGTGCAGCAGAGCGGCTCTCTTCAGCAGTGAATGACGTGTCCTGGTCCGTTCATACAGCGCGTGTTCCTAGAACGCGGTTGTTAGTTCTGAACGTTTCCAGGTGAGTTTACCAATTACAGAACGCGGCTGTCACTCCCTGTATTAGGACTCAAAAACTATGTTCTGCTGCTGTGTGAATGTGGCCAATAAAATGAGATTTTATATGAGTAGGTAAAATACTGAAATAATAAAAAAAAAAGACCCTTTTAACCGTTGAACTGATTGTATTAATCGGTCAAAATTCAAATTGGTCAGTTAACGGTTAACTGGTTAAAATGAGCGTCCCTAGACAGTAGTTTTCTATACACTTGTAAATCATCCCTAATCAGGGACTCATAGACAAAGTATAAAACCAGCAGTTTATGAGTCTCACGTATCAGATTGAGTGTCGAGACTCAATTGTTTACATGTCATAAGTCTCATGTTACTTTTCAAGTCTTAGTCAAGACTTTTTTTTTACTGCCAGATTACTTCCGTTTTAATTGGAATCCACACAATCAGGAATTTCAATAAGACAGAAGTATTTACCATACTGGTTTTGCAATGGGTTAATAATGGTTATGTCACCTCTCAATGTTGACAAACAGTAAGCTTTTTGACTACACTGAAAATTTCATAATTGTGACCTCACCTTAAAAGAGTGGTCATACCACATAATCTTTTAAGAGTGGGTTGACCACTGGGATGCAGGTTTATGTTCCACCGACTTTCATTTGTACAGGTGAAAATTAGTTCCAAAGCTTGTTTTTTTTTTTTTTGTGAACACTTGCGTCTTCTGTAGCTGGATCACAAATGATTTGGCAAATTTAGGCATGATTTGAGAGCAGGAATTGATACGTTCTGCCATAACCTACTTGTTTTCATGCAGGTTTTATATTGGTGTGAAAGAATGTGTTAGTCAATTATCACACTGCTAAACTATATCTCCTCTGGGGCTGTTTGTCATTCAGACCACTCAACAATTACAAAACTTTGTTTTTGAAGTAATAATTAAATCTCTTTTTTTGTATCTGTGTTGTGTGTTGTGACCAAGTTAGCAACAATTTTAAGATTCAGTTCATCTTTTTACTGTGCTAGTGGAGGTGTGTGTGTGGTGTACTCGGTAGGAATGAAGGAGCAATTTAGGGGGCGGATGTGGACGTGATGTGGTTTGGGGTAAATCTCCTCCATGCGTGTGGTGAATTAAGACCGTACGGAGAGGAGCTTGTGGGTGGGGCGCTCATCCACTCACGCTGTTTTCCTCTAAACCGCTGTTTGCTCCTCTTCGCCCTCCCTCGACTTCTCTCCAATCTGATACTGCAGAGGGAAACAACAGCTGTGTGGAAATTAGTTCCAGTTAGGGGAACCCAGCAAAGAGTCTCTTTAAAGATTAATACTTTAAAGAGCTGGTGAACATTTTACAGCAGTCATTGGGGACTGGTCGGCACGTCCACGTGCCGTATGTTGTGCTTGACTCGCCTGCAGCAGTGATAAAATGATTGCACTTGTCTGAGCATCTGTTTGTGAAAGCTGTCATGTTTTCTGAGACTTTAAAGGATTTAGTGGTTAAAAAAAATATTGATATCATCTTAGTCAAGTGCACTCAAAAAATAGGTTGTTGATCTAACTTAATGAAATCATGTCACCTATTTCCACGCATTTGAACCGATTTATTTGAACTTATAAGTAAATTGACTGATGAGTAAAATTCATGCAAGTGAGATCACACCAATTTCATTTGACATGTTCTGTGAATGTTCCCTGAACATAATTCACTCTTGTTGATCCAACCACTGCTGTTTTTGTACAGACTAGTGCCTTTGTGCAGTTTCGTTGAGTTTTCTGCATTTTTATGAAAATGGAAAGGCCTGGTAGAGTTGAAGCGATAATGTTTAGTTATTTTGAACATTTAAAAGAGTTAATAGAATATGAAATAATGTTCGTTAGGATTTTTTTGGTTACCATTGTGGTGAAGAGTGGAGCTTGTGTTGTCAGTACCTGTCACACACACAGACACACACTCTTATGATTGTTTGAGTGTGAAGGGTAGAAACGCTGACAATGTAGACTGCGTAAGTCACATACTCGCCTGATTTATTTATTTTTCATCTTATGGAAACATAACAGACATCATAACACTTATTCACATGCTAATCACTTAATCTGCTGCACACGTGTAATGACCAAGTAAAAATGTCCTCCTCATTGGCATTAGCACATACACAGCTCATGTAGCCATATCCTAACAACAAGGTCTTCTCTTCACTATAATGGTAACCTCAAAAATCAACATAAACATAAACTCTTTTAAATGTCAAATATAACTTTAAAAGGTCTTTCCCTTTTAACATTTATTCTCATGATCATAACACAAATTCATTTATTTATGATGTAATCCACTTTCTGACCCTCTAAAGAAAGCAAGGGTCCTAACATGGTCAAGGCTCAGAAAACTAATTAGGACATTGTTAATATAGTCCATGTGAGATCTTTCTAAAGGCCACTTCAGACCTTTGACCTTTGTGTTTTTCAGCCAATTCTTCAGATGTGTACACAGATCCACTTGGATCAACATTAATCTGGACTGTAAATTACAGCGATACAGTAAGTGTTTCAAAACATCACTAATATGTGTATAGGCTATATTACACTACATGAGAAACATGGTAGCCTGGACAAAAAACAATACATCATCAAATCAGCCAGAAATATAATGAAAATATTTCATATCCTTTGACTGAATGGAATCATAGTCTGAAAAAGCTAATAAATGGAAGTCTATGCCCATTATCCACTACTTGATTATCTGTGAAATCTGTCAGCTATTCCGAATCTGTAGACTAGCACTGACTTTAGGCAACTTTTATCAGCAGCTCCAGGGTACAAAACTTTGGAGTTGTGTAACTCAAAACTTGTGTAGTGTATTTCAGCCTTATTGAGGTCACCAAACAGAACTTGCACAAAACACTGAAGAAAACTTCCTTGTCCTGGTGATGTTCAGAAAATACATGGTTCTTTTTAATCCTTAAATTGTGGGCTGTTTTCATAAAATGTTTTCTCTAGACCTGCCTGACGTTTTATCCTCTTATAAAGCCAAACTGAGCTCCCAGCTGCGAATAATAGAGGTCTCTTAGTAGTTTCATTCAGATGTAGTCCTCAGATTGAGATCAATGAAACATAATGCCCAAATCCTTGCCAATATCTTTGTGACTGAATGAGCCAAAGCTCATGTTTCGCACCTTTTGTGCAAACTTGAACAGTAACAGAGTCATTGTAAAACTTCAGAGAGGTTGAAGACAGGAAAGCATCTGCCTTCAAACAGAAACTGGTACAGAACGTTTAATGTTCTGGTACAGTCTTTGTTCATAACACAAGTGTCACTCACCTTTAAATGTATGTCTTGTTATTGTAGGCCTGTGTGTTAATAATGCAGGCTACCATAGAAAAAAATTTCAATTCAAACCTCAGTTATAAGATCAATAAACAATTTCTGACTTATTGCTGCTGGTTTCATAACAAGAGAGTTACAAGGAATGTCATGATTATTTGTGTGAATGAACGACTTAAATTTTGTTTTAAAATTTTGATCATGTGCAGCGCTTGAATGCCAGCTGGTCCTCACTGTCAAAGAAGGAATGCTTGAAATACGGAGGGGAGCTAGTGGGCAAAGCCTGCAACTTTGTGCCCGACATCACCCTCATGTCCTTCATCCTGTTCTTTGGCACTTACACCTGCTCCATGTGTCTGAAGAAATTCAAGACCAGCCCGTTCTTTCCTACTACTGTAAGTACCCACATTGTCCACCTGTCATGTGTTTGTAATGGATTTGTCATTTGTGGCTGTAATCATAGTACATGTGTAGAGGCAGTCAATATTTAGTCTCTAATCTGTATACGTTTGCAGGTAGACAAGGTTGTTTTGTCAGTTCAGTCTCTAGTCGTAATCAAAACTGCAGTTGTTGAGGTATAAGACCACTGACGTCATGCTAATTACTTACAGTGGCTCCTAAAAAACATATTTTTTCCATTTTCTTAGGTGAGAAAACTCATAAGTGACTTTGCCATTATCCTGGCCATTTTGATCTTCTGTGGTGTTGATGCTCTTGTCGGGGTCGATACGCCAAAGCTCATAGTGCCAACTGAATTTAAGGTAATCTTTCTGTTTTTTTACTGTAAAGTTACTTTCCCTCTGAGATGCACTTCTAATATTGCTCTAGCGCAAACCTACAGTACTGTACAAAAGTTTGGGGACTGTAA
This sequence comes from Enteromius treurensis, assembly GCA_032275025.1. Classification (NCBI taxonomy): domain Eukaryota; kingdom Metazoa; phylum Chordata; class Actinopteri; order Cypriniformes; family Cyprinidae; genus Enteromius; species Enteromius treurensis. The sequence continues at coordinate 2,055,299 of JAUCMU010000125.1, read as the reverse complement.
GATTTTATTTTAAAAAAAGTGTCTTTTGCTTAGTAAGGATGCATTAATTTGATCAAATACTGTAAACATTTTGAAATATTGTTACAGTTTAAAATAACTGTTCTTTATTTGATTATATTTTGAAGTGTAGTTTATTCCTGTGATGGCAAAGCTGAACTTTCAGCAGCCATTACTTCAGTCTTTCAAGAGTTCACGCTTCCTCATAATAGAATTATTGCTGGTTTGGCATGCTGTCAGGGGAGCGAGCCCGGGAGGACGGCGAACCCGAACCCTAGTGGTATGAACCCTAGTGAGGGCAGGGTTCGAAGTTCGGCTAGGTCCCGTACTGCTCCCCCGGGGGACGTGAACTGAAAAGGTGGTGGAGAAGGGAAGGGGGTGAGATGCTTGAAGCGAGATGAGGATGGAAGGAAATATGGGTATTTATATAGTGAAAGGGAAGTGAGGTGATTGGAAGTTTGGCTAGGGAATTGATTAGCTGATTAGCCGCCAGCTGTGCGAGATTAAATCGCTTCGCGATTCCTCTCGAAATGCATTATTTGCAAAACGTATACTTCAAGAGTTCATGCTTTCCTCATAATAGAATTATTGCTGGTTTGGCATGCTGTCAGGGGAGCAAGCCCGGGAGGACGGCGAACCCGAACCGTAGTGGTATGAACTCTAGTGAGGGCAGGGTTCGAAGTTCAGCTTAGTCCCGTACTGCTCCCCAAAAAGGCTTTGGAGACAGCAGCCAAATTAGTTTGCGCCCAAAAGAAAGCATTGAGAGAGGATGATGGACGAAGGTTTTTTGTTTTTTGTTTTTTCAGGTGTCTTGGGCATCTGGTGGCCTGTACGTGAAGCAGAAAGAGAGGTTAATGGCTGGTGGGCATAACAATGAAATACAACAGATATTAAACAAGGGGGGCGATTTGGGCTGGCCTTGGGTGGCGAATTGGTTGCGGAGGGGTAAAAGAAGGCCTTGGAGGGCTTTTAATGAAGGCTGGGAGTGGGTAAAGCTGAGAAAATGCCTCTAATGGAGGTGGGGACTGGAACTACTGAGGAGATGGGGTGCCTCTAGCAGAGGCGGGGAAGGGAGGGGGGGGATGGGAGTGCTCTCTGATGGAGGCGGGCTGGGGCGTGTCTCAGATGGAGACAGGTAAAATAGAGATGCTTCTGTTGCGGCCTCTGACGGAGGCGGGGCTGAAACGAGTCTCTGAAGGAGACGGGTTGGTATAGAGAAGCTTCTGCTGGAAGCTGCTGCAGCCTCTGGCAGAGGCGGGCTGGAAACGTGTCTCTGAAGGAGATGGGTGAATAGAGAAGCTTCTGTTAGAAGCTGCTGCGGCCTCTGACAGAGACGGGGCTGGATAGAATCTCTGATGGAGATGGGGTGAAATGGGGATGCTTCTGCTGAGAGCTGCTGCGGCCTCTGACAGAGGCGGGGCTGAGAAACGAATCTCTGGTGGATAAGTGTGAAAATAGAGGTGCTACTGCTAGAAGCAGCTGCTGCCTCTGATGGAGGTGGGGCTGGAATGAGTCTCTGATGGAGACGGGGTGGAATGGGGATGCTTTTGCTGGAAACTGTTACGGCCTCTAACAGAGGCAGGGCTGAATGAGTGAATTCTGCTGGGAGCTGCTGCGGCCTTTGATGGAGGCAGGGTTGAAGCGTGTGTATGGTGGATATGGGTGAAAATAAGTTTGCTTCTGCCGGAAGCTGCTGCGGCCTCTGATGGAGGCGGGGCTGGAACGAGTCTTTAATGAAGACAGGGTGACATGGGAATGATTTGGCTGGAAGCTGCTGCGGCGTCTGACGGAGGCAGGCTAAGACGTGTCTCTGGTGGAGACGGGTGGAAAAAGAAATGCCTCTGCTGGGAAGTAATGAAGCCTCTGATGGAGACGGGGTAAAATGGGGATGCTTCAGCTGGAAGCTGTTGTGGCCTATAGCGGGGCGGTAGCGAATGAGGGGGGTGCCTCTAACGGAAGCGGGGTGTAAAAATACTGTGGATATGAGTGCCTCTAACGGAGGAGGGAATGGGTTTATTTTAGCTGTGGGTGCCTCTAATGGAGGCGGGGGGTAAATTAATCTTGGCCGTGTGGATTCTAAAGGGTTTGGGAGGAGGGTGGGCCATGGTTGGCGGGGGGATTAGAGAGTGTTTGCATGGCTCAGAGAAATGAGGCTGGGTCGAGGCGTATGTAGTTTTTGAACGCCTCGGAAGATCAACGGCCAAGGGTTTGGATCTGGTTAGGTGTGTATATATATATATATATATATATATATAAACTCCATAGACTATTGTTGTCACGAGAGCGAGGCGAGGAGATGTGCGAGTTCAAGTGCAGGCTGTTTATTAGATAAACACAGAGCAAAACAGACAGGCTTAAGTTCGTTACCGGCAGACAAGAGTGGTGGAGGCGAAGCACGAGAATGGTCAGAGTCCAGGCGAGGGTCAGTACACAGTAAATAAAACACAGATACACCGAAACAGAACGGGCCGAAGCAGAACGGGCCGTGGAGACGCCCACCGGGGCGGAGACGTCTCTCTGGGAGGAGCAGGCGGTGGAGACGGCCACAAGGGCGGTGCAGGCGGTGGGAGTGCCCACCAGGGTGGCGCAGGCGGTGGAGACGTCCATCAGGGCGGAGCAGGCGGTGGAGACGTCCAGATCTGGCCACCAGGGGTCCGGATCATAGACGGGGTCTGGCGGATCCGGCCATTCTGGATCGGGATCACAGATGGGATCTGGCGGAACCGGCCACTCAAATCCCAAATCGCAGACCGCCATGACTGGACACGGCTCCTCGTACCGTGCGACGGGGCTGGGACCTGTTACTGACTGGTGAGAAATCGTGAGGGCCTTCTGCTGCACGTCAGGCCATGTGACTGGCACAGACTGGGTTGAACACGGTCCCTCGTACCATGCGATGGGATGAGGGCCTTCGACAGCTCCCCTAACTGTCCTTCGGTGACTGGTTGAGCATCACTCAGACCCTCATGCTGAGCGATGGCATCACGCCCTCTATGGGCGATTCGGGAACCACCGGAGTGGCAGACAGCTCCCCTAGCTGTCTTACAGCACTGTGTACTAAAAATCCATACGAAAAAACGTACTTCTCACTGTTCTCAGGTCAAATATTTATATGCGATTAAAATGTGATTAATAATAATAATAATGCATTTTATTTAACGGCGCCTTTCTTGACACTCAAGGACACCTTACAGTCAAAAATGAAGC
>JAUCMU010000125.1:2024176-2051995 GCA_032275025.1 Enteromius treurensis | reverse complement strand
TTCATGGCACAATAACAGCAATATTTAGAATATTCCCCTCCACCAATGCAGAGACTGGAGCCGCCTGGCAGAATTCGAATGAAGCGAATTACATGCGCGAATGAAGCGAGTAACCTCAAAATGTTCACGCGTCTAACTACGCGCGAATATCGCGATTTATTCGCAATTCGCGTCCGGTGTGAACGCACCATAAGACAAACAGACTGGTATTTACTGACAGAGACTGGGGATAATGAGGGGATGATGAGTACAAGATGACGAACAGCTGGGAGGAGAGAGGTGCACACTGGGATATTGAGTCTGGTAGATTAACACAAAGACAGAGACAGACCAGCCTGCTGGGATCATGACATAACCCCTTCCTTAAGGAGCGGCTACCAGACGTGGTAGACGATGCGGACTGGAAACCGGGAGGATCTCATACGGCACTCCTGGCCATGAAACCGAAACTGACTTGGGACACGGCTCCACGGACCATGATTTGGACAGGGTTTGGACCTGTTATTTGCGGGCTGGCAACTGCGAGGATCTCAGACGGCACTCCTGGTCGCGACTCGGGGACTGGACTCAACAACACTTCACCTGGTTCATCACGAACCCAGCGTCCTCAGGGACGTCACCCTCCACACTGGGGATAACAGGCATGGCAACTATGGTGGAGGAGGATTTGGGCCTCTGAAGCTTCATTGACTGTGACGTGGGAACGGCAGCCATTTTGTGGGAAGTTTCGGGTGCTGGCACTGAATGACCTCCATACCGTGCCGATTTTAGAAACGGAGTTCGCCGAATCGTGAGGCGAGACCCGGGCATCTGATGGTAGCCTCCTGGCCTCTCAGATGTGACGGTCACTTTGTGCACGGCCTCGGGAACAGCGACCATCATATGTGCGGGCTCGGGAGCGGCGGCCAACTAGTGCGCAGACTCGGAAGCGACGGCCATCTTGAGTGCTGATGTTGGCTGCTGCGGGGCGACCATCTTATCTGCTGGCTTGGTGTTAGGCAGGGCAGTCATGTTGTGCAGTGGTTCAGCAGATAGAGCCGTTCTTTCACCCTGAGCCCTAACCCATCCTAGGCACGAGTATAACGCCACCTCCCAACTTAATCCAGTGGTGTCGGTGAGATCCACCGGGCGATGGTAAGTGGCGCCAATGCAGAACGCTGTGATCAGTGCCTCATCTCAAAAATTTGTGGATTTGGACAGTTCTTAAAATTCTGTGGCAAACTCGAAGAAGGGCAGATCCCTCTGCACGAGATCATTGTATTGAGCCGCAAAAGCCATTTCCGGGGTTAGCTGTCTAAACTCCTAAACTCTCGCTGGTTAGGCAAAGTTTTCTGTAACAATAGAAACGATAGAGGCGTGTGGATCCATATGCTGAGAGTTTATATGTAGTCGGCAAAACAAGGTCAAAACAACAGCCACCAGGATAATGTGGGTGGGGAAAGCGACAAAGTTGAGGTACACAGGCAATGGGTCAAAAAGACAGGTGGCTGTCATACAGGAAACGAGGAGAAAACACTGAGGGGAAACACACAGAGAAGCGCTTGGAACTGGACATAGAATCACAAAACTTTGCAAAGGGGTAAGACAAACAGACTGATATTTATACACGGGATAATGAGGGGATGATTAGTACAAGATGACAAACAGCTGTGAGGGGAGAGGTGCACACTGGGATATTGAGTCCGGTAGATTAACACAAAGACAGAACAGGCCACAAGAGTGGTATGCCACACAATCACTAAAAACTGTCTAGCAACACCATGATAACAACACAAGCACTGTAGCAGCAAATTTTGCATGGAACTTTTCATCACAACACACCCTTTGCTAGATTCCTCATTTAGGTTATTTATCACATTGATATTTAATTTGAATGCACATGAATAACCAAATTAAATCTATAAAGTAGACCTGCAACATCTGAAGCAAACTACATTCAGTCCAATGTTCATCCAGCACGGTTCTCCTTGCGAGGTAGCATACTCATTTTAAATGTTTTTTGTTGTTCATTTAAAAAAAATTTATATTCATCATTAATATTTAGAATTAGCTTTGGTTTTTTTTGTATTTTCAGTTTACATTTCTTTAATTTTATCCATTTTGTAGAGTTTTGCCACTTTTTGCTTTTGTCTAAATGAAAATTCGAAAAATACTTTACAACAATACTTTATAAAAACTCTTCATGCTGTCCTAATGAACTTGTTTCCATATTCAATGATTTTCATTCAACTCCTAAATATCTAGGTGTGATCATGTCAGAGGCGACAAACATTTCAACATGTCGGCCGTCCATTTTTACAAGGAATTCCAGCGAATGCCACAATTTACCGTACGATTTTGTGACCTTCTCTTTTAGCATTAACCTGATTCTTGGTGTCCCAATGAACTGTTACATCCTGTGGCTGATCATGAAAGAAATGATCCAAGGACAATCCCTCAAAGTCTTCATTTTCAATACTTCACTTGTTGAGGTCATCTACAATTTCTCCTTTCCATTTGTAATCAAACTGTACTTTTTTAATTGTCCTAATTGTAAATATGTAATAATCAGTTTTGGAATGATTCTGTTGGTCGGTCGTCCTCTGTTTCAAACCTGCATCTGTCTGGAGCGATACTTAGGGGTTCTCCATCCTGTTACCTTCCTGAAGCTCAAACCCATTAAATATAGGATCGCCATAGCCATAATTGGATGGATTCTGATCATTTGCTCAAGCATAGTAGTTAGGTTGGGACTCATTGACATGTATGAATTACTTATGCCACAGTACTTTGTTTTTCTAATCATGGAAGTATTTAGCTGCTTGATGGTCCTGAAGGCTCTGAGGCGTTCTGGACCAAGTGACGATGTCAAGAAGAGATATTGCGTGAACCGGGAAAAAGTCAAAGCTTTCTGGACTATTCAGATTGTGCTGGTGTCTTTGGTATTGACGTATGCCCCTGTCACTATCTCTCTTGTGCTCTATTATATTTTAGATTTTAATAAGTTTCTTGTGTGGTGGTCTTTTTGCATGTGTACAGGGATCATGTTAGGGTTCGTGCAGCCTCTCCTGTATCTGAAAAGTGTTAACAAAGTGTGTCTTTGTTTTTGTGATTTTAAAATGTGCAGCTGAAGTAAAATTGTAAAACTTTTAAATGTCCTGTTTAATAACATGTTTCAAAACAAGCACTAAAACCTTCACAAAATTCACAGATGCATGCATGAACTTTGGCCTGAAAACATTATTTTTCTCTTGTGATTTCATTCATGCTGAGTTCATCATACTGGTTATACTGGTTATTTTTCACAGCTCCTCCTACTAGTCAGTTTGCAATTTAAGAAAACTAAAATATTTATACTTACATTAAAATCATTAAAAGATTTCCAACAAATGTATATCCTTGGCTCTGTAATTTCTCTTCATAGTTATATTTCATAGTTTGTTTTGAAATAAATGAGTTTAAATATATTTTTGTGATTTGTGATTTTTGGAATCACAGAGCAAAGAAATACTGATATACATACAGACATTTTAAACATTACAAACAAATATTCCAAAATTTTATCTACATAGTAAAACTTTTTAGTTCCTCATTTGACAAAAATAACAGAATAAACTTCCATGAACTCACTATGAAAGATAAACAGAAAAGTGTCAGGCATGGCTTCAAATTCACAACTGGGTAAAAATCCACAGATATGCACTGAAGAAAGAACCGGAGGCATTAATTGGTTAATTTAGTAATAAAATACAATATTTTAATGGCCTTAAAATTATTGTTAAATAATGTTTACTGTAGTATTGTTAAAATAAACAACCTTATCTGTTTTCAGTTGATCTGTGAACAAACCTTCATTAAGCATTATTTGTAGCATATGTCCTATCCAATATCCAATATAAGTTTTGTCCTTTGTTGCTTTCAAATTCTGTCAATTTTATTACATTTACTAACATTTATTAACATTTAAAACTTAATTATACTCCAAAAGAAAGTGGACAAAAAGGAACTTAAGTACTGTAATGAAAGTACTGTAGTATGATACATGCATGAAATTGGGTCAGGGGTGAAAAGGTAAGAAGGGTGCTCGAGAGTTGATGTGGCCTCTGATGGGGCCCGGTGGTGGGGGGACTCCCACAGAACAAATATTACGGCCTCATTGGGGGACACGCTGTAACTTAACTTGTTTATTCTTCCATCATGATTGACAGACAAGTTTTTTTGTTGTTGTTTTTTTGGGGGGGCAAAGAAATCAGCCTAATAAGTGTTTTCTACAATTATCGAAAAACATACCATCATCTACAAATGCTATTTGCTATTGCAGGCAGAAAAAAAAAAACATTGTTGAAAAAAGTTTACAGTTGAATGGAATAATAATCCAAGAGCAAGTTCTGAAAAATTACTGCATTGACATTTGTCTAAAGACATGTGCACATCCCTTAAATAAAAGGACACCTCTTGTCCTTTTCCTGAGACCTTACCCTTCAGTTGAAGCTACTGTACGACCAAATCCAGCTGCATTTCAACCCAGCATCCAGCTGTTTAACCAGAGTTGCATCGTTCTGCCCTAACACACTAAAATAATGTTTGTAGTAGGATTAACAATACTTTAGCATTAAATGTAACTTACTCTCTTAAGGGTACGTTCACATAAAGCATCTAAAAACCCGTTGAAAATGCGAGGCGCGTCGCTTCCTCCACCAATTTCAAAGCGCTTGGGCGCTTGCGCTTCTGTAGTGTCTGACACATAAACACCACAAAATTAAATTGTAAATCTCTCCCCTGTCGTCTTCTCTCCCGCAGGAAGAAATGGCGCCCTGGATGTCAGTGGATGGCGCGCACAAATGAGTGATGCTCAGCTTTCACCATTTGAATTGAGAGAGGCGTTACAAACAGACGAACGCGCTGCAAATAGCACAGACCACAACGGAAATGTTTCAGGGGGACCTCAAACAGTGACAAACCCATCTGAGAGTAACTGTAGCTAACATAGCATTTAAAATAATTTCTAATAATATCCAAAAGACCGTAGGATCAGGTTGTTAAAATAAACACAAAAAAACTCACCTTTTAGTTCAGCAACAACATCTCTTCTCTGACCAAAAGCCACGAAACAAATAATCAGGTCCAAGATGGGTTCCTCACTGTTTGAGGTCCCCCTGAAACATTTCAGTTGTGGTCTGTGCTATTTGCAGTACTCGTGTGTTTACAGCAGCTCTCTGTGTTTGGTTGCGTTTTGAGAATATGCAGTTTGCATTTTTTTTTTTTCTGTTTGCATATGTTTTCTTCTGTTTGCATGTGTTCTCTGAAGTTTGTAGCGCGTTGAGCTCCCTCGGCCACCGTAATGATGACCGATAGTGGCAGATAGTCGAATCAAGAGATTAACTCACATAACGGGGTGTTTCTACTCAGGTGGCCAGAGGGTTTACTTAATAGAAATAGATTTTGCTCAGAAAAACAAATATCTGGCATGCTCTGTTTGCTGCTTCTTAAGCACAACTTCACAGTATGAGTCAGTGCCAGTCCACTCAGGACGTTACCATTTATTTCCTGTAAACATTTGCCAAGTGCCCTGACCACAAACTTCTGTGATCCTTAAACTGCACTTCCCTTGTGTCCCCAGCCAACAAGCCCAAACCGTGGCTGGTTTGTGCCACCGTTCGGAGGGAACCCCTGGTGGGTGTACCTGGCAGCAGCTCTGCCTGCCCTGCTGGTCACCATCCTGCTCTTCATGGATCAGCAGATCACCGCTGTCATTGTCAATCGCAAGGAGCACAAGCTGAAGGTAGGCCTGCCGTGACTCTGCTGTGTGATTCAGTCCTCAGCCAGATGGTTTATCACGCTCACTTTGAGTCGCCCAGGATCACAGGAAACATGCACAGTGCCATCGGCAACTATATTGGATATTTATAGAAAGTCTCTTCCAAAAAGAGCTTTTTATCTTTTGTCTGGAGGATGTGAATCAGTGCTTGGAGTTAAAAATAGCATTATTTAAACATATGGTCTGATGCAAACCAAAGGGGTGAAAAAGCTCCACATCAATAATGCAGGAATTGATACAGTATTTGTTGATTTTTTTATTATATCCATTCAACTGAAGTTCTGCTTTATATTACAGTAGGTGGCTACTATGTATTTAAGTCCAAAAATAAGTACAGCATACCTATTGTGTTCATATTGTATTGCAAAACACTTTTGCTTTTATTCAGGTGGGATACGGGTAAGGTTAGGGGCAGGTTTGGTGGTATGGGTAGGTTTAAGAGTGGGTTGAGGTGTAAGGGATGGGCCAACAGTGTTAGTATGAGTGTGATTACAGAAAAGTGTTTTGATTTTTTAATATACTGTTTGCAAGATAACAGCTAGACAGGTTTTGCTGATAATCATAAAATCTACATATGGCTATATTATATTTAAATAGTTTTAAATTTAAACTCAGTGCTTCACCAAGCAGTTTCACCCAGCGTCACACTTTGGTCCAGATTCTGAGTGGAACAATGAGGAATTGTGAATCAGACAAAGGCAAAGCATTTATTCTTCTTTTGGCCTGTAATGTGAGACTGGCCTCAAAACATTGTGTCCTCTCACTATAATGCCTCCCCATGGAAGAACTCGTATTGTCATCTCTGGGAGAATAACACTGCCCCGGTGACATTGTGCTGTACTTTTGTGTAGTTGCAGTGTAGTTTTTATTTGTTTGAATAAAGCACTTGAAGGATTATTTAAAGAGACAGTTCACCTAAAATTCTGTCATTGTTTGTCTGCATGTAGGTTTAGAGATACAAAAGAAAATAACATGAAAAAACAAATACTGGGTGAACTATTTCTGTAAAATGTTACCAAGCACATTTTGTTTCTTTCGATGGCATTTATAAACAACCTCTTTTCTCTGTCCGGATCAGAAAGGTGCAGGCTATCATCTGGATCTCTTCTGGGTGGCTGTGCTGCTAGCATTGTGCTCTTTCATGGGTCTGCCGTGGTATGTAGCTGCTACAGTTATTTCCATCGCCCACATCGACAGCTTGAAAATGGAGACGGAGACATCTGCCCCTGGCGAACAGCCCAAATTTTTGGGTGTCAGGTATGTTCTAATGCATATAAAAGATGATTTTTTGTGATTCCTATGTATTTGTACTATGTCATGGCAAAAAAAAAAAAAAAACATATTCTGACTGCCAGTAGAGCTTTTGAATCACTGGTTGATTACAGAGTTGGGCTCAGTGGGAAGCCTGTTAAAAGGCCGAATGTTGGACTGAACTCCAGGGGGGTTATTGATGCAGCTGTAAGCTGAACAAATGTAAACAGGCCTAGTTATGCTGAAAACACACTGTGCCCATATTTAGGTTGTATTTTGAATCCTTCTTTGTTTTGGAGAATTAAATCATACTGGATTGCTTAACTAAAGTATTTCAGATATGAAAGATAATTCATATTATAATTAGAAAATATTCATAGAAATAAGGAGGTAGGGTCTTATTGTTAAAGATGCAAGCTGGTACTCTAACTTCAAGAGTGCAGGTTCAAATCTATAAACCGTCGCCTTTATGCCCCTGATCAAGTCACTCCAGGGTGATAACTGTGGATAAATGAATCTGCCACTTCTTCCTGTAATTTAAACAACGATACACTAAATTTCTGTTGGTCTAGGAAGATTGTATAGCTATATGCTTTATTGCTATATGCAGCTGAAATAGCCAAACCTGATAATTAGAAAGGTGTTCACATACACTAATGTTTGGGGTCAGTAAGATTTTGTTTTAAAAAAATGAATACATTTATTCAGCGAGGACACATAAGAGTGCTTGAAAACATTCTTTCCATCAAAGACTCATAAAGATGAAAATGTTATCACATAAGTGTTCTCGGTGAAGCAAATCAGCTTATTAAAAGGGTCATGTGACACCGGAGACTGCAGTAATAGCTGCTGAAATTCCCATCACAGGAATAAATGACATATTTAAATACAGTATATTTTATTTGTAGTAATATTTCACAGTATTATCATTTTTAGTGCCATTAGTTTAAATGATAATAGATTTCAACTTTTGACATTTTTGTAATTATCTCCACTTTAGGGAACAGAGAGTCACTGGTGTGTTTGTCTTCATCCTCACTGGTCTATCTGTCTTCATGTCTCCTATCCTCAAGGTAACCATACAATACATCCACTAATATCAAAGACATTGCGGCAAGTGTGTGATTTTCTTTTTCTTTTCTAATTGTGTAATTATTTACTGTAGTTTATACCCATGCCAGTGCTGTATGGAGTCTTCCTCTACATGGGAGTAGCTTCACTCAACGGAGTTCAGGTGAGTTACCAACTCAGTTCTGTGCTATTGAAAACAACATAATAAATTAAATTGGGGGTATTTTCCAAAAATGTTAGATTTTTTAATAATTACACTTTGAAATAATTTGACAGTGACTTAGCTTTTTTTTTTTTTTTGCTTTTTGTTCTTTAATATTGCTCTTTTGTTCTCAGTTTATGGACCGGCTCAAGCTGCTCCTCATGCCTGCCAAACACCAGCCAGACCTGATTTACTTGCGGCATGTGCCACTGAGGAAGGTCCATCTGTTCACTTTCGTCCAACTGCTTTGCCTGGCGCTCCTCTGGATCCTCAAGTCCACTGTGGCTGCCATCATCTTTCCTGTTATGGTTAGTTACCTTTTTTCACCTGTTCTTGATTTAATATTGAACATTAATACCGGGAGCGGCTGTGACTGCAAAACTGAGAGCCTCATGGCTAAATATTACACAATTGGTCAAAAAGTTGTAATATTTAATGTTTTTGAAAAATATATTTTTTAAAAGAGATTTATTTCAGAAGCATTAAAAATGTTGACGGTACAGTACTTGTGCATTCCATCAGAAAAGGGACAAAATGCAAATGTTTAGATGTTTGTCAGTCGGCAATACTATCAACAGACACTCAAGTTCCAATATGTTTGCAAAATGCATCTGCAGTATATGCACTAACTGAAAGAACATCATTTGCTGTTCTCATTGGTTAGATTTTGGCTCTGGTTGCTGTGAGGAAGGCGATGGACTATGTCTTCTCCCAGCATGACCTCAGTTTCCTGGATGACGTCATACCAGAGAAGGATAAGAAGAAGAAGGAAGATGAGAAGAAAAAGAAGAAGAAGAAACAAGGGAGCATAGACAGTGACATGGAAGATGTGAGTGTCCTAAAAAAATAATTAAATTCCAGTGAATGATACACATTATGTTTTGATGTTCGACTGAAAGACTTTTTCTTTTCTTTCTTTTTTTATTCTTTAATTCTGTAATTTTCTTTTTTTCATTGGTTTACCAATGAGAAAGCAAAAAATGGACTAGTTTGGGCAGCTGTGAAAGAGGAAGTGTAAATTACTCTGGTGTCTGTAGGTTCAGCTGCTAAAGCACTGTTTCTTCCTGTGCAGTCTGACTATCCTTACAATGAGAATGTCCCCAGCATTAAAATCCCAATGGACATGATGGAGCAGGAGCCTTTTTTAGGAGATAAGGCCTCTGACAGTGAGTAGACTGGACCTGGGGCCTCACCTCAATTTGTACCTCTTGAATGATTCAGCATGAGCGTTTTGCTTTCTCTTCCTTTCAAATGCGGTGCATGCTACCACTTGCTCCTCTGTCTCACTCTCATAATGCCTGTGTGGTCAGTTCTCTATGGCAACTGCTGGCTTCATTACCTCTTCTCGTCCTGTCATAAGCGTTTTTTTGTTTTGCTTTTGCAATTTTAATCTAAGCTGTAGATGAGTTTGTTTCTTCATCGGGACAAAGAAAACGTAGCATTACATTACTTGCGCAGTGAATGGGTGCTGCCAGAATGAGAGTCTAAACAACTGATCACAATAATCCGCAATACTCTACTCCACCAGTTAACATTTTTAAAAGTGAAAGGCTGCGTGCTCATAAGAAACTAGCACTTCATAATATGAGTCAAAAACTCCACCCCCTGTGTCCCTCTAATCTCAAAATACAACTTTTTTGGACTGTTTTCATTTGTAGACAGTGCCTGATCTGTGCGTATTTCTCTTCTGATTCAGATGAGTTGACTTGCACCCATTCACTGCAGAGGGCCCGTTTGATAAGTGATAATAAGTGATAACATATCTGTATTTGTTCATAAACTACATTTTTCTTATTCTGTTTTGATTAAGTTACGCTCATTTACATTTTCGATGACCTGAGGGAGAGTAAATTAAGCTCATTTTCGTTTTTGCATGGACTAATTACCCACCTCTCATGCTAATATGGATTGCGGGATTATAATTGAGAAATAAAAATCAAACTTTTTTCAATAATTTTAGCGTGTAACAAGCTGTAGAAAAGTCTCCGTTTTCTTTTCTACTAAAACTTTTAACATCTTAACTCGTAGTTGTGTTGAGATCTAATGATCTAATGAAAGGCTAATCAAAAATAATCCCAGCACATACTCGATATGAAATCATTGGAGCTCTTTAGTCTTCAGTGATTCTGTTTTTTTCTTGCATGTGCTGTTGATGATGAATCTGCATGAAGGTGGTATATAGTGCTCGTGTTCAGCAGAACGTGAGGCCAATGTGTTAATAATGGACCATGTGTCCCTCTTGCAGGAGAAAAGTCCCCTTCATTCCTTGACCGATATACATCATGCTGAAAAGCGCCACTACTTTCAGACCAGCCCGCTGTCAAGGTACACATCTCAAGCTGTTGGATGCAATTATTTACTATAAATACATTTTGCTAATGTGTTCAGATTTTGCATACTTCATAAAAAATGCTGCACGTTACTGAAATGCAAGATCAGTACGCAGGAACTAAAAGCCACTTTAATTTCTAACAAGATCACAATTTGTCAAGGCTTTGTGATTACATAATGTCCTCACGTTTGTTAGCTGTTCAAATAATTCTTTGAACCGTCAGAAGTTATTTTCTAAGAAACTCTTGGTAATTACTGGGAAATAAACCGAATGCCTGTACGGAAGTTGACTGATTGAGTCTGTCTTTTTCAGTTCAGAGAGACTGCCATTAAACGTGCCTCTGATCAAAATAGATATGGACCCAGATGACAACAATGGCTACTACTGGAGGGGTCGAGGATCTGAGACGTCCATATAGCTCCTCCTACATAGATTTTATTAACTCTTCCAGGTTCCAGAAAGCCATTTGCCAAGGGATCCCCCCCCATCACGGATCCTTTTTGTGAAGTCCATTTACTGAATCACTACGGTTTGAAAGTTGTAATCGCTAAACTATTATGCAATTCAGTTCATTGTTTGACTTTTGTGCTGAGCTGTAGAGAAATGCTGTAGCTGTTTTTACACTTTTCCACAACTACTCTCTCCATTATTCATCAAATACAATATAAATCTTTTTACCAAATTCACTTAACTTTAAACCATCTTTCCTTTTTTCCTTTTTTTTTTGCTGGTCTACCTGTCTTTTACATGGTAGGCATTATGTAAAAACATTTATCAATTTTTACTGTATTTGCACAGCATGAGATCTTAATGTTGATTTTTTTTTTTTTAACTCACATCTTGAGCAGACTTTTTAACAAATGACTTGATGAGAGAGAACAACTGTGACAATAATTGTAATATTTTACTGTTGATTAACTTTTTAATGATGGTTAATGTTAATCATTGGCATTGAACCTGCTATTTTTCATATTGTTTCCTATAATATGTGGTATTTAATTGATTATGTTTCCTTTAACAATATTTATACCTTATTATCCAGACACGTACCTTGGTTATCTAAGAAATCCTAATAAGTCATTTAGAATTTTAAGGCATTTGCTTTATCACCTGGTTATGGAAACCCTAAAAAGCCATTGTGTACATGTGCAAACCTACATGTACTCCAGGGTCTGCTGTCCTGCAAATGATTTACCTAAGTGGCTTAAACCTGAATTGCAATAATACATGAAATTCCTTTCGTTTTAAGACTCATGTCTCATGTAATTCAGATAACTTTTTTTTTTTTTTTTTGTGCTTTATTTACTTGATGTCTGGTCACTGAATGTCATATTGCAAGTTGTGTCATTTGTAAAAATGAACTTAAATGAAGATGGCATTAGTGCTGTATCATACAGTGCATGTCCTAAACATGTTCTCTTTAATCCTTCTAGAACTCAATATCTTTTGTCGATTCCTGCTATTTTGTCATAATTTTTTTTTGTCTTAAAAAAAAATAAATAAAAAAATCAATAGATCTATACAGGTAGCATCCATACTGTATTTTCAAAATCAACGTCTTTTAACCTTGTATGTAAAAGATTTTTAACTTATATTTTTGGGGGAACCTAAAGATGAAATATATGTGAAAGCATGTCTGGGGAAATTCTTGACCGTTTAAACCATGCTAAATATTAATTGTAGAGTGTGTAACAAAGATACATTTTTAATCAAGTTTTGTGAATTTTTAGAACAAAACCACTGAAATTATTTTAGAATTTATATTTTTCAAATGAAAAGGAATATTAAAAACGAACAGAATTTATTAAATGGCCTCCTTGTTTCCTTTCATGTAATTTTAGTTTAGTTTCCACCATTAATATGATTGTATCTGATACACAAGGTATAAATCATTTTGCTGCATTTAAAGTATTTATATGTAAACGACTCACTTTATTTGTAATTGCAGAGTACTTCTTTACTAGACACCCCTACAGCCCAGCCATAAAACACTATTATTTCATCAACAAAAAGATTTCAAATCAGTTATTTCAATATCTTTGGCTGTAATGTGCCAGGAGGACATATCAGTTTACATGTCCAAACATACCATTTACCATTAAATATAATAATCCTGTGAGATTTGTTTGCACAAAGAGTCTGAAAACAGCCAGTTCTCCACACAGAGATCTGATCTCATAACCATGCAGGGGAAATTGTGGCAACGTCTCCAAGACGCTTCAAGAAACCTTCCTGCAAAGCTGAAAAAACTATGCCCAAGTGCACCTTGGGAAAAACCTGCTTTAAACGCAAAGGATGCTCACAGCAAAAGTTTTTTTTTAACTTAATAGAAGTTATCTGACTTCTATAGATTGCATTATTTTTTGACAGCATCTTCATTTTACAGTATTTTTGCACAAGTGCCTAAACTCTTTAACACTAGCTACTGTAGCTTTATATTTTCTTGTATATCTTGAAGCGTCTTGGAGATTTTGTAGGCCATTTTGTAAGTGGTTTATGACCTGAACTGGAACTAGTTGTGTCCTGACTTCACTGAAGATAACACAATGTCACCATCTAGTGCTCACAATTATCACTGCTACAGGTTCAGACACACACGATTTAATAAATGAAGGCTATCATTTCAAAAAGGGAATCGTTTTTGGGACATTTTATGAGAAAAGGTACGGATAGTACTTCAGGGGTCTAGACTAGATAAGGAAGTTACAATTTGCAGCTAAGAGAATTTTAAGGAAGAAGATGAAAGATGAAAAGTGAAAAGAGATGAAGACTTTGAAGTAAAGGTTTGATGTCAGCTACTCTTATAGTAATGCCCTTTAGATTCCTGTGAAGTCATAAGAAAATCTTTCCCCTAAAGCGCAATTCAACTTATATTATTTCCCAATGCATATTCAAATGCATTATTACATCATAATGTGACTCATTAAAAACTTTCCTACAGTGGGGCAAAAAGTATTTAGCCAGCTACCAATTGTGCAAGTTCTCCCACTTAAAAAGAGAGAGAGAGTCCTGTAATTTTCATCATAGGTATACCTATAGGTATAACTATGAGAGACAAAATGGGGCTGTCGCTGGGCAACACAGAATTTCAACTCCCTCCAAAGATTCTCTATGGGGGTTGAGATCTGGAGACTGGCTAGGACACTCCAGGACCTTGAAATGCTTATCATCCTTTTGCAGGGGTCCTTTTGCAGAAAACTCCCAAAGCATAATGTTTTCACCCCATGCTTCACAGTAGGTATGGTGTTCTTTGGATGCAACTCAGCATTCTTTCTCCTCCGAACATGACAAGTTGAGTTGACCATATGACATTCTTCCAATCCTCTTCTGGATCATGCAAATGCTCTCTAACAAACTTCCGACTAGAGATGTAGTATGTTACTGATGATAGCCTTTGTTACTTTGGTTCCAGCTCTCTGCAGGTCATTCACTAGGTCCCCCCGTGTGGTTCTGGGATGTTTGCTCACAGTTCTTATAACCTCAAGGAGTGAGATCTTATCTAAACATTGCCTGTTATACGGTATAATGAGCACTTCCTAAGTTGTTGTTTGCCTCTTTAGGACTAATTGCTGCTGTTTTCCCCACATGTAAGTCGCTTTGGATAAAAGCGTCTGCTAAATGAATAAATGTAAATGGATCGAGGGAGATTATCAATGGTCTTGTATGTCTAATGCACAGTTGATTTCTTCACACCAAGCTGCTTACCTATTGCAGATTCAGTCTTCCCAGCCTGGTGCAGGTTTACAATTTTGTTTCTGGTGTTCTTTGACAGCTCTTTGGTCTTTTGACCATAGTGGAGTTTGGAGTGTGACTGTTTGAGGTTGCGGACAGGTGTCTTATATACTGATAATGAGTTTACTTTAAACAGATGCCATTAATACAGGTAACGGGAGGAGGACAGAGGAGCCTCTTAAAGAAGTAACAGATCTGTGAGCGCCAGAGATCTTGCTTGTTTGTAGGTGACCAAATACGTATTTTACAGAGGAATTTGCCAATTCCTTAAAAATCTTACAATTTGATTTACTGGATTTGTTTTCTTTTTTTGTCTCATAGTTGATGTATACCTGTTATGAAAATGACAGGTCTCTCTCATCTTTTTAAGTGGGGGAACTTGCACAATTGGTGGCTGACTAAATACTTTTTTTGCCCCACTGTACATCAGTCGACTGTCGGGCTAGATGATCATACAATGTAATCTAAAAAAAATAATTTAAAAACCGTAGCGTGCAGTCAATAAACTCGAATGTTAAATCATAGGATTTTTTTCTGTTGGTTCTTGACACTTGCATAGCGCATTTGCACATATTTATGAGTTCTGGTGGTTTTGTCCAGCTGAAGGCTTTCAGGAGAAATTCAGCTCGTCCTCTTTCATCATTCTTTGTTCTGTTGCTTTAGATGAGATCCAGACAGCTGAAGCAGACAGACGTGAGTCTCTGGCTCTATAGATAAACCTCCGTTCTGTTCTGATCAATACATCTTGGCATCTTAGTAGAGAAAGAACATGTTTAGGACCTAAAAACATCTATTCCAGATGATTCATGCACTTCTCACTCCTCGCCCAGAATGGCCGGTCCACAGTGCATCACCATCAAAAACATTTTAAAGTGATGCATAGCATCCTATCATTTATCTCCATGCATGTACTCGATGTGAAAACTACTTCAGTTGAGGCTACCCCCTTTAAAATCACCAGAACACGGATAAACAGCAGAAAAAATAGTTAAAGAAGCCTTTTCAGCAGTTTAAATTGGGAAAAGGACCCCACTGAAGCTGAACTCTACTTCTGTGCTGGTGGAGCAGCCTGATAAGGAAAAATTTGGGGTCCAAACTATAGTTGGAAAAGCTTCCATCAGCAAAGAAGCAATGATAGAGAGATGTTGTTGCTTCTCAAGCACAGTGTGCCCAGCTAACAGGAAACATTCCTACAACTTCTGGAAAGGTTCTCTCACCGTTATGAGCAAACATTCAGTACATTTTCTTCAGTAAACTTCAGTACATTTCTATGAAACCTGGGCATTTTGAGCATTAAGAGAACATTCGGAAATAATATTTGCATACTGCAGTGGTAATATTATTAAAACATATCCCAGAACATATTTTCGTTTACTGAGTGGTTTCTTCAACATATTGCTCTACGATCCTCATGTCAATTCAGAAGAACCTGCATTTTTATGGATTTGTACTGTTGAATAAGTTGTTTGGTAAATCAGTGAGCATATATGAGTTTCGTATGTGTGAATGTCATCCTAATGTGTTTTTCTTCCTGCTACAGAGTGCTTCGTTTTTTTTTAACTGCCATTCACGAGATCGCTCTTCTTTATGATAAGAATTAGGGGGTATTTGGCGTGCTGTCCAGGGAGCGAGCCGGGATGTCTGCGAGCGCTGAGCCCTAGAAGATGGAACCCTAGGGGGCAGAACCCTAACTAGGGCTGAGCTCGACGTCCGGCTCGAATCCTGCTCACCCCCCAGATAAAGGCGCAAAATACCGGAGGAGAAGGGGTGGAGGGGGGATGCGTAACGAGATAAGGAAGGGAGGAAAAGGGGCCTATTTAAGGGGAGGGCTTATGAATTTAATTGGCTGAAAGGAAATTAGACCGATTAGGGGATTGGTAACAGCTGCAGCTAATCATTGCGTCAGAGCTCCTCCCGAAACTTGTTTGTCAACATCCCATATAACGCATTAAGAAGAATCTAAAACCCATCCACACAAATGAGATTTTAAATTTAACTTGTGGATTTTATCTGAAACTTGACAAAAAGATAAATACAATTCTTCACATAAGCAAATGGTGCCTACATTGTGCTTTACATTCTATTTACAAGCACACTTAGTTAAAAAAAGTTTGAGAATTTTTTTTCCAAATTTAGTATAAAAAAAAAAAATATATTTATTGTCAATCCATTTGCTAAAAAAGCAACATATCCATAGCAACACCAGAAATCATCTTATTGTAGACGTTGCTATGTTTACGGTAAAGGTTATTCATACAGAAGCCTAATAAATTCACACTGTAAATGCCACAAGCGTCATGAGCTAAAAGAGCAAAGTGAACAGAAGACAACAAACAAAACTCTTTGAAGCGGGTGGAAAGTTTATTAAAAGTGAATAAAACATCTCAAATAGCGAGGGATAACATTTCCAATTAGAGAGGGAATTTCTTCATCCAGTATAATTGCTGACCCTTTGAGTCTTTAAACAGTGTCCTCGTCATATTTAATAGCATCCTCTGTCTGAAAAAGAAAACACAAATTTTAGACAAACCCAAATTTTAATAACTATATATTGTAAAGTCCATTAATTAATACAAACACCCTGCAACCACATCTGCTTAAATAGTCTATGAAAAAAAAAAAACTATGTGTTTTTGTTCTCTTTACAAAATGTGGGTAATGAAACATGATGGTAGCCATTGACTTCCATGGTACAGAAAAAAAATCACTGTTTGTT
This sequence comes from Enteromius treurensis, assembly GCA_032275025.1. Classification (NCBI taxonomy): domain Eukaryota; kingdom Metazoa; phylum Chordata; class Actinopteri; order Cypriniformes; family Cyprinidae; genus Enteromius; species Enteromius treurensis. The sequence goes on along the minus strand of JAUCMU010000125.1, from coordinate 2,034,894 downwards.
TACCAGCATTCTTCAAATGATCTTATCTTGTGTTCAACAGAAGAAAAAGGCTCATTAAGGTTTGAAATGACATGATGGTTAGTATGCATGAGTGTGAGTAATTGTGCTCACCAGTTTTTGACATAGTTGTGCCGGGGAGCGCTTGGAACAGCAGGATGTGGCCAAGTCCACCCAAGTTTGTGTTCGCTTCTCACTTTCCTCCCCCGGAACCTCCTTCTGCATCCTGCAGGAAATAAAGGATTGAGGATTGAGTCTTCTGACGATCTGCTACCAGCTCCTTCCTTTCAAACCCCCTGTTAATTGACATGTTCTTTTCTAGTCAAACCATAACTCACCGAGTTTTGAACGAAGGCAGATCCAGTCTGAAGTACAGCGAACAAGTGTCATCCAACGTGGACAGAAGTGCTGTAGTCTTTTTCAATGTACTCTCCTATTTGATAAAAGTTGAGAAAGAGCGAAAAAAAAGTGAAAGAACATTTTGACCACTAATCCAACCCTTAAAATCAAAAATGACTATGTATTTTCCTCGTCAGTGTTCAAAGTCAAGCAGAGGGAGAGAAGATGAGAGAGTACCGTGTCGTTGTTATGACAGTTCAGGCTTGGTTAGCACCCAGCGAGTACAAAGAGCACCCTGTCGCTCTAAATTAATTGAAATCTCGCAACCCTCTCTCAGTTGGCGAGCAAACCCCGTTTGTGCATGCTAATGACGTGCGTTGGTTCTCTGAGTACAGATGCAGTTTGAGCATAGACCCTTCAATTAGATGCTCTTACCAGCAGCTCCTCGCACTTCGCCATTTACTGTATGTAGAAAACAGCGAGTGAGCAGATAATTGGAGGATCTGCGAGGGAAAACTGAAAGGCTAAATTAACCAAACGGTGACACGCTTTAGATCGGGTTACCTGTGAGATTTTGACATCAACTTCAAGCATTAAAAATAGTTCTCATGGAGCTCAAGTTACAGCATTCAAATAGGATTTCATCAAGGTTGTTTTTCTCCTCATGCAATGCTCTCTACCTCAGTGCGATTTATCAAGTTTTATTCTCATTCAAACAATACGATCCCAATCTTAAAACCGAGATGAGGCTTCGCAGCAAAAGATGCTCAAAGAAAGGCATTGTGCCGCAAATCATCTAGACACGCATTAGAAAGATCGAAGCCTCTCACAATAGCCATCTACCCGAGCTTTGAGCTGTCTTCCAGACAAATAAACTTGAAAAACGATTGAAATCTGAAGAATGGCTTGGTTGTGTAATTCAAATGACCGAAAATCTGCTGTAAAGCATAGAGCATGTGGCTTCAAATCAACCCGTATGTTAGTGAACCAGATCATGTTTGTCTCAAGAGGAATAGCGTCGCCTCACCTTCTCTGTTAAACACGCTGGCACATCAGCAGATGAGCAGCAGGCAGTAACGGTGCTCTTGATTCGTTCGAGAATGGTCGTCAGCATAGGAAGAGAAATGGAGGCATGTTTCGCTCCAATTAGAAATAAGTATCTGGAAAAACACACACATACACACAAACGTGCCTTTGATCTCATTCTTACATTGACTAGATTTTGTGGCAACTACTATAAACGCATGTTCTGAGGGCAGGCCGCGAGCAGAAATAAATAGTCAACCAGCAAGAGGCTGCAAGTGTTTTGAAAGTGCTCTCCGCAGGAGGTTCTGGTCTCTTCACACTAAGTTTCTGCTGTAATACTTCGACAGGGGTTTTAAACTGGGGTCCATAAGAATTCTGCCCAATTTATATTTATATATATTTATCAATTTTACCAGTGCTGTATTTCAAATAGTCTATGAATTGAACTTGAAATGTTTCTCTACAGGTTTATACATTTAACATCCCTCTAATAGTACTTCAAGAGTTCACGCTTTCCTCATAGGTGGTTTAGCGAGTTTGGCGTGCTGTCAGGGGAGCGAGCCCGGGAGAACGGCGAACCCCGAACCCTAGCGGTGTGAACCCTAGTGAGGGCAAGGGTTCGAAGTTCGGGTCGGTCCCAGACTGCTTCCCTGGGGAACATGAACTGAAAGCCTGGCGGAGAAGGGGAGGAGGGGGGGATGCTTAAAGCGAGATGCGGATGGAATGAAAGCTGGGGGTTTTATAGTGAATGGGAAGTGGAGCGATTGGGTGTGAGTGATTGGGAATGATTAGCTGATGGGCGACCAGCTGTGTTAGATTAATTTGTATCGCGTTCCTCTCGAAGTGCGTTGTTTGCAAAACGTTCACATAATTATTTTCTATAGAAAAAGCAAAGGTTAACCTAGTGTCAATATGTTCCGATTTAAGTTTTTGTAGGAAGGGGGTATTTCCCAAACCCCATTAATATTATTTTATCAGTGTTATTTTTATATATTTATTTATATGTTGTAAGTTAGTTTTTTTTATTTTTTTTTATTTGTGAAGGATACAAGAACATACAAAACCTAACTTAAATGAACTTTTCTAGTTTTACTTATACATTATAGTTTTATTTATACCTTTTTTTAAATTTTAATTAGTCTCCAAGGAAACAATTCAATTTTGTTTCTAGGTTTCTTTTATTCATAAAATATTTCAATTTAATTTCAGAAATGTTCTACATTTTAAAGGCTTCAATTAACAACAACAACAACATTTAGCATAATTTACCAAATTGCTAAACATTTATGAAATGCATCTATTGTTGAATTTAATTATCACAGAAGCTCAACAAGAATGAACTGCTAAGAGCTTTATTTAGCTTATGTTTTATGTTTCTGTGCTTTCTGGTAACACTTTATAATAACTGTACGCAAGGAGTCATTAGCATTACTGAACATTTAATTCATCCTGAAGAAAAAGGATTGTCCCAACATTAATAGTTATTAGTTAGCAGTTTCTAAATACAAAGAAGATTGAAGGGCTCAGTTATCTTCCTAACAAAACAAATACTTATTACACAACATAACTTATTTAAAATGCAAAAAATGAAACTGCACACTTGAAATAATTTTTTACATTTCTTTTTCTTTCTTTTTTTATGAAGTGTTATATTTCTGCGTTCTGTAACCCTCTGTATTGTGTTTAACTTTTCGGTTTGGAAGATAAATGAGCCTTTCAATCGGCTTTGTAAATACTTAACAATATAAATAATCCTTACTTTAGTTGAGCTCACAAAAACTGACAGCTGGCAACTACTAAATGTTTTAGAACTACCTGACTTAATCATGAGTTACACTATTTATTAACACAGCGAGTAACTATCATCTTGTGTTAAAAAAATTAAATGTATTTATGTACATTTAAATAGTTATTAATAATTTCCGTACATGTTCTAAATGATCTTACGAACCACTGACATCTTCCAAATAAATAGTTTGTGAATAACATAACATTTAAAAATGATAAATTCATAGTTAAAAAAGTATGAATATGCAATTATTACGCATCATAGATATGCTCAAGTACAATACATTTATAGCTGCATTTATCAACCGCTTAGTTATGCCTGAACATTGGAACGATGCTTTATAAAAGGATAAATTGACTATTTACTAATGCTTACCTAATATTTAATAGTGTGGAGTTATTATTAAGTTATCCGTTGGCATTAGTCTATCCTTTACAATGATATATTTATACATTTAAAGTTAAAGATTTGAAAGTTTTATGCTCCACCACTAGAGGGTAGAGTTGGGCAGTGTAATGACTTCAGAATGAGTGTCTTACCGGGAAACTGGTGTGCTTTTAAATATCCTTCATTTTAATATTAATGAAAACTTGTTCTTCTCACATTTCTGACAGAGCACTCTGTCTCATTCATTTCACTTGCATACTCACTTTGCTACAACAAATGACCTGGTATTAGCCCCCCCAAAGCACAGTGAACATGACACCAGACCCGGAGGTAAACTCAGCAGAACTTGCTAGAACTCATTCGAATTTCATATTGAGTGGCTCATCTAATTACAGTTCAAGATAAATTAAACATACGTTTCTGTGCACGGCTGTCTGCCCCTCAGCAAGAGTTCATTCTTTCTTGTCCACCCAGGCACACAAATGACTTTATATGGTTCGTTCAGCACAGCGTGGCGTGCTGTGCATATTGGCCACATTTTCAGTAAATGAGAAAGGCAGGAAGAGCTAATCATAGAATAGCCAACTGCAGCAGACCAATGAAATGGTGCATTCTCCAGGTGCAAGTCAAATGTTTTACCTTTATTCTGATAACTGAATCTGGCTGGGAAGGAGTCGATTGTTGATCACAAGAGGCATATTCAGGGAGTCATTCTGATAATATGCTCATATTCAGAGTGACTCTGACTATTTGCACTCTTGCCTTTTAACCAACTAGCTAAAGAGCAAAATCAAGAGAATCGCTCTCGATTTTGTTTGGGAAAAGGAACCCAGGTGACTATGCCCCGAGTGGGTCATGGTGAACAAGCAATTTGCCAGTTATATTACTCAGCATCACGTTAGCATTTACATCACATTAAGGCAGATCAAAATATAGTGCAGTGATTGCAAGGTCTTTAACGAAACATTTAATTTCAGCACATCATAAGGAAATAAGCTGGCTATCAGATGTATATTTTCCAGTTGACCTTTGCTTTAAGACACGTTAGGATTCCCTACGTCTGAATATTTGACGAATATTAAATTAGCACCTGTCAATCCCATGGGGTTGAGTTTCGTCACAGAGCTGTGATGAAACAGGACTGGCTGTGTCTGGAGATTGACGGGGTTGCCTTTTTAAGTCATCCACGCAGGGAAGAGTATCCAGGGCAGGTTTACTGCAGCACTTCCGGAAATCCTCAGACATGGCATCCAGTTTGGATTCACCGCAGAGAACTTTCTGAAAGCTTGTTAGCTATTATAAAATGTAAAAAGAAGAATGAATGGCTTTTACTCACATGATGTCAGAGCTCTGTCAAATTCACACTAAAATTGAATGGCATTAACGGTAACACTGAATTAAACAAGAACCGCAGCTTTAAATAAAAAATAAAATAGGTGACTGACTGCAGGTATGGGTGTGAAGATACTGTATGGATGGCCTAAAAATGCTGCACTCCAAAAAATGTGTATAATAACCAAGAAATGGCCATGAAAAGAGGTTTACAGCCACTGAGTAAAATAAAAAACAATAGATTAGAAAAAGTGATAATTATGTCTTCCAGTAGCTGGTATGTTTTTCATCAGTTACCAAAGAATTCTTTTTTTTTTTATTTGTCACATCATAAGACATCTTGTAAAGCAGAACAGGAGAAATGCACCACCAGAAAGATCACTGGTCAAAAGAATTGTCCCAAGATACATTTGAACCTTTGTGCTGTTCATTGTGGTTTTCTGCACACATCATCGATCGGCCCACCCCCTCCTCTGACCTCTCTCCTCACCTCTTCAATTATACATTCAGGTTGTGGCTGTAAACAGCATTTTTCCAGAGCAGACTGAAAACGACCAGATATGGCTGATGTCTCTTCAAAGGACAGTCCTAAGAGATTTCCATAATATCCAGACAACCTATAAATATGACATAATTTACATACGTGAGACAATGGTACGTAACAAGCATCATTCACACGTTGCTCCTAAACTGGATCCCATGTATTGTTAAGATTTTGCTACAGTGCTTTGCTACAATCTGTATTGTTTAAAGCGCTATATAAATAAAAGTGACTTTACTTGATTTAAAGTGCCCCTATTATGCCTTTTCAAATATGATCTTTCATGCAGTGTGTCATGTAGCTGTATGTGAACCTGCAAAAGCTGTGATGCCAACAGTGCACGATAAATAAATATATTGAATCTCTTTCACTAAGTAACATATTTGCATAACGCCCGCCCACGTTCTATGTCGTGATCAACTTGCCCCACCCACAAACAGTACAATTTCCACGTGGATTACATCATGTGAAGAAGACGCTGTATCCTGTGAAAGTAAATTTGTTTTATATGCCCTTCTGAAAGATGAATCTACAAATAATGAGTGGTTAACATTAATTTTTTCAACAACACCTCAGCAGTACAATCTTGTGTTGCGTTCGCCTCATTTTACGCTTGGTTTGAAGTAATGATAAACGGTGTTTAACTCAGTGTTATGCATTATACAATGCTGAAGTTCGTACGTAGAGGTGTGCCCAATTCACTTAAATAAGCAAATTGCGAGCACTTTTTTTTGTCAGAAAGTATAGTTTTAGTACAAGCTCTGTGGACCGCTGTAGCAGTAGACCAATCATAAAGGACAGCGCCATCTGACCAATCACAGCAGTAAGGGGTTCACGGGAAGGAGGGGTTTAGACAGACTGATTCTTCGAACTGCTTCACACGAGTCGTTTACGAATCATTTAGAAATTAAGTAAAATGAAATCTATTTTTGGAGAAAAAAGTGTTTTTCGACCTTTCATACATGTGAACCTGTTTTAAGAGACTCATAAAACATGACAACCTTTAAAATGGCACAATAGGGGCACTTTAATACAAAAAAGTAGAAAGAAGAAAAAAACTGAAGCGTAGGAGAAAAAAAATATTTTTATATATTTTTATATATATATATAAAAAATATATATATTTTTTAGAAATGTTATTTTCCCCTCCTCATACTTCCTTTTGTATGTGAAAATTGATTACCTTACTGTTATCGTGAAAAAATAAAAAATAATAAAAAATTATAATTGTCTAGGTTTGTCAGATCTACACAACAAAAAAGTTATTGGCCAATTTTAATTAGCCTAAAACATTGTCCCCTTTTAGAAGCACAAACAAAGTAGCTTCACATTGGGTCTCGTTCACAAATAACTGCGTACGTATTTATAATAACAACAACTTTTCACAAAACCTTTCTGCCTAATTCACAACACTTAAGCTTGTTCTTAAACCTGTTCTTCAGTTATTGGAAGTCTTCTAAATGAGTTCCTGTGTGCACAAGGTTAGTAATTTGCATTATACAAGCCCAAATCAGCTCCATATAAGGGCACTTGTCTAGAGAAAGACAGTTATGGCACCGAAACAAATTACAAAAAAACTTAATGAACGTGAGGTTTTGCTGTCGGAGGTGGTAGCCAGAAAAAAATATGTTATTTATGTTTGTCTCAGCAAACATATCTGTGCACTCTCTAAAGACACACTTTCTCCATAGACCTCTAATTATACTGTATTATCAATTTTTAATGTCTAGTTACTTTTCACCCACCCTGTAAATACATATTCAACTCTATGTAGGGTTCTTTATACATGCTTTTAAGGTTGTAAATGATTATTGTTTACATGTGGTATAAGCTGTTCTTGAAACGTTTCGTACATTTAGAATACATTTTAGTAAAAACATTTTTGATGAATCATGATTTATTTGTGAAAACAGTTGTGTGCACATTTAATGCAAAAATGTGTGCATATGCATGTTTAGTGCGGTGGATAATAACATAATTTTTGCGGAACAGTTCCTGTATAAGTATGATGAAGCTGCATATTTACCCAAACTTGAAGGATTTCAAATTTACTTGGTTGTTGCAAACATTGGAGAGAAACCTCAGAAAAATGTTGGCACTTTGCATTTGGAGTCTCTGTAAACAGACAGGGTTTGTAATGAGATATTTTACTAATAAATCCACATCCATTCATTAGCATGATTATCATCATCGTTTTTGTTCATTTTCACAATGATTACTGTGGCTTTGACTTACACAAACTAAACTGATTTAAAATGATTGATATAATTACACTGTGTTCATCACTCTTATCCTCATAATCACTTTATTCCATTCTATATTTCGGCTCCCTTAGACAAATTGCTAGACAAAACTAGACAAATAGCACCCTTCCCCCTACACAGCAACTAAAATAAAGACATTTAATTAGTAGCTGTTTAGAGCAGTGTGGGCAGCAGAAAGCAGATTTAAGCTCCATGAACAGCACATGTGAATCTGCCATCACAGGTTTTGTTTTGACAATAAAATCCTGGAACCCGTTTTTTTTCCTCACAATAGACTGTGCAAGAGCCTTCAGGCAATTTGATACCAAAAGCAGACACACAATACACAATGATGATTATTAGTCCCATTACAGGCTGGCAGAGCATCCTTTCACTTGTATATGGTGATTGTCCTCAGACAATACATATATAACAATAGCAACGAAGATGAAGCAATTACACTTCACTAACACTGTGAAGTGCCATCCCATCATCCAAAATACAAACACTGTCTATCTCTTAATAATTGGCTCATTTTGACTTACAACTAGACATTAGGGAAAGAAAAACCTCATAATTGATCATTAACTACGTATGTAAGTGTTTTATTTAGCCAACAGAGCAATAAGTGGCAATTGTTTATTCAATTCCTGGAAGTACATAATTTTTTTATTTTCTAATTAGACAGCCTGTTATGTAAAATGCATGCATTATAATAATTATAATACTAAATCCACTTGCTTAAGCCTGTGGATAAGTATACCCAATCGGTTACGCAACTTTTGTACATTTTTGCATGTTTAGCTATCCACTGAAAAATAAAACATGGATGTAGTGCAGCACAAAAACATAATAATTTTGTACATGCACAGCTTCAGAAATCCTTTATATAATGAATGTACTGTTGTTTATTTGTACATTCTGAAACCTTTTTTACAATAGCTACATTTGTCTATAATTAAATGCTGTCAGTATACGTTAAAATGTATCACTATCGACAGCATTGCAATATGGTGGTCGATTTAGAATGGGTTAGCCTAAGGCTGATACCCTAGGCAACTTTTTGAACTTTGGGAAATGTTGCCATCATTAGCAACCAGGTGATATCCAGATAGAAATTTGTTACTCATGTAAAAGTGCCCAAGCGATGTTGCTCAAAAAAGCTGCCTGGCAAAATATCATCGGCCTAAGCTAAGGAATTCAGATCAATAACTCGGAATCACAGGCTGACAAAGAGTTATAATATTTTTAAGCTGAGAGGGTCAGGCATAGCATGCCATTTTCATTCCAACTGTTTTAAAAACAGGCTGTTTTTTTAATTTTAGGCTCCTGATCTGAGTTTGGATTTTTAAATTTTTTTTAATTTGGAGAGAATATTTAGCGGTGTATTTCTTGCCTAAGTATAAGAGGTAACAAGTTTAAAGCCATGCTCAACATGCAATTTTTTAAATAAATGAAACTTTAGATAATTGCATATTGTAGAAACAGTAGTATACAAGTTAATCAGAGATGTCAGATTTTCAAGGGGGCCTGAGGTGAAAGACAGATGACTATATGTCTCCCCTTACATAACAAGGACTTTTGCATTTTTCATGTCTGAGCCATTTCTGGACCCCACAACAAAATATCTATAATTTGCTAGTTACTTTGGTCGTAATGTCTAATAATAACATGGTCCCGTAAGATGTCTTACCTGAATAACAACTATTACGGGATGAATGATGTGCGTCTTACTGTGTGTATGGGTGTGTGATTGCAAATGACAAAGTGCTAAAATATAATCAGCATTGAATACATTCACCCAACATCACCCTTTTCACTGGGGTCATGCCACCCCAGGATTTCCAAGGAGTGTAATCATAGAGATGTATGGTTCACACTACCTCTTGGATGAAACAAGAGCTTTTGACAGCAGGGCGGCAACATCTCTCTGCCATTCTCACATGGTTCTGAGTAGCATTAAGAACAAAGCCTGCTGGGATGTTTCTGTGCCTCCGGGCAAACTCGTACACATATCTAAAGGGAAAAAAAATAATAACATATTACGTCAACTCAGTAAATCAAAGCCCTCCAAGAAATGAGTCATAAAGGGCACAGCATACATGTATTCTGTATCCCTATTAGTAATTTTTAACCTCAAATCAAAGCCAAAGAAATTAGTTTTATTCTTATGAAAACAGCATGTGATCCTCACATTTACGCATGGATGAAGGTGTGTTGTCACCAACAGATCTTATAATGAAAAGCTGTTGTCATTTTGTTCCTAAGGCTTATTTTTGAACAGAATGATTCAAATATGACTACACTAATTTAGCTTCATTACGCAGCTCAGTTCTATTATATATGTATATATAATGCTGCCTTCTTGTGCTTTTGGAATTATTAGTTGCTACCTGGTCTCATGGCATAAGCGTATCTTGAAGCACTTTTTAGCGAAACATGAAATATGTACAAGCAAGTACATTTCACTCCCGTTTCCAAAAGAAATGAACACTGGAGGCAACTCTGACATCTTTCATGCCTTTTCATACAAATTTACAGAGTTTCAATTAATAAAGAGTTTCATATTAATAAATTGATATGCGAGTTTTCGAAAATGGTGGGTTTGTTCGATAGCTCACGGAGTATGGTTTGAATCCTGTGTAACTACAGTTCAATAAAACAGTTCAAATCTGTGTAAAAGGAGGTTGAAATGGCACGGTTGCATCAGCATCTGTGTTTTTATCAGGTTGGAATTATCGGAAAAACAGAATCAGAAATTAGACATGAATGCCTCTAAACACATTTTGCAGGTCATAAACTTTAAACAGGATGGAGGGGCCAAAGACTAGTGCTGTCATTGCTATACTTAAACCCAAAACACACTGCAGGATTTTGGCAATTCTATTAGAAATCTGCCAGTCACACTTTGCAACACACTGTGAGAAATAGGAAATTTCCGAAAGCACTTGAAAGCAGCATAATGTCACATTGTCACAGTCACCTGTTCCTGAGAGCACGCAGTCACAATTCACAAGATCAACATCACCTGAATACTAACACCTGGTCCTCATTAGGAGAGCAC
>JAUCMU010000125.1:2001603-2024076 GCA_032275025.1 Enteromius treurensis | reverse complement strand
AAAAACAGGAAGAGTGCAAACTAAACCAAAACTAAACAATGACATAAGGCAAATGAAAAGCATGAGCGTTACAGTATCATATTACGCCATATTTGAAGTCACTTTTTATAGCAGCATTATAAATAAATATATATATATATTAGGGGTGTAGCGATACGTTGTATCAAATCTAACCGTTCGGTACGAGGCTTTCGGTTCGGTACACATCCGAACCGAACGATTCAGGAAACAATAAAAAAGAAAGAGAATAAACTGTAAAATACATTGTTTTCAGTACTACACTCAACAAGGCAGCGCAAACGACGGGACAGGGAACCCGCGTCTGCTCCTCCCACTCCCAAACAGACGAGAATCAGAAACACATACATTACAAACTATCAACCGCGGCATTCAGGTAACGTTAGGCACTTCAACCCAACATCCAGCTGTTTAACCGGAGCTGCACCTTTCTGCTCTAACACACTAAAATAATGTTTGTATTGGCGTTAAAGATACTTAGCATTAAATGTAACAAAAGGGTACGTTCAAGAAGCATCTAAAACGAGTGGAAAACGCGAGGCGCGTCGCTTCCTCCACCAATTTCAAAGCGCTTCACGCTCGCGTGTCTGTAGTGTCTGCTGTTACCAGGCAACCATGATAGCTGTCAGTTACAAAATCAATTCTGCTTTGGATTTCTAAACTGCGCGGCTCTCTTGAAAATGAAGAGCTTGCACGCGCGAAACACGCTGCATGTGAAGGACCCCTAAGCCTTTTTTGACACATACACCACAAAATTAAATTGTGGATCTCTCCCCTGTCGTCTCCCCTCACGCGGATTGTCCTGCAGGAAGAAACGGCGCCCTGGATGTCAGTGGATGGCGCGCACGGTCTACGAACACGATTCGGAGAGGTGTTAGCCCATTGAGGAGGCGATGGAGAATCTCTTCAGGGTTGCTCTTGAGTCTTGATGAATGAGTTTATTGTTTATATTGTTAAATATTGCTATCATTATTTACTGGTTACCTATCATCTTCCACATGTCCAAACTTTCACATAATTTCTGATTAATTGAGTAACACACACACACACACACACACACACCCATGCACACAAATCATGTTGTCTGTCATGTATGTTTTTTATTTATTGTAGTTTCTGTTTGTATAACACTGTTCTTCTTTGGCTTTAGAAAGTGTAAATAAAATGCAATACAAATATTTAATTTCGTAGTTATATATCATACACAGTTCACATTAAAACCAGTTGGATAATGTAATACAGACATCTTACTCCAACTTGGCATAAGAGGAGAGGTTTCCCTTCAAAGGGGGAAAACCCAGTCAGTGGTGGTACTGTGTCTCCCTCCACACACCCCTGCCTCTGGTATCTAAACCCAGGCCTTGTTTCTGGTTGTGTTGTCCAGGCCTTCTAAGTAATCCCATGAGTATTGGTTAGCCCTTGGGTGACTTCACCAAACTTGGTACGCTGGTAATCACGTCAGTAATGAGATCCTAGAGTGTCATGTCAAGTTTAGATATGGCGTAGAAGCAGAGGAATTTTAACGTATATACATACATATGCTGCAAAGAAACTAAGTACATGGATTCATCGAACAACGTTTCATTTTCAGCACGGGTCATCAGCTGTAACTCTAAACTCAAGACATCACTGCCAAGAAGACTGCTACAGGACTGACACCAACACTGAATTAACCTCTTACATTAGTGCACTGAAAAAGATCATGATCTCTAACATTCTCCGTCATCAATCCAGATTCCCAGAGACTTCAAGTGAACACAATCCCTTGTTTTTCAGCTTTCATGTGGGACGTGAGACCTACAGCAGCCATCATGGAGAAGGTGTTGATAGCTGACTTTCTTTGCACAGTTCATGGAAAGAGGATGTGATGTATGATTAGCTGCCTTTTCTGAATAGCTCAAATAGCAGTGATTTTAAAGTTGGTGTTCTGTGAAAGAAAGCCATTTCTTAACCATGAGAAGCTTTGAAAGCATTTCATAGGAGGTGACCTATATTTAATCAGAACATTATGATTGACTTCCTGATCGTTGGTCCCAAGACACTTTTCTTACTCAATCTGGAACTGTATGTTCCACCTCAGGAAGAAGCTGCGTTCATCCGGTCTCAACAACCATAACATCACTAACAAGGCGACTGGATAGTATCACAAAGTAAAGACTTTAGAACAGCATTCACTTAATATTGATAGACTGATGGAAAATATAAAATTTTTTAAATATATATATATATAACTTTGTAAATGTGAACAAAAATGAAAAGCATTCTCTCATTTTTTAATTAATTAAAAAACAATAAATTAAATAAAAGCCTATTTATTGTGTTCAGTTATGCGGCTAGTTGTATTTTATGATTTGCATTTATTTTTTTATTTCCGCATTTATTACTTTTCCACACATATAATTATTATTTTTTAAAACAAAACTAAAACAAGGCCATTTAAACATAGATAACTTTTATGTATGAAAATCACAACCCACCAGTAGAGATACACATCTGCATTTTCACGAGATCGAACTTACTAGTAATTAATAGGAGGCGAAGCGTGTTTGGCGTGCTGTCCGGGGAGAGGGCTCAGGGCTCAGCGGGCTACCGAGCTCTAGGGTTATCAACCCTGCTGGGCTCGGGGAGCACGTGGCTCACTGCCCGGCCCGAACCCTGTGCAGTATGCACTCAAAGTCAACAGCTGATTTAAGACCTATTAAACTCAAAACTCAGTTCTGGACACTTTATTGGTGAGATTACATGGTTTAAATAATTGTAATATTTATGTATTGTTTGCACTTCGTGAAATGATCAGACATAAAAAGAGTTCCAACAGCGGCCTGAGATAAAATATTCCTCTGGCTTGAGATAACAATCACCAGTGCCATGCTGGCTGTGCCAATGAACAGGTTCTACTGGTGTATGTGTGCGTGTGTGTGTGTGTTAGTTGGCATCCATCTGATCTTATGTTCTCACTGACCGCTATGAGTCACTCATCTCCTGTTAATGTTGGACCTTTCTGAAGATTGAGATCTGATTACACACACACACACACACACACACACACACTGGAACCTGCATAGCTGCCAAGAGTTAAAAAAGGATTGGGAACAGGTCCTGTGTGTTTAGCTATAGGGTAAACAAAATGAACAAGAAATAAGGTAAAGACGTGTGAAAGTGAATAAGAAAGAAAGAGCGTGAGCTACAGTACTGTTCAAAAAGCTAAATTTATGTTTTTGAAGAAGGTTTTCATTTAATTTAGCAATAAATCAACTGAAAAAAAACTATATTGTGAGATAGGAGTATTCTATAATAAAGAGTTTGAATTGATCTGAAATAGAAATAGTAAAATGCTGTTATTTTTAGTCCATCTTTGGTGAATAAAAGTATTCATTTATTTAAAAAACATAAAAGTTTTAGGGATGCACCAATGTTGAAACTCAAAATTGTTGTCATCAAATTTCTATATTATTTTGTTTAAAGGTAAACTAAACATGAAAAATATAATGTATATACAGTATATATATATATATATGTGTGTGTGTGTTTGTTTGTTGTTGTTTACATATTTTTACATTTTTTTTCTTTTTTACATATTATTATTATTTTATTTTATTACCTGTGTTTTTAAAGTTGAAATTACATTTAGATGATGCAAAGGGGATCTAAATGTAAAAAAATAAGACAACTGAAACATTAAGCATAATTGAAATATCCAATGTACTGTATCTCTGTCACTAATATCCCCAGATAACCAGTAGTTAACGGATACGTTTAACACAGAGTGACTGACTGTAAGCTCTAATGAGCATGAGTTGCACTGTAATAAACCAATAACCGCTTGTGCAGTATCAGTGTTGACTCTATAACCCCTAACATACCCTCATAAGCCTGCAGCACATGCACAGAGAGACCTATTTTCTTTTCATAGATTCATGCTGTGCCTATGTGGGATGAAAGGGGAGACTGAAAGACTGCTGAATGAAAAAGGAAGGGGACTTCGGGGGGATCCCACTTCAGCTGAAGTGAGGTTTAAAGTTACCATGTCCCTCTCTATTTTTGTTTCCATCTTCCTCCTTTATTCATTCATGCTTTGTTATGTCTTCTAACCTATCACATCCTACATGGAAGAACCATGGTACATCAGCCACTGTTTTCTTTCGGCAATCCAAGCAATGCATGAAATCATCTCTGCCTCTCTGCCAGAATGCAATGAGATCATTGTCCTTCTGTCTATTATGTTCATTGGAATTTTTAATATACAGTAGCTCCAAAACGTATTAGAATATTTACGCAACACTTAAAAAATAATACATATTTATCCCTACATTTATGTAATTTTCTAGTTCACTTATTACTATTATTACTTAATTAATTTAATTATTGTGTTTATGTATACAAGTACTGTATGTATATGATTTTTTTATTTTTTATTAAATGTTATTATTAATATTATGTTAACTTTGTTTTACAGTATGTGTTGGGGTCAGACATTTGTAACTGTTCCGTGTTTTGTTTTGTGCTGTTCTATGGATTATTATATAAATATATATATATATATATATATATATATATAATTAATTTATTTGTTTTAATGAAAGAAATAATACATTTTACTACTGTAGACAACAAAATATCATTTGGAAGCCTGTTCCTGTCACCAATTTTTTCCCCTAATATTTATATCTCACAATTCTGTTATAAGACACATATGAATATATGCAATATTTAAAATTATATGCGCAAGCTATGAATTCAAAATTAAAAGAAAAAACTATAACTTTAATATAAAAAGTCTTAATTTAAAGAAAAATGGCTTCAATAATATCAAACTTAGTGGCCCCTGCAAACATAATTTTAAAAAATGAAACCAAATACAATGTTTGCCTGCTCATTTTAGTCTTAAGTCTTTTTATTGCAAAATTATTGTTTTATTATTTATCAAAAAAGCAACCACTTTTTAGTGAAACCCTGATCTACTTAATTGCATTTTTTGCTGCATTCCATTTCAATATGTTGATTTCTAAGAGTGACTGAGCACAACTGTGTATGTGAGCACCTAATGCCATGGGTTCAGTGGATGTCAGGGATAACAGAGAAGAACAGACAGGTGTGCTGGTAGGCATTTGTGTTTGATGTTTGAAGTATGGGTGGTTGTGGTTGAGTGATGTGTGGATGTGGAGGCTTGATGTCTGTGGGGGCTGTTGGATTAATCACGGGGTTTATTCCCTTTGTGTGAGCTGCAGCACTAAATTGCTCTGTATTTCTGTATGCCCTTTCATGGGGGTTCACCATGTTTATATTTAAACAGAACATGGACTGGCACACTAAAGGCCATCTCTGGCACACAGCATAGGCAGTCTGCTCTTCTGTGTGCTATGTTATCTCTTTGCCTGTCTCTAACCCTTTCCCATCGATCAACCAACTCAACAAACCAGTCCCTTGTCTGTTTTAAAATCTTATGGAATGCAATTTTGGTTTTGTCATTCATTTTATAATAAAGGAATGCAAAGTGTTGATTACTCAGAGCATGGGAAGCTTGTCTGGTTCACTCCGTTCCAACTTCCAATGGCTTGAGAACAGACCACACTTTCACACCTTCCAGAAAACAGATTGGTGGAGAAACATTACATTTAAAATAGAGAAAACTGTATTTATGTTCATGTCCTTTTCATGTTAAAAAAATGTCAAAATGTAAACAACATTGTGTGACTATGCAGGTTTCAAGAATGCTGCAAGACTGATGTCCACTATGTAAATATAATATATAAATGTATTATATAAATAATTATGTATTATATAAAATAATTATGTCATAAAATCAAACAAAAAAAGGTCTATGCAATTACCTGGAAATAATAATAAAAAAACACAAGAATTACATTTATTAACTTATAACAAGCTACTACATTTTTTTATTTTAGTAATGTGTTTCATATTTGCTAAAATAATATTATATGTTGTATTATGTTTTACAACGTTTTTAACACTGCGTTCAAGTTTTCATTAAATGTTCATTTGATTTTTCTTCGCAAAAATATTTTTTTCTTTACAAAAAGAATATGTCTAGAATTTTTCTTTACAAAAAGAATTAGATTTTTTTTCAGAGCTCAAATAACACATCTTGTATAAAAATAGTATATTAACATTTAAGCATTTGTCAGACATAATGCAAATATACACAAGCTGAAAGAATTCAAACCTTCTCCTTCCAAACGCATTTTAATCACTTTTGATTATAATTTTAACCACAGTATGTGGTAATAGACAGCTGTTTTTTCTTTTGAACATGTCTTAAGAAATGATTTGGCTTTTCAAATTTTCTTGTTAAAAATATGCTTACTACAAAAAGTATGTCCTACAAAGTGGCCAGGGTGCTATTCAAAACTCATTTTAAAGGGAAGTGCAGTGCGTGAGATTGTGCTGCAATATATTTAAGTGAGTTTTATGCAGAGTTCACCTACAATTCTGTGTGTGCTTGTCCATGTGTGTGTGTGTCTATGTACAACTTGTGCAACAAGACACGGCCAAATCAGCCTCTAGAGAGTCAGCCACTCCACCGCAGGTGTCTAAAGATCACCTGTTCTGACCATCTCACACACACGACTGCTAAGTCTATTCTTTGAGCTTGAGATCTCCTCGTTTCCGTCCTTCCATCAAACAGCGACTCCCTGTATAATTCAGTCCATCTGTTATGTCACGCTGACCTCTCTGCTCCAGTTTATCTCTCTCCTAAAATTTATTTCTCTCATCTGCTCTCTTTGAAACTCACCTTCTTTTGCCAACCTGTGCCGTCATCATCCTTAAAGGCTTTGCTATTTATCTTGCATCAAATGTATTACATATATCTTATTTCCCCTCTATGAGTCATTTACATTTCGCATCCTTCTCCCAAGTTTGGCCCCTTTTTTGTCTCCTCTGGTGGGTCATTTTTATTGGGGCAATCAGGACTGTTGCATAACTGCCCAGGACAGATGGACAGGTCATGTATTATTAGCATCAGTCATAAAGTAGGTTTTAATGGGTTACTGTTGCCTGATCCAAAGTAATTTGATATTGGGTGCAAAAGACATTGTCAAGAGACTTATGAGTGACAGACTTATTGTGTGAGGAGATGGATGCAACAGCATTTGAACGAAAGACATAAATGCAGGGTGTGGTTTACCAAGTTCTTAGCAGGTTGTGAATCGTGACTCGTGGAAATTCTTGAAATTCTGTTATCATAGCTGGCATACTGCATCAGCTATTTTTTGTGTGTATCGACCTAACCACAGTCATTAATCTCTTCTGGTTGCTCCATATATAGAGAAGTTACACAACCATCACAATTACTATTATTACTAAAGCTTAGGGTTAAGGTTTTGGGACAAACTATTAATTCTAAGTATTACACTTAGAACTAAAATAGTGAAGCTATTTTCAAACAATTTTAGCTTTGCTGATAAATCATATGTGTAGACAAAGTTTCACATAACCAACCAGACAGAATGTAATAATCTGAAGTTTATAACACCTGTGCAAACACTTTACCAAAACTCTAGAAACCACATACCAATGTTAAAACTAACACCATAGTCACTGCATAACAACCCTGTTGTGGAAATTATATTTAGAACAACTTAGCAACCACTGTAATGAGCTAAAAAAATGTTGATTTTAGATTTCATATTTCCAAATGTGCTGAAAAACTCGATAATTGTTTTTTAATTGTGGTCTTTTGTGAAAAATTAGATGCATTTCTCTAGGAATTGATGCAGAAGATTACAAAGGCTAGATGATTACACAGTATTGGTATTGAAAGTGTGGCACTTCCTGTCCAACCTAGCCTTTCATTTGCTAATATTTATGATAATTTCTTTTCAAACACGCACATGTAAATGACAGGAAAATGTGGGGCACTGTGTGATCAAAATAACATGTAACGCTAAGGCTTAATTATTCTCAAGCACGTGTGCATATTATACTTCAAAGGCGTTGGATGGATTCGGATTCTGAACACATTTTGTTGTGTTGTATGCCCTGCCTGTGTTTATGCACATCTCCCTGTGAACCTATTCACGGTTGGCAGAGTTGGGATTCTGTATTTTTCCACTGTGCCCGCTGCAACACACAGAACACTGAGCGCTTGGTCTCAGGTGTGCCGTGCCTGCTGGGACCCAGCCAATCAGAACATCAGCACCCTTCCACAAAACACTCAACATCCAATCAGAACAGCAGCTACTCGACTGCAGTACAAGAAGGCCTCATATCACCTTCTCAGTATCATCACATCACTGATACCTTCCTCTCACATCCACACTTACATGAGGGGAAACTTTAATGGTTTAATGTAAGACAGAATTATTATTAATATAAAATATTAATACTAGGTAAAAGTAATATTTGAAATAACTTAACGTATATGTAAATATATTATAATAGACCCAGCTTTTTAAATCTTTATTTCTGCTGCTCATTTGTTTTTGTCTGTGTGTGTTTATCCAGAAGCAGGAGGAGTTACTTCCATGAGGGAACTACAGTGGAGAAAAAGCCTCGTGGAGGAACTCACAAAACATAACAACTTAAGTTTGTGTAGCTGTTTTCAAAATGTTACAAAGCGTGTAATTGTGAGTAATTAATTTGCAACTTATAATTGAGAATGTTAAAGTTACATTCTCAATGTAGAAAGGTTCTCTCAAACAGTGTAAGTTTTCCAATACATTTTAGGATGTCTACATGTTCGATCGTTTAAACAGTTCATTACAATAAACTGATTTACATATATATATATGCAGTCTAAATTTTGTATATTCTATAAAACATAAAACAAAGAAAACATAATTCAATATGTCCAGTTGATGCTACATTTTAAGCCCATTAAATTGGTGCTAGAGAGCTAATCTGTCTTTGTCAGGTGACGTCACGTGCATTTTGGGTATGGAAGTCCACCATTTGTGAGGTATCAAAGCCGAGATGTTAGCCATATTCTTTGGTGTTAGCAGGAAAATGGTCTCATTCATTTGTTTCAAAATATACATTCTTATTGTGTTAAAGTCTGCAATAGTAAATTACATGGCAGGAAAGAACAAAAACTCACTACGAAGAAAGATATTTTAGTCTCTCACTTGAAAAAAAGAGACGAGAGGCATTGCCACACTATTGCTGAGGCTATCTTGGTACCATGCTTGGTAAATAATTGTATTTAAATAATTTGTTACGTTTCATGTAAATATTGAAAATTTCCGGCAAGAACTTTTGATAGAAGTTTTAGAATTTTTCATGCCAATATTGGAGCAACAGTTTTTAGACCGTGTAACATTTCCAGTTAACTTTTGTCAATAAACTTGAAGAAAAAGGAAACTGACTTTTGGATGTTATTCGAGTTCAGTACACGCTCACACATCAGAAGAAGCATCAGAAATCACGAATCAGATAAAAAATGCGTCACAAAAAATCATCACCACTCCCTCACTGAAATGCTGATCTGCAAACAAGGTAACACACTTCGAATCAGCTACAGGATGGTGCATGCATGATGAAGCTGAAATGCATATGTTTGGTGCAGTAAAGTATTACTTTTAAATGTCTGCAAGCAGCTTGTGCACTGATGGAATTATGATGGCTGAGGGGGGAGTGGATGATGTCGTGGTTGTTGAACAAGAGAATGTGTAATCAAAAATTACGAAATTATCTGCTCTTACCAGTAAGATCAAAACCATTGAAAAGTTAATGACTGATGATGGAAATCTGCAGAATGTAAAAGATCTTGATTCAGCACAGTTGATAACCGAGTTTAAAGATTTAAATGTGCAAGTTCAAGATCTGCCTGAAGATTAAAAGATATAAGAAGATAAAAGAAATTGTTATAAGCCTAAAATGGATTCTTTAAGACTGGATAGACAGAAGTTTGGATGGCTGTTGGTAGGGCTGGGTATCGTTCAAAACATTTAGATATTGATACCTTGAGTCCGATACCGGTTCCTGAACGATGCCTTTTTCGATACCTATTTTATGAAATTAGTTTTAACAAAATTACAGTATCTATTACATTATATTTTTTCAGCTTGTTGACATAAAGACTCAAGACCTCATCTCCTGAGCCACTGCATGGCAAAAAATATATCCAACACAATGAATCAGTGCAAATTAGTTTTAATAAAGTTCAAATAGTTTTTAGTTTACGCATCTGTTATGCTACCTTTACACTAGTGCATTATTATTTTTTCTTACAATAGCATTTTTCCCCTCTTAAAATGTTGTGTAATCAATTTTTTTAAGGCATAAAACATTTGTCTTTTAATTAATGAAGATTTCATTTTATTGTTGGAAAATAAAGGGGATTTTATATTACAGTTTAAAACACTGAAGAAATACTGTTTTAATCATTTTTGTAGTAGCCTTTGTTCTGCTGCCATGACCAAACCGTACATTTATTTTGACGGTTTGCCATGATTACCTTTACAGTTCTGTGTGTACATGATAAGACGATAGATTTACTCAAATAAAATGGTCAAATGCTCTTGAAGTAACCTTAGGAGCATTTCTGGAGATGTTATTCATGTAGCCTACTGTATTTATGTCCTCATTTAATGAAACGCAAGATGTTAGTATCACCGGAAGCATCACATGCAGGTCAGTATGACAGTAAACAAAACCGTGCTTCTGCACCATACATGTCGATACACCTCGTACGAATGTGTATGAATTGGTCGTGAGACTGTGTTGGTTTAGAGCAAAAATGGAGGAAGTAAAAGATACTAAAAGAATATAACGTTCAGAAGGATGGCAAAAGCAGTGTACAATCTAAACAAAGACAATGAATTCATCTGAAGCAATTAGAACCAAAAATAAGAGCTTGTCATGAAAGTGTTTACTGAGGATCTGTGAACCTACAAATCCATCATCAGGTTTTTTGAGCATACCATTAAAGATAAAACAAACAATGAGAAGGACGTGCTATTTTATATTTTAACAATACACCAAGAACCCTAAGATCAGAGTCTGATGATGGTAAAGCCTTAAGTGCATATGCTCTGTTTCGGATGTCGTAATACATTGGGGATTGGGAGTCAATGGAGGAACTAGACAATCCTACCAATATAAGAGCTGTTATCTCAAAGTTGCCATACAAAAAGAAAGAAAGTTGAGCTTTTGACATCAAAGAGCGACAAGGAGTAAGAGCCTGATTTACTCACTAAGTTGATAATCAATCAAAAATGTGCATGGACCATCTCTGTGAAGATATACTGGACAACTGCCATGTTGTAGCAGTGAAGTTGAATTCGAAAGAGAAATATTCTAAGGATTAAGTAAGAGCAGCTTTGCAACAAACATTTGCATGGAAGAAAGAAAGCCCCCAGATGTGTCAAGAAAACAGGTCAGTCCACCCAAGATAGTCTTTTCGAGAAACCATGTACGTATTGCTCAAAAGTTCATGCTCTTGAGTCATAAAATGAAGGAGCAGCCACATAAGGTGTGTGTGGAATTCCTGAAGTCTAAAAGCTAATAGCTTCCTAAAGTCTTTACACACAGTAACTTTCCTGTTCAAAATCAGAACATTCCAAAACAAGAAGACAACAACAAACGGCCATACTTGAGTGAAGTAAGCATACCTAGCATTAATGCAAATCGTTTAATTGGGGCCAACAATTCAAAGGCAAGGAAGCCGTGGTATACTAAAAATAGCCAACAAGACTGTGCTGGGTGTTGATTGGAACCATTGAGAAAGAAAACAACACTGTGGAAAGGTCTAAAATGCCACACCATAAAGTTAATCGTTTCTTAGTGGTGGAAATAGACCACTGTTGATTCAACAGTAGAATTCAGACTTTCCTCAACGCCACCATGAAGAAAAAGAAGAAATGTCACTGGAGGACAAACAGTTCTTTCGTTCAGTGCAAGAAAACACAAAGTTTGAGAATGGGCATTACTGTGTGAAATTGCCATTGAGAAACAAATCGATCAAAATGCCAAACAAATTGTTGCTGAACTGCATGCTGCTAACCTGAAAAAGAAGCTTCTGAGAAAATCTAACTTTCTTGAAGACTACAGTAACTTCATGAAGAATATAATAGAGAAAGGATATGGCAACATGCAGTTAAAGTTCCCACAGAACAGCTTGATCACAACGACAATATACACACCATAGGTTGTAACTCCCAAAGAAAAAGTAAATTAGAGTTGTCTTTGACTGTACTGCTTCTTTTCAAGAAATGTGTTTAAACAGCCAATTGCTACATGGTTCAAACCTCACAAAAACACTCATTGGTGTGCTCATCAGGTTTAGAGAAGGACCAATGGCCATTATGGCAGATGTGTCCATGTTCTATCAAGTAAGGGACCAAAAGAGGATGCAGATCTGCTTCGATTTCTTTAGTGGCCAGATGGCAATTTAACGCACCTATAGAGGAGTATATAATGATGGTGTATTATTCGGGCCACTTCGTCAATGACAACAGAGTAAGGTACCATTGGGTGTACCACCCCCAAAAAATAAAAATTATAGTGGTCTTTGACTGTACTCCTTTTTCAAGACATGTCTCTAAATAACCAATTGCTACAAGGTTTAAACCTCACAAATACACACAAATTGGTGTGCTCATCAGGTTTAGAGAAGAACTGATAGTCATGATGGTAGATGTGGAGTTGATGTTCTATCAAGTGATGGACCGGAAGAGCATGCAGATCTGCTTCGATTTCTTTGGTGGCCAAATGGGAATTTGAACACACCTATAGAGGCGTATAGAATGATGGTGCATTTATTCGGGCCTTTTCATCACCTAGCTGCGCCTCTTATGCATGGAGAAAGACAGCAGAAAACAGAAAAGAAACAGCATCTGAAAAAGCTGTTGAAACAGGTCTGTACAATTTTATGTAGATACATCTTTGAGATCTGTCCAGTTAGGGGACCACAGGATCTTATCTCTGCTTTTTGCGGATGATGTTATCCTGTTGGCTCCATCAAGCCAGAACCTTAAGTGGGCACTGGAGCGGTTTGCAGCCGAGTGTGAAGCACCTGGGATGAGCATCAGCACCTCCAAGTCTGAGGCTATGGTTCAAACAGATGGCTTGCCCTCTTTAGGTTGTTGGAGAGTTCCTGCCTCAGGTGGAGCAGTTTAAGACACTATATCTCCCGACTGACCTGGCAACCCCTCAGTCTTCCCCTGGAAGAGCTGGGTGCAAGTGTTTAGGAACAGGAAAGTCTGGGCATCCCTGCTGCCCACGAGACCCTGCCCCAGATAAGCGGACGAAAATGGATGGATGGGCTTGGATCAGAATTCTTTGTCCGTTGAGAGCACTCAGCATGCAGTGGTGCTCTGAAAATGACATTCAGGTACAGTTGAAGCCATTGAGCAGAAGAGGTATTCTATGCCAAACTACAAAAAGGCATCAAATGGATCTTCAGCAGTCCAGCTGCTTCCCATCAGTATGAAGTTTGTGAGCATTAAATTCGTACAGTAAGGAAAATACTTAATGCTTAATAAAAACAGTCCAATGATGAGAGTCTTCACGCTTCATACCAAGGTGGAAAGCATCATTAACAACAGACAAATAACAAGTGCATTAGACAATCCAAATGACCTTGAGCCTCAGACCCATAACCATTTACTGTTGTTGAAAACTCAACCCAGTAGATGGAGTAGATGGACTCATGTCTACCTATCCATTCTACAAGTGTGCAGTAAATGGGTAAGATCTAAAAAGAACTTTGATCTATGCAATGGTTAGCATTGGACAGTTCTTCCCCACACAATTCATGGATAATGGAGTTTAAAGAGTAGTAGAAACCTTGCCAGACTCCAGCGGAGATGTGTGCAGAGGCTACAAAGACAAATGTATTAGTGTCACATTGTCACAGTCACCTGGTCCAGAAAACACGCAGTCACTCACTCACCTGTTCCTGGATCAGCCTGCACCGAAAACACTTCAATCACCTGATTATTAACAGCTGCCCGTCATCAAGCCACACCATTTAAAAGAGAGCTCAACCAAACATTCAATGGCTGAGCTCAAGGTTATACGCCTGAGCGATCTCCTTCCCTCACTTACCTCATACTTCGCTGGACCTAACATTGGGAAAGACTCTCTCTGACCAGGATTTACGATCGTCAAAAGACCCTTGAGTATACTTACCTCTTACCTACCTGTGCTAATGCTATGTCTCTGTTTCTGTTGTGGAAAAGGAACCTGTTAGAGTGACTTACCTGTGAGGTGTGGACTGGCACCGACTTCCTGTGATACTTACCTGGGATACTCACCTGAGCGAAGGGGCCTAGCTCTAAATAGACTGAACTTTCAAGTTATACTTACCTGAGACACTTGCCTGAGCGAATGGGTCTGAGAGACGGACTACTTCCTTAATCAGCGATCCTACTGAGTTGAATTATATTTCCTTTCTGTTATTTTCACCCTCCTTAACTATCGCTGAAGAAGCTTGTTTGCTTATTTGTCAAATAAAGACTTATGCTTTGAAACTTACCTTTGTTGGTATCCCTGAGCGTGACACATAAGCATGAGGTTTGTTGATTTGTCTGGATGTTTGTGAAAACAAAACCTGCAAACTGACATCTGCTATTCATAAAGCTAAAAGCAAGATGTCTGTGATTAGAAGATGACTTGATCTGGAAAGCATACATTGTAAAAAGATTTGGTGTAATTATGCAACTAGACATCAGTAACTTACTGTACATTTATATTTTTCAAATTTATTGGTAACAGTTTGTTCAAAGATTAATGAACATTAAATATTAATAAGTCTTTATCTTTACAGAATAAAACTATTAAAACTATTACAGCCTCATGCAATGCATCATCAACCATTTTCATTTTTTTTCAGATATTGGTTCCCAGAAATGCTTTGCATGAGGCTGTTTTTTCTTGTAAAGATAAAGACTTTTTAATGTTTAATGCTTGTTTATCTTTGAACAAACTGTTGCCCGTAAATAACATAAATTTTAATCTACAGTAAGTGACTGGAATCCTACTATTTTTTTTACAGTGTATTCTGTGTACAAACATCTGACAGATGTCTGTATGTCAGGTTTACATATATATTCTAAATCATAAATATCTAAAAGACATCTCATAGAACTCAACAAAAGTACTTTGCGATGTATACAATTATTTGCTATTTAGAAATCTGCTTTAATGCATCAACAACTTATCACGCATTCAGAGGAGACTATATTGGCCAAAAAAGCAATTAGCACTTTGATAGAGGTGGCAATATCTTATTTATTTATTTCAGGACTAAGTCTTTCTCTAAATGCCATTAAAATCCAAAAAACAAAAACAATATTACTTAAATTGACTTTAAATAGAAGCTCTGACCAAGAAGTCTCCCCGGAGGCAAACAAGACCGGCAAGCAATTATCACTTCCACCTGACTATTAAGCCCAAAGGTCTTTCCTAGGCAAAAAGGGGATAAGATTTGCCAAAGCATGTTTATTAAATAAGGTAATATTGTCTATATTTCCTGGAATAAATTACATACAATCAAACATGATGGCATTCATTTTAAAATGAACTCCCAATAGAGCAGTGGAGAAAAAAGACACCTAGCATCCTAAAAGTAATTGAAAGTAGGCTATTGTAACTCACAAATATATATAGCACCATATAATTTGCAGCGTTAGGAACTGCTCTTATGGAATCAGGATTTGGAATTCATGCAGTATAGTTCCTCTTTCAGGAACTCAAGATGCGTCAACGAGACACTATGGAAACGCCTCCAGCATGGCAGCTCTGAATCGTGTGTAAAATCAGCCAATGATAAGTTAGGACGTCATAGGCGGGTGACGTCACTGGCCAGGAAGCATAAAAGCATGTGGAATGCTGCCGGCAGATAGCTTTTTGTCATTCAGCAAAAGCGCTCTGTGTTGTGTGTTTGTAAGTAAAGTGTCTCTGTCAAAAAAAAGAAAAAAAAGAGCTCACGCTGGAGTGTGTATTTCTCCGTGCAAGAGATATATTGCCGGGTGACACACACGCTACACGCAGGTTGTACTCGGTGGCAGGTCAAGCTGGTGACATGTCTGAACACGGAGAAAAGGCAGTGTTACAGGCGTACCAAGCCAACCTGCTAAAAGACCTGGATGAGAGCTCAGAAGAACTGCTGGCCTCTCATTGTGAGCGTTATAATCGCTCTACAGTTTGTGATGCTTCTGGGTGGAGCAGACTCAGCCGAGTACATGCTTTTCATACAAGGAGACACAGAGACAGAGCGTTGCCGCCCAAAAGGGAAATAAAAATCCTTCCCCAAGATAAACAAAGCAAATCAGGTCCGAGTACTGGTTTGTGACGATAGATCTAAAAGACGAGTACTTCACGTACAGATCCATCCTTCTTACAGGAAGTCCTAGGTCTGCTTTTAAAGGAAAAGCGTACCAATATCGAGCTTCCCTTTGGCCTTGCACTCTCACCCCGCACCTTTAAGAAGTATGTGGATGCTGCGCTGGCTCTGTTGCGACTACAGAGCATCCGCATACTCAATTTTATCGATGACTGGGTGATTTTAGCACAGTCGGCAAGCGAAGCGAAGAGACATCGAGATGTTGTACTCGCTCATATGAAATGACTGGGGTTGAAACACTTTTCTTGGTGTAGTGTGGTTCGCATGATACCTGCTCGGATAAAGTCGATCCTCAGTGCAGTCACGAGAGTAAGAGAAGGCTGGTTACTCACTGTCAAGCAGTTTCAGTGAGTGCTGGGTCTGAGTGTTGGCTCAGGAACAAAGGTGTTTTTCTGAGGGGAAATCCCTTCACATGATCAAAGTGTCACGCCGAGCCGCATGGGCCTTAAAAATGTGGGGGAAACCTTGGTTCCTAAATCAGGACCCGGTGCTGGGAGCTCCGACTCGCCGCATAACGATAGCTACGGATGCGTCTCTCACTGGTTGGTGAGCGGTTATGAGTAACCACTCGGCCCGCGGTCGGTGGAGTGGTCGCCATCTCATGTGGTACATCAACTGCTGGCCATGTTTCAAGCGCTCAAACACTTCTTCACAGGCGTAAGAGACCAACATGTGTTGATGCACACTGACAACAGTAGTCTCAGTAGTTGGGCTGAGGCCCGAGGGGAATGGATGCTCAACCCAGAGGTGGTGGAGTAGATCTGGAGAATGTTTTACCAGGCAGAAGTGGACCTCTTCGCGACGAGAGAGAACGCGCAATGTCCTCTTTGGTATTCTGTAGATCATCCAGCTCCATTGGGGCTAGATGCCATGGTACAGACATGCCTGAGGCTTCGTCAGTACACTTTTCCCTGATCACTCTGCTCCCAGGAGTTCTAGAGAGACGGGACGTATGGGAGTATGGTTCTCAGACCTGATGGACCTCCTAGACGGCCCTACATGGGAAATTCCGATCAGAAGAGATCTCCTCTCACAAGCGAGGGGCACCATATTGCACCCTTGTCCGGAGTTGTGGAAACTGAGAGTGTGGCCTCTGAGGGGCCACAACTCTTAGCCACAGTTCTTTCAACCGAGGTTGCTGAGATCATCCTCCAGTCCATCTACGAGGAAACTATATGCCCTGAAGTGGAAGTTATTCACTTCCTGGTGTAGAGAACGCCAGCAAGATCCAGTTAACTGCCCAGTCGGTACAGTGCTGGAATCCCCCCTGAAGGTTTACGTGATGGCAATATCGGCTTATTACACCTCTCTCTGTGGACACACAGTTGGGAAAGAATACGTTTTCTCCGCGGTTCGATGAGGTTGAGGCCACCAGTACCTTCCCGGGTGCCGACCTGGGTGGTCGTGTTAGAGGCCCTCTGTGGACATTTGAGCCCATAAAGGAGATCTCTGATCGTCTATTGACAATCAAGACCACACTTTTGCTAGCATTGTGTTCTCTGAGGAGAGTAGATGACCTTCAGGCCCTCTCAGTGGCCCCTTCTCATCTTGACTTTGCGCCTGGCTTGGCCAAAGCCTTCCTGTTCCCTGCGAGCTGGCTCTTTTGTTCTCTCGTCCTAGCTGTGCACAAACACACACTGGACAGGGAGTTAAAAGTCTGAGGGCATGGGCATCTCGTTCCCATAGTGATAGTCTCGATACCACACTTTCGGCATCCCTTGTTAGTGCTCCACTGCATGACAGGAGCTATCTGCCGGCAGCATTCCACGTGCTTTTATGTTTCCTGGCCAGTGACATGAACCCACGCCTATGACATCCCAACTTATCAATGGCTGATTTTACACACAATTCAGAGCTGTCACGCTGGAAGCATTTCCATAGTGTCTCGTCGACACAGCGTCTCATTCCTTCGAGGAACTAGTGTTACATGCGTTTTACATGTATGCATGTAGTTTTACATGCATATTTGTGATAAAATCTGAATGCTCTGTGACCCTTAGACAACAATGCAACTTTTCCAGGTCCAAAGAAACAAATCTACAATTTGTACACATATTTAGCATATTGCACTATAAAAGCAGAAAAAAGGTTAAAAAAAAAAAAGTCTCTATAGCTTGTTTTACTATTTTTCTTATTAGTTTTCATTTATTACATAACTTAAAAATTCCTTGCTACGCATAGTGTGTTAAGCTAACTGATACTTGTTATAGCACTTGCATATCATTGCTCTTTTGTTGAATTGGATTGGTTCTATTGTCTTTAAGGAAAACATCTGCTGAATGTCTAAATGTAAATGTCTCAGAACATTCTATGACCAAGTTGTTATGGAAAGTAAACATGAAAAAGAGGATAAATAATATGAAGCTTTGGTTTTGTAAAGCAATTCTCTCCAGTCTTTAGAATCAATAGCAGTCTTTTTAATCAACAAAGGGATGTTATCATAATTCATTAGACTGACATGGAAAATTTCTTTCTCTTATCATGCTATACCTAGGACAACAGTTTTGAAAAAAATCATGGCTATTCAAAAAACTAAACAGCCAGTGATTTTTTTCCGAGATTATGAAACTGTGATACATCATTCTATTGAATGCATTCAGAAGGAAATGCTTAATTTGCAGATTCAAGTTCAACTTTTCTACCAGTATGACATATAAGAACAGGGACAATCAATTTTTACTCAAGTAACATTTTCTTTTTTCTTATATTTTCTATACTCTTTTTCTACCACAAATCGAGAAATATTCTAAACTAAGTCTGTACTGTAAAAAGGCTATAGATAACCTTTCAAATCGAAGATTTCTGAAGACTGGGTAGCAGTGATGAGTTTTTGCTAAAGAACATAAAAGAAGAAAGTGACCAGTGGATGAGCAGCAATTTTACATTGATTTGATCGGTTTCTGTTTCCACTAATAAGCCTATTGTTGCCTTGATAAGGACTCTTATGGGACTAATCTCACCTGACAGCATAGTCCTTCTCGTCTTTAGTAAACTCGCCGCAGATCTCTTCGTTTGAGGGTTCAAGCAGGGAAGGGAGCTCATCTGCGGTGTACCGTAGTGAAGCCAGACAAAGTTTCTTTTCTTGACCCTGAAGTGTGCAGCACTGCTCGATGCCTGGGTGTTTAGGGAATGGAGAGTCCTTTCCACATGACTTCTCAGAGATCTCTGTGGCCTTGGAAAGAGATTACTAAACAAATAAAAAGCAAGCAACACAGCACAAAGCGAAGGCAAAACAACACCACAGTAAAGTACTAACAAAATATACAATTATATTTGTCTGTAATGAAACAAAACAATTAATTACAATTATCATTACAAAACAATGTATCATGGTTTCTTTTCAATTCTCTTTCAATTATCAAGGCCACTTAAAAATACTACTTACAGGCCTAAAGCACAGACTGTATGGACTATTTAAATTGAGAAATGCACTATATTTGATTTTGATAATGAACAGGTTGCTATGTCAAGTTAAAAAAAATGGAACAGAGCTCTGGAAGCGGAACAGATACCTACAAGATCAAATGCAGATATTGCGTTATTCACACTCATGTGCTGTGTTGCTGATAAACACGATATAGTTTCAGTTCTGTTGCTTTTATATGAAAATATATATGATACACAAGACACTCAAAGTGCTTGCTATTTAATTCCATACAGAATTTATCATATTTATCATCCATTTTTTAATTTGACACAAACATGTATTTTAGATTTTGATAGTGACAACAATCACATATCTCACAGATAGAATGCACGGTCATAATGTTTGGGAGAATTTTATATTATAAATTTAAACACATAACCACATGATATTAGATTAAAAAAAAAAACATTTTAGAAAAGAACACAACATCACAGTTGTTTGTACCAATGAGCAATAAACTGTGTCCTCAGCCAGTCGTTTCCAATTGATTCCACCCAGATTTGGCTCATTTCTAACGAGCCTTTTACTATACAGAAGCTCGCGGTGCCCCCTACTGATCATGTCTTTCCTGTGTCAAAGCGTTTTCTGAGCCCGCATAATAACCGGTGTAACGCGAGACCACTTTCCTTCCCGCGCGCAATTTTGAATGGCCAGATCTGTATGTGCGTGCACAGGATGCTGTTCAAAATGGCGCTACGGTGATGTTACATGCAGAACCGTTGAATGAAGCGGATAAGCTGTTATTTTTGTTTAATTTCCCTAAAAATAGTCTCCAAGCTTCATTATATTACGGATAATATAATATATTACCACTGATGGCATCTTTCATACTTTTCTGCACTTTTACAGTGGCAATTGTTTAACAGTCAATGGAACACTCACAAACATCACATAAATTGTCTTCTAAAGGCGAATGAAGCTTTGGAACAACTGGTTTGGTAAGTGATTAATGACACAATTTTCATTTTGGGGTGTGTAACCCTTTAAATCAGCAATGTTTAAAGCCTATTGAAACAGTCCTTGTATTTTAAATTGCAAATGCAATATGAGCAATCAGCAAGTAGAGGCAGATGAGGACATTCTGCTAAAGTAATTATTTTTTAATGACATAAATGTAAGCTGTCTCCAGAGAAAGACAATAATACAATGAATGAAACAGAGAGTGCTGTGTGCTCTGCACCCACACCAACTAACATGCACTGCAATTAATTTGCATTGAAGTGTGCCGAGGATTGGAACTGGAACTGGCAACGGGAACACTTATGGAGTTAAGCTGGAGTTGCCTCCAGTCAGGATACATGTTATTATCTCACTGCACAA
Source organism: Enteromius treurensis (assembly GCA_032275025.1). NCBI lineage: Eukaryota > Metazoa > Chordata > Actinopteri > Cypriniformes > Cyprinidae > Enteromius > Enteromius treurensis. The sequence continues at coordinate 2,003,002 of JAUCMU010000125.1, read as the reverse complement.
ATTAAAGGAACGATTCTGAACATAAGAGGTTTTCTTTGAAAATAAAGGATGCATCTAAGCAACGGTATACTTATGAAAGCTAATGCATTCTAGAAACCACTTATCGTCTGTAGGTTTGTGGGTACGCATAAAGTATATTCCAGTATATCACCATTTTTAAGAAAATATATCTTGCAGTATAACTAGGGTTGCCAGCTCCCTCATATCACAATTTTTTCTGGGGAAATCGCGATTCACGGTTTTAATCCTCATTCTTTTTTAAGTTGTTTTTTAAGACTATTTTTGTAAATTACAGAGCTAAAAATATTATATTACGATTTTTTTCATCAGTATTAGTCATTATCAGTATTTTATCATGATTCTTTGTCATTGATTTTACTATTTTAAAGTTGTCTGAGCGGTACAGACAAACTAATTTGCCTTTTGTATAAATACAAAGCCTTTCAAGGTAACAAAGCATAGATATTAAGAGCAGATATTTAGGCCAAAATGAACAAAGATAAAAATCGTTGTAATTTTATCTTTGTTATTCGAATAGATACTCATTACAAAATAAGAAGATACAACTTCTTGCGAGTAATTTTTGATGGAGACACAATTAATTCAGTTAAATAGTACTTAAAAATCGGAAAGCCTTGCTTCTATCATTATTGTAGCATGGAGACTGCTTCATGGTTATTTTAAGTTATACGTTTTTCTCTGGTTTAATGAAAAGGCAGATTTTTTCTTAGAAACTATTGCAATGTTCGTTATGTTGTTGACAGTCGAGTCACTCTCTCTCTGTGCCATGACGATCTCGTAGCGTAGCTGAACTGATAACCTTGGTCCCCGAGAAAAAAAAAACAAGCCCGCCCACACTGAAAGCTGATTGGCTAATTTTGCTTAATAAACCAATCTGGATGCTCTCTGTCTAGCACGCGCTTTGAACAGACACACACACACAGTTCACATGCACGCATGGTCTGTCTCTCTCTCTCTCTCTTCATCACTCCGTCTTATGGGCGCATTTTAAGATGCACGATGCAGACATTAATGTCACACGTGCACGCGCTTGCCCGCTTGATCTAGATTCTGGGGTATTTTATACGATTTGTAGGCATCATGTCCCCCCCCGGGATTTACGCCCATGATGACAAGAGACGGCGTGTTTAGGTCTGTCCCTTTAAGAGCTGCACGCATCTGATATACTTCTGATTTACGCCCATGATGACAAGAGGCGGCGTGTTTAGGTCTGTCCCTTTAAGAGCTGCACGCATCTGATATACTGACGCGAAGCGGAGGGTCTTGTATCACGCTGAAGGGGCTTATTTCGCGATAACTATCGGCTGCCTGTATATTATCCCGCTTATTACACGGCTACTTGCCACATAAGAAAAAAAAAACTGAACATGAATATGAA
>JAUCMU010000125.1:1978292-2001503 GCA_032275025.1 Enteromius treurensis | reverse complement strand
TTATTCGAAAAGAACGAACCTGTAAATGTCTCAACTGACCAATCAGAATCAAGCATTCCAGAGAGCCGTGTAATAAAAAGCGAATAATGTATATTTGTGATTGCGAATAAGTGTAGTGTCCGATGAGTGTAATTCTACCCCTGAGTTAACACTGATGTGAATGTTTTATTTTTTGATTCTCATGGAATTACGAGACAAAGTGCGTCCCTTTTAAGCTCAATACGGGACGCATACTTTTGTTTCTAAATACGGGACGATACCGTATTTCAAGGGACGGTTGACAACTCCATGTATGACAGACATTAACAGCATATCCTGCAAGTTACATGATGGGGCCTCCATGGATTAGGTTTCTATGTTCAGCCCATCTCATAGAGCTCAACTGAATTATTATCTGGGGAATTTGGAGGCCAAGGGAACACTTTGAACTCTGTCATGAACAGTTTCTGCAGTGTGGCAGGATGTATCATACTCAAAGCAGTCACTGCAATCAGGAAACACTATTGCCAAAAAGTGGTCTTTATGTGTTCCATGGGTGATATGTAACATCCACACAAATGCTAGGACCCAAAGTTTTAGAGCATAACAGTGCCTCCACTGGCCTGTCTTCTTCCCATTCTGCATCCTGCCCCCTAGTAACATACACATACACTGCCATCCAACGGTTCTAAAAAAAACATGATCCATTGATCCACATGGTCCTGGATGTGCAGTGGTGCATCATGGCCCATGACCATAATAACAATTCATTAGTTTGTCTTCCTTGTATCTCTTTTAGTAGGTAACCACCACACACATTTCTTTGTTTATTTTGTTGTTATTTATCATTTATATTCAAATGTTGTGTTTATTTTAATATTCTTTTTCAAAAGAATTAAAATGGATTAGTTTTATTTATTTATATATATATATATATATATATATATATATATATAGGTTCACCATTCTAAGTGAGTGACCTTTTACCACTTCTTATTTTATAATATATTGGAAATATATGACATGAATAAATAGGGACAAGTGGAGGGAATTGGTTTGGAAAATGTCACATGGCAGATTTAACTCATTTATCCTGTATAAGTACCAGACTCAATATGTCAGAGCATGTGCGCAAACAACCATGCCACTGCTCACCTTCAAACATGCTTTTATACAAGCTAGTATTTTTTCTCCCTATTTTTCTCTTGATGAAAACAGATAAATCCCTGGTCATATCAGTATTATATAACACACCTAACTGATGTATTTAGACAGAATGAAAAAAATTTTGACGACAGGAACACATGACAATGTAATGAAATGTGCTTAGCTGTATGAAGAAAACCAAGCCTGAGAGATTTAGCAAGATGAGATTTATACAGTCAGGCAGAATAAAAAGCACAACCTGTCAATGAGAAGACTATCAAGGTTGAAAGACTTCTGAAAAGATGGGCTGTGTGAGTTAGGGATGTAATTAATTTAACTACCTCCAGAACTTCAGCAGTAATTAGAACGTGAGCATGAGCCTATTTGTGGTATGTTTGCTACATCTAGCATGTGATTCTGCTCCAGTTCTCCTTAATGTTCATGCTTCCGAAAGCACAGCTTGGAAGTAATTGATACAGGGTGTATAAACTTAGCATATCCTACATTTAGCTATGGTAGATTTTAGTGTCTTAATGGGTTTAGCTATCATCAACTCGGCCCTTTTTATATATCAAATAAACACTTGTATGCATTTAGTTTAGGCCTTGTACACTTTTTTAGATTTAAATATAGGTTCATTTTAAATAATGGGCTATCATGTTTTATTTCACACTTGGGTTAGCAATTAATCCAATTAATAATAGCTATTCAGGTTTCACGGTGTCACACTTGTCCACCCTTTGGTTAACATGCTTTTGCATATTCATGAGGTCAATACAATTTATTTGGGAATAAAGCTCACCACCTGCTTTATTAAGTGTGTATTCATCTGTGCACATCATTCACTTTATTTTAAGTCTCCAGATGCATGTAAAAACAATACAAATAACTGCAGTTAATGTCTTTCTACTTACTTTTCTTTTAACACAATGGCACAAAGGTTATTTGAATGTTCAAAAAGTCAGCACTGTTCATTTAATTTTACTTGACATATTTATCTCAGACTGTGCTCGAATATATGAGGTCTCATATGCTTCATTTGTCTTTCGACTTACAAAAAAAGCACATCTTGTTGAATATGCCAGTTAGGCCAACTAACGTAAACTGTTGAGAAAGAATACGAAATTTGAAGTAAGTAGTAGAATTTAAGTTAATTGTTGAGTTGAGTTAATAAAAATTGTAGCTGATTTTATAAAATATATATGATAATAATATCAATATACTCCTGAATCTAATTATATTATACCATATCAGCAAATAACGTATCATATAGTATCATGATGATACACTGAGTTACACGCCTAGTCTTTATTATTGAGGACAACCACTTACTCCTTTATCATAGCAGTCAGGGCTGGCATCATCTTTGCAGCATTTTTCTGCAAGCTTGGTCATTTCATCTGCCACACAACTGACCTCCTGGAATGTGCCATTTGGGAACTTTTGACTGTAGAGAACAGTGACCCTGAAGGAAGGATCAAAGGTGAAAACAGGTTATGCAAGCATGTTCAAAGAATCTTTACTAATCACAACAGAAATGCAGAGATTTAGTATGGACAAAAAGTAAATAAGATTGAAAAATGAACTGCAAAATGAACTGGGATAAAAAACCCTTTAAAACTTAAGACCCAAATATTTTGTGCCTATAAAGAAGCAGTGAATTTATATCTACAGTATGAATAAGGCTGGGACCTAGAATTGTGTAAATCCTCAGGGAAACGAAACTAAACTTTATACTTGCATTTCTTTGAACTTCTCGATTCCAATAGCGTTGAGCTCCTGGCAAACATTTTCCTTGGTGTAGTTCTTGCCTGTAAGATATAAAAAGTCATAAGCACAAAATAAATACATTAGTCAACACAGCTGTAATTTCTGAAGGATTTTCTTTCATGGTGCATTCGTGAAATACCTGTTTCTACAGATATTACATAATTTCAATTGTTATTCTGTTAAACTTTAGTTGAACTTTATAACACAAATCGTCAGTGTATGTGTCTTCATTAAAGACACAATATCAAGTCTGGCTGAATCCGTCATTTTACCACAGTGGAAATATAGCCTGTAAAATGCAGTGATATTCAATTAAGTCTAGTCTTCCTACCTTTGTCAGCCAAAAAAGCTGGGACTATTAAAGCAGAAATGAAAATGAGAGCTGTGTTCCTCATATTATACCCCAGGTTATAATGCGATTTCAAGATGAGTTCAAATTAGAAACTGCCTCTGTATTTCAGTTTTACAAGAGACAAAAGTATGCGTGGTCAAAAATTAACCAGCAAAAACAGACAGCTATGTAAATGTTTCAATGCAAACAAGACTCCGGCTTTAGACCCCGTGACACAGCTTGAAAGCTGGTCACTTAATCGAAAACTTTCTGCCAGCAGTAACTCTACAAGAACAGCCTTTGTGAACATTTAAAAGTTACGCTCAGAACCTCATATCAGAGAATAAAAGTTTATCTAAAAATAGGTTAGATCTGACTTCAGATTTGAGTCTGGCATGAAGGAGTGGGCTAAAAAGCTATTGGAAAAAGGATATATTAACTATTAACTAGCCTTTTGTTCTTCTCACAGGAAAGGATAACAGTTATCAAAAGACACTTTAGAATGTTGTTCCAAATAGTAATGTTCTTGGGAAAAACTAAAAAGGGACTCAATTTATTACAGGCAACTTAAGAGTGACCTTTAATTCAACACCACGATGCCAGGTTCAAGAAATTCAATTCATTTTAGTTGTACTACCATACAAATATGTCCTTAATGAAATATTTTGAGATATTAAATGAGAGAAAACCTGCAGCTGATCGGTAAATATGTACTGTATATATAATAAGCTATAGGCTCCAGCCTGTAGTGGATGTTAATGTTACAGTAAATCAACTGACTGTTTTCTGGGTTAATACTCCCCTCTTGACTCATTTCTGGCATAAGAATACAACAGCATGTTAAATACATCAATTCTGATCAACTTTTAGATTACAGCAACTGGAACCAAAAAAGAGCAAACAAACCTTGAAAACAAGTTGTAAAAATATGACCTGTTTGGGTACAATAACCTTTCAGATCACCTGGAAGAGCAAATATACAGTCCACGGTCATAAGGGTAATTCTGAAGAGGAGGAGCTTAAACAAACACCAAATACATATTTTAAGACAAAACAGCCAAACCAATGAATATGATATCTAACGTCCTGTGACATAGAGCCTGCTGTATATTTACATTTTCTATAATCCAGTTTAGGCTGGCTCTTCTTTATTTTATAAAAGCACTTTTGATTTTTCTGCCATTATATGTCATTTTGCAATGAAGTCTGTGTGACTGAGATTTCATGCATGAGGAGAATAGAAGCATGCATTGGACACACTCTGCTCCAAGCAATTCATCAGTGTGAAAGAGGGAATACATCTTCCTTCAGCTGTTAGGATAAAGCATTAACACACCGAAATAGGATTGGTTTAAAAATAACATAAACATGAAACGGGATAATCTTTCCAGTGTTTTAACTAAAAATATTGCCGCCCATGGATTGATGGAAGCATAGCAAATGCTAAGAAATTACCAGCATGTTCAATGCTAAAACCAAAAACTGTACAATTGTACGTACATGAGCATAATTCATGCTTTTCAGTTTTTTTCAAAAAGAAAGTTTGTTTCCATTGACAAGACACCTTTATTTTTAGCCCCAACTGGATAATTTTATTTACCATCTTCATGGTTCTTCACACTTTTCCATTCCCTCTCCAACTTTCTCAAACAGAATGATCCTTTTTGTAAACCATTTCAATTTTACTCAAAAGACCCCAAATACCTACGTGCTACTTACTGTTGAAGATCCATTTCTTTGTAACTATGGCTGCAGATTACAGGCTGCACCATGGACAGGGTGGAATCAATAGTATTGATCAACAATTCCCATCCCAGACATGTTATGGTCCAATAATCCAAAAGGTAGAGTTACATTATTAGTTCATTTTGTTAGCAGCGGCGTGTTATGAAATCTGTGTCCTCTGTCACACGCCGTTCACATTCTCAAAATAAAATGAAATAAATGTTGCAGTCAAAGTAATAAATAAAATCTGCTTTGGCTGATAGTCTGTCCTACTTTTAAATCATCGGTCATTACTACACCACCATTTTCCAGACTTTAATAGGCCTATGGAGTTTAAGAGCTTTACTGGTTCACAATAAACGTAGAACGCATTGATTTTTAAGTATCTTCTGTACTACAAAGTCAGTTCTTCTCATCACTCTTTCAGAACACGTCAGATCTCAATTGGCTGATTTTAAACACACAACTATTACAGAGTTCATAAAGACAAGGTCATATGGAGTCATATGGTTAGCAATCAACTGCTTTTTTGATTTGGTGAATAACTACACTTAGACAGGCGAAAGGAAGGATGGAAGAAAAAAAAAGAAGAACATTTTCTATATTATTTTTAAACCATTGGTTCAGATTGATTAAACATTGCAATGCATCACATTCCAAAGGTCTTTCGTCACTGCATTCGCATCATACTGCACAATATTGTCTGTGAATCTGCTAATGGCCTTACAGTATATTACATTCACTATTGTGAATAGCGAATGAGCAAACAACTCATTGGTTCTGAAAACAGTAAATGCACGAATGCCCAAATACAGCAATGCTCCTGTTGCTTACAGTATGTTCTGTGCGCCTAGTGAGCAGCACCGTGGCGAGATGCCACGAGGGATGCATCTCTCTTTCCACAATGACAGCTTGCGGTTCTTTTGATGCTTTCCTCTTCCTAAATTCATTAATACAGCAACCCATGTAAACGCACTGCTCCAAGCAGTCTGTAATATGAAGGTAATGCTAAGCACAGATTTTAGTAAGTAGATACAACATTGCGTACTAGGCTACTTATAGTTCACCTCAAATTATTGTAACATTTTAAGGGTGAGTAAATGATGACAGAATTAAGTAAGTAAACTAGCCCTTTATCTAATGATTTAAATAAAAACATATATTATGGAGTTTTTTTTTTAGGTTTATGTATTTATGACATTCTGTATCTAACTCCAATCTTCATTAAAAATAAGCTGCCTTGACTTGTTATCAAAAATGTCCCTTTTCCCACTTATGGAGTCATGATTATGAGCTTGTCGTATTCAGGTGCTTTCATGTTGGAAAGAATAAAATGTAACATCCCATTGGTTGACAATCATATAAACATTCACCACGCTATACATGCAGTTGGCTAACAATTCTGGAATTTTTGTCAAATACTGTACATGCTTATTTCACTGCTATGTTTTGAATGATTGTTTATATAAGGCTTATAAATACACTACTTTAGCGACAAGGCGAAGGGATATAGTTGTTGAGAACAGCACTGACAGCAGCAATGGTTGTCCCCTCCATGATGACTCTACTCTGAAACTCAAAAATTCTTCTACTGGCATGTGAAGGCAGCATTAGACCAGGGGTACCCAACCATGTTTCTGGAGATGTACTTCCTGATTAAACACACCTGTCTGTAATTATAAAGCACTTCTTTAGATCCTAATTAGTTTGTTCAGTTGCGTTTGCAGGGTTGGAGCTTAACTCTCTGGATCGTAGTCAGGAAAAACCCTGTTGCTATGAAATCTGTCATTGTCTTTACCATATTGACTTATCCAATAGGTTGTTTGCAATCGTGTTATTCTGATGACGTGTGAAATGCAGCTGGAGGGCACAATGTGATTTTACTTAATAGGAATTAATAGCAGAAACTTTTCAAATCGGTCAAACTGAGAACACACAAGGAGATTTATTGTGTCTGAAAATGTGTTGCTCATAATAAATAAAAAAATGACTGAAAAACACAGGAAAAGGGCTTGTAAACTGGAGCATGCCGAGTCGGATAATATTTTTGTGTGCTACTGATTCCTATGGAGAAAAATCACTTCCTGCCCTCCAGCTGAATGTGTTGGACACGCAGAAAAGGATTTGGTGGCCAACATGTGCACTGTTGGAAGTGATCTGATTGAACTTGTCAGTTGTTTGGCAGAGAGATGGTTCAAATAAGGGACACATACAAATGTCCAGTGTTAGGGGTGTCAGATTTGGGAATCACTAATTTTACAATGAGCACTCAGCAGCTGGTTTTCTGTGTCAACTTAAAAAACGTTCATGTCCAACTGTCAACAGTCCAACATGGCAGTTCTACGTTGAATTACTCCGTGGGCAAGACCCCCTCTTAGCCTATAATTGATTGATGTTTGACGCAAATGCGAATACTGTATGCCATTATGTTTCATTTTTTTTTGATAGATTAGCTTAAATGTGTGATGTGGAGAAATAATTTAAAAAACAGATTTATAGTAATGTAACGACTGGCTGTTGTTTATTGAGACGTGAGTAAACTGGAGCTAAGTAAATCTATAAACATTTTTCTTGAAAAAAAGAGAGCAGGGTGCTTGCACCTTCAGGTCATGAGTACTTGCATGTGTTTAGACACTTCCTGTCCCTGAGAGTCTTTTAAAGGGATAGTTCACCCAGAAATGAAAATTTGATGTTTATTAGCTTACCGAAACGATCGGTTTTTGTGAGAAACTGAACAGTATTTATATCATTTTTTACCTCTGATAGACAACCATGTCCAAACCGTCTTGGCCTCGCGCTTTAGCGTAGGATACGCAAAATGCTATTCACAACAGATCACTTCTGGCGTTCCCGCGTTAGCGTATCCGATGTTTGCGTATTCAAAGCGCGAGTTCACAACAGATCACTTCCGGGGTTTGCGCAATCTACGCCAAATCGCGTACACAGGGAACGCTCCTCAAGCTGAGCCCGAGCCAGAGACGGTTTGGACATGGTTGTCTATCAAAGTAAAAAATGATATAAATACTGTTCAGTTTCTCAGAACAACCGATCGTTTCGTGTCTTAAACCATCAATGTATCGTAGTAGTGCTTGTTGTTTCTCCAATCACGAATGCAAACATGGTGTTATGTTTACGAGGGTAAAAAAGTCAAGATAATAAGTAAAAATACACAAAATAAAGTTATTTTTAGCAACATCATATGAACCCCTTGAATATTTCCATTGGAAAAAATGTTAATGCTACATGATAGTCATATGGTCCTCCGTCTGTTTTTCTACTTATTCACTCTTTGTAACCCTTGGCCTCATTTTTTCTTCTTCCTGTTTTTTCCTCTCTCTCAGGAGCACATCGGCTGGAGAAATGTCACTCGTTTGTTGGTTTTCTCCACAGACGCCGGTTTTCACTTTGCCGGCGATGGCAAGCTAGGTGGAATCGTGCTTCCCAATGATGGGAAATGCCACTTAGAAAACAACATGTACACCATGAGCCATTATTACGTATGTAAACGACATCTTCAGGGGATTTACAGAGCAGACTATTGTATGTCTGAAAGATTTAGGAGACCTTTCCTTTCCTTTCCTGACTAGGATTACCCTTCCATCGCCCACCTGGTTCAGAAACTGAGTGAAAACAACATCCAGACCATCTTTGCAGTTACAGAAGAGTTCCAGCCTGTTTATAAAGTAAGTCCTCTGTTGATTATCCTAATGATGTCTATGAAACGGTGTGCGTCTGAACAAAAACACTGTACTGGAGACTGTACTTTCTTTCCCTGTGAGAGTTCTTCTCCTCTTTGTATTTGGCCAGTTTGCAAAAGTTTCCACCGGGTCTGCAGATTTTTCCACAGAAGGAAACTTTCGAACCTAGCATAAATGCTCACAAATCATGAATGTATCAAATGTGAAATTCACAAAACATGGCCAAACAATCAACATTTTCTAACGTGTTAAAAAGGAATATACAGAAATATAAAGAGATCTATTTTTGTGCATAATCATTTGTTTTGATATGTTTTATAATATGTATATAGTACTGTGCAAAAGTCTTAGTCCACTAATAGAAGAACTCAATCTCACTGCATTATTAATGACAAAAATAATGTTTGAAATGACACGTTACTGCAAAAGATAGAAATAACCCACTTAAAACCAGTTTCTGTTGCTGAAAATACTAGTGGCCTTAGACTTTTTTGCACTACATATATATATATATATATATATATATAATTTAAACATTATTAATTCATTGTAAATCTATTTTCTCTAGCAGGCTGTTCCATCCATATTTGCATGAATGTAAATGTAGACTAATGTAAGATTGAAGATGTGTTTTCTTGCCTCTGAAATACACTTTTAAAATATATATATATATATATATATATAATATATGAAGGTTGAAACTAAATATATTCTTAATTTAACTCAGCTTCACTGTTTACAACATATAGTAAGCATATTTATATATTTTGCTTGTACGGGACGGGACTTTTTGAGGTGAGATGTGCTATTTTCTAAGTCTTACAATATTCTGAACGGTTTAAATCCAACTTCTCTGTATTTGGAAAGCCACAAGCTCAAAATAGTTTCCCAGTTTGAAGTGATCCGAACGCCAGGGTCATAATTTCAAGTTCCTGTCTGCAGTTTAACAAAACTGTTGTAAAACAAACACCCCGAGTCCCTGTGCTGAAGATCCATGGATGTTTTTGTAAGTTTTAGGTTTTTTTCTCTTTCCACAGGAACTTAAAAACCTGATCCCCAAGTCTGCAGTCGGGACTCTTTCTGCCAACTCAAGCAATGTTATCAACCTCATTGTTGATGCCTACAATGTGAGTGGATGAGTTTCTTTAGACATATCAGTCATCTTTAAAGGAGTCATCCTGATTTGTGTTTTCTCTCAGTCTCTTTCCTCAGAGGTGATCCTTGAGAACAGTAAGCTTCCTGAAGGAGTGACCATCACCTATCAGTCCCGCTGTAAGAACGGAGTGTTGAACGAGGGAGAGAACGGAAGGAGGTGCTCTAACATCTCCATCGGAGACGAGGTGAAGCCTCAACACAAACGCATCCACAGCAACAGAAACCGCCAGCCTGTAGTTTCTGAGTCATTTTCCGTTTCCACTGCGTTCCCAGGTGTCCTTCATCGTTAACATCATGTCTCAAGGCTGCCCCAAGCAAGGCAAACCCGAAAGCATTAAGATCAAGCCCCTGGGCTTCACCGAAGAGGTGGAGATCATGCTCAACTTCATCTGCGAGTGTGAATGTCACAAACACGGCATCAAGAACAGTGACATGTGTCACAACGGCAACGGGACGTTTGAGTGTGGAGCCTGCAGGTGAGACCGACCTTAGAAAAACCTGCCTGGTCTCATAGCATAATCATACCTGGGTGCACATTTTAGTGAGCCACAAAATACGTACCTATAAGTACATATCAGTGCAGTTTCCAAAGGAATGAACACTAGACACCTTTTATTCCTTTTCACACTAATTTACAGAGTTTTCATTAATAAAGTGTCATCTTTGCACAATTACTTACTTAAACTATAGTTATATGCTGGGATATTTTAAAACTGCTGCTTTTGGAGGTTATCATCATCACACATATCCAGCTTCATATCTATGTGTTTCATAGACGGTAGGTTTGTTCGGTAGCTCACGGAGTACAGAGATGAGCTCTGTGTGTAACTACGCTTCAACAAGACACTTCAGATCTGTGTAAAAGGAAGCTGAAATGACACGGTTGCATCAACAAATGTGTTTTTATATCAGTTTTGCATTTGTTACCACTATCGTGTAGGTTTAGGATTGGATTTGGTGTAGGACATATTTCCAACATGATAGGGCACATACAGTAGATGTTTTAATTCTGAATGTTCAGAACTGGAGCAATGTAATAAAAACACAGCAGCACTTACCTATAAACGGTGCACAGAGGTACATATATATTCATGAGACCAGGTTGGGAAAAGCGCATGTCTGTGTATCATTGCTAAATTACATATGATGTGTTTTCCCGCACTCTAAGAAATGCTGTTGGGTTACTACCAATAAGTTTGAGTTAAACATTTATTTAACCTATTATATAACCTATTTCCAGGGTTTGTCCGTATTTAACCCAGCATATTTTGATAAGCAAGTTGCCAATGCAATCCTATAAATCTTTTGTGTCATTTTTTGTCCCTCCATTTTTAACAGTGAGGGATTTTGTGAGTGAATATGAGCTGTGTACTCTCTCAGGTGTAATAAGGGACGTGTGGGCAGGCAGTGTGAATGTCGAAAAGACGAGGTGTCCACCGAAGACCTGGACAAGAACTGCCGCAAGGACAACGGCACGGACATCTGCAGTAATAACGGCGAGTGTGTGTGTGGCACCTGTGAGTGCAAGAAGAGGGACAACCCTGAAGAGCGCTACAGCGGCAAATTCTGCGAGTGCGACAACTTCAATTGCGACCGCTCCAATAATAAACTCTGTGGAGGTACGCAAACAGGAAGCTGCTTTCCTTTTAGGCTGCATGTCGCCTATACATCACTCGACAGACCGTTAATAGAGGAAAAGCTGCTCGGGAAGCAGAGGAAGACTAATTAGTCACAATAATAGAAAGCGTTAAAGTTTCTCATTGACAGTTGCATGCAAAAGTTTTGGAACCCCTCGCAGAATCTGTGAAAATGTGAATAATTTTAACAAAATAAAATAAATCATACAAAATGCATGTTATTTTTTATTTAGTACTGTCCTGAGTAGGATATTTCACATAAAAGATGTTTACATATAGACAAAAAAAAAGCAAACCCTTTAGTTTAATTACTTGTCCTTTGTTTCTTGTTTATTCATTTTATTGTATCTTACGTTGCTATAGTTATTCTACTGTACATCCCTAATCCTACCAAATACCTAAACTTAACTACTACCACACTAACTATTAATAAGCAGAAAATTGCTTTTTTTATGGAGGGAAACGTCATAGGCTATAATACAGAAGTGTTTCCTATTCTAAAGTATTACCAAAGTTAAAGTGTACCCTTCTCACTTTAAAATGGTGATTAAATAAGAATATTGGAAACACTTTAGTGTCCGATTCTCAATATAGACTATTTGGTTATTATTACGAATATTACTGGTTGTTTAAAATATTTATAATATAGCACATATTTATCTTTATTCTAAATCCTTAATTCTACCCAATACTCAAACTTAACAATCACATCCGATTACACTGTTGAAGATGTAATTAGTAATGAGTTATTAATGACTTTTTTAGAGTAACGTAGCCAGCACTGCTAATGACACATCATTTTGTTGATGTCTAATGGAGTGGCCTGATGCTGTGTTCTGTGCAGGACACGGCCGCTGTGAGTGCAGGGTGTGTATCTGTGATGCTAACTACACGGGCAGCGCCTGCGACTGCTCTCTGGACACCTCCACCTGCCTAGCCTCCAACAAGCAGATCTGTAACGGTCGGGGGATCTGTGAGTGTGGGACCTGCAGGTGCACCGACCCCAAGTTCCAGGGGCCCACCTGTGAGATCTGCCCCACCTGCCCCGGGGTCTGCACTGAGCACAAGTCAGTGGAGAACAAGCTCACGTCACTACATTCAACACATGCACAGCTTCATTGATGAAATCTTACACAACATATTATTATTTTTAGATTATTATTATTTGCTCCATGCACAACTATTGTGTTATTAGTACAGTTACTAGTGTTTGGTAACACGTGTTACATGTTACATTTACTATTATAAGAACAATAATACTTTATCCAAAATGACATGCAGGTACAGTAACCCTAACCCTAGCCGCATAGTCAGAACATATAGTTCAATTAATAATATTCAGTGCATTTATATTTCTTTACTGTGTGTGAAAAAACCAACAACATCATCTTAAGTATGTCTGAAATATCCACACTTGAGCTCGCAGTGTTAACGTCTCTTTCCCGACCGTCTTAGGGAGTGTGTGCAGTGCAGGGCGTTTGAGACAGGAGAGAAGAAAGACACTTGTAAGAGAGACTGCAGCTACTTCAACCTCATCAAGGTGAAGGACAGAGATAAACTCCCTCAGCCGGTGCAGGCCTTCCCACTCATGCACTGCAAGGAGAGAGACGCCAACGACTGCTGGTTCTACTACACCTACGCCGTCAACAACACCGAGAAGGAGGTCCATGTGGTGGAGACTTTAGGTGAGGCTTCGTATCAATGCGATATGGTTTGAATATCTGGGTTTGTGTCACTTCTGTCAATACTTAAGCAGCATGAGTGCAGCTGGTTTGCTTTGAGTCTTCCTTTTTGGAGTGTTAGAAGCTGTTTGTGCATACAATATATAAGATCTGAAAAGTTGCAAAGACTAAATGTTTTTGCACACTGAATCCAAACATTTTTGCACGTTTAAAAACAAATACGAGCTCACTTTGTGTCAGTCACATTTTAAACACTGCCTCCGAAGCTTTCGTTTGTCATTAAAAATGAGATCAGGTTAGATTTTCCGCATTTTTTTATATTTGATAGAAAAGCATGATAATCATGAAAAACTCTGTGTTCAAGGACCTTTAAAGGAACAATTTGCAACTCAACCTAAACGGTTTTACCGTGTTTGAATCCATTTAGCCGATCTCCGGGGCTGGCAGAGCACTTTAAGCTGCAGCTTAGCATAGATCATTGAGTCTGATTAGACCGTTAGCATCACGCTCAAAAATCACCAAAGAGTTTCGATGTTTTTCCTGTTTACAACTTGACTCTTCTGTAGTTAGGAACTCAAACCCAAAGAGATTCCTAAAACACCTCGTTCACTGAAACACAGTAGATGCAGTCATTGCTTTCGGAGGTGGATGCTGCGGTTCAGTCATGTAAAACAATTATACACAAATACGTTGATGACAAACTTTGCTCAAGGAATTCCAGAAAGACCATAACGCCATATAGACGCTGTAAACAAGATCGTCCGCTGGTTAGACATTTTCCCGTCTCACAGCGCGATGTCACATGACATCTTCAATGTGTTTTTATCGTAGTTTATGCAATTTTTTTCTTATCGTATAAAAAGTTTATCGTATTTTTTTACATTTATGCACATCTTGACGTTTCCATCCAGTGTTTTTCCTCAATAAATTCCTAATTTGCCGCTTATTAATAGTTAGTGCGGCAGTTGTTTAGCTATCAGGTAGTATAAGGGATGTAGAATAAGGCATTATTACGTGCTTAATAAGCACTAAAAAATGACTATTATTCTAGCAATATACATGTTAATAACTGATTGGTGTAACTGTACATGGCTACTGTGTCAGAAGATTTGCATAACACCGCCAAAAATGTTTCTTGCTGTAGTATTGTTGTCATGGAGACGTTTGTTGGTAAGGGGCGTAACATGTCTGTCACATGCATGAGGTTTTCAGCCAATCGCAAGGCACTGGATAGCTGGCCAATCAGAGCACACCGTGCTTTTCAAAACGATGAGCAGAATGGCAGGATAAAGAGTACAGTGTGTCGAAAATAATGTGTTTTTTGAACCTTAAACCTCGTCAAAACAATGTTCTTTTTAGCAATGTCATGTGACCCATTTGCTGAGCTGACATGTGATTGGTTTGGCAGAGTGTCCGGCGGGTCCTGACATCATCCCCATCGTAGCGGGCGTGGTCACAGGAATCGTTCTGATTGGTCTAGCTCTGCTCCTGATCTGGAAGCTGCTCATGATCATTCACGACCGCCGCGAGTTCGCCAAGTTTGAGAAGGAGAAGATGAATGCCAAGTGGGACACGGTAAGAAACAGAGAAAGCTTTTAAAGTGAACTAAGAAACCTTTTATTGCTTTAAAATGTAAAGTTTTGTTTCGGATCTTTCCAAAATTCCACGATGGTTTGATCAGAAGTGTGGTTCTGATCTCCGTCTGGGTTTTAGGGCAGCTGTGGAAGTAAAGCAAAGGCTTGTGGATTTTCAGGGCCTGTTTTTTCTGGGTGTGTCGTGGGCCGCTGTGGTCAGTCAGAATAATGCACCGCTGCCCTCTGCTGGCCCACTTTCTGAGCAGCTCTGTGTGCACATGTGAAAAAGAAGTGCACTGAATGAGCACTCGTTAACATAATTAAGCTAAAATTGACAAAATGGCAAAAGGTCCACCCAAGCTCAAATGCAGGATGGTGTTCACGAAGGATCCAGTTTGTGATTGAGAACAGCTGGATCCAATTAACCGGCAAAAATAGAAAGGAACGACAACAACCAAAACCAAAACCCGTAACAGTGTAGTTCAGTTCTCAAAAGTATATATTTAGCAGATAATATCGTTTTAATGAAATAAAAGACAGCAGAAACACTTTTGTAATAATGTCAAATAATGCACAATTTAAGTGTATTTTAAATCATTGTTTTAATCATCTTTTTGTAATGCTTTAAGGAAAGAACTTGATTTTACTTTAATACTTTCATCATTTGAATTATATTCCTTTATTTGACACAATTATTTCACTTTACATTACGGGTTAATATATATTCAAATGTACTGAATCACAGTTCTCTGATTACAAATATGTTTAGATGAATGATATTCATGTCTCAGTGGAAATGGCTTTGAAGTATTTTAGTTCACCATTAATGTTTGTACACTTTTGAACCATATTTCAAAGGTCATAGATGTAAGTATGAAATCAAAACATACTTTTAAGATCAGCTAATTGCACCTAATACACATTTCATCTGGAATACATTTACATTTCGTTGCAACTTGTCTGATCAGTTTGCACTAGTATATTCATTTAAAAACATGATTATGTCTTAATAAATAGGCTGAAGTGTGCAGAAGTGTATTTCTATTTCATAAGCGCAGATCAGTATCAATGACTTTTCATGGCAGCTGATGTGACTAGTTTGTCTATTTTTCTGGGTTTAACCATGTTTTATGCCTTTATTTTATTTTATCTTCTATTCCATCTTCATTTATACTCCATATGCACGCTTTAACTCCTTTTCTCTTAATGTTCGTAAAAATCCTTCTTTCCATCTCTCTATGATCTCCATCCTTTTTATCCTTCATTTGTTGTCCATAATTTCAGCTCTTGTGTTGCTTCATCTGTTGTCTGTCCCTGTCCACTCTCAGACAGAGAATCCTATTTACAAGAGCCCTATAAATAAATTCAAGAATCCAAACTATGGACGTAAAGCTGTGGCTCTATAAGTTTGTATACCTCTCCTCTTTCTGCATGGCCTTTTTTCTCTGTGTGTGTGTGTGTGTGTGTGTGTGTGTGTGTGTGTGTTTCTGTACCTGACCACCATTTGATATAGTGTGTTTAAGTTATAAATCACTAATTGCCTACAGCATGAGCACCTGACAGTGCTGTGTCATATTTATTGTGTGTTTCACTTAATAATTTGGTTCTCTTCACTGGTTATTAATACGCTAATCAAAATATACGAGCTGCATCGGTTGATTAAATTTTTTTCACTAGCTTTATTGCACGTTCCTGGGGTGTAAATGCATTAAGATGACATGTTGAAGTTGAACTGTGCGGTATATTCATTTCTAGGTTTTAACGTCAGGTTTGTGTGTTTCACAGGGAGAGAACCCCATCTACAAGAGTGCCGTCACAACTGTGATCAACCCCAAATACGAAGGCAAATAATGGACATGGGTATCAAACACGTGAATGTTTAGGAAGGGATAGATTTGCAGATATCCTCAGTTTTTCTTTTAATAGATTATTTTCTCATTGTACGTCATTCTTTTTGTAGCTTTGTAGCAGTGTTTTATGAAGGACTCGCTGCTTCTCGTCGCTGGTAAACGTGTACAGTTTGTATAGTCTTTTTCTTTATATCAGTTATAAACCCTGTGTACATTCACACATTCACTCTTTTCAAACTGAACAGATATCTGTGCCTTTGCATCAAATGATTCAGTGCAAAGGGTCCTTCAAAAACCATTGAAAATCACCATATGAATTTGTATTTATATGTTCTTTCTGCATTCAAACGTCTTGATCAGTCATATGTTGGCATAAGAACCAGACATCAGACAGGTGTATATGATTTGTTTTTTTTTTTGTTTTATGCTAATAATCTATGCATATTCATTTACTGTCAGACGCATCTTGCATTACATGCCAAAAACGTCTTTAATTTTAGCGTTTGCAACTTATTTCCCACTTATTGTCGCTCTTAGAAAAGCATAATGGCGCATTTCTTGTGTTTAACTGAAAATGTCGTATGTGTATTTTATATGTTATTTGTTTCATTATTATGTGGCTCTTGACGAGTATCAGTGTATTCAGGTGATATCCTGTAGTTTGTAGCCAAATGTCCTTAAACCGCTCATTAGAAATGAGCACAGATATGGATACCTAAGTATGTTTTCAGTACATTTTAAAATGCAATTTGCATATTTGAAATCAGAGATAAAGCTCTTTGTTGTTGAGAAAAAAAGAGAAGAAGAATCAGTGTAGTCTTGTGTTCAAATGTTCATATCATATGCTCAAAGGTACATCAACCCTTTATATTGAATTATTTTAACAGAAAGTAATCAGGAGATGCAGTCGTCCAAACCCTAATAAATGTCAAGATGAAGGATGATAAAGAGATGGCCTGCAGCAAACCCAATCTAGCCTGATTAGCTTTTTTTAAGTGCCTTTTTCTGGTTTTCTCAATATTGCAATTTTGAATTTATTTATTAAAACAAAATCCAAAAGACTGTGATCATGTCTTTCTTTCAAACTTAGTAGACATAGAAAGCACTGCATTTTAGCCTTTAGGGTTACTGAAGCGTGCTTATAGCAATAATATTATATTGATATATTATAATATGAACGTCACTTATTATAAGTATCATTAATGCCTCTAATATAACTTCAGAATAGCATACCATTATTGCTGTATGAAAACTGTTCAGTACATTGTGTATATGCAGCAGGATGATCTAAGATGTAATAAAATTACAGCTTAACACTTTAAACAGAACATTACTGCCCACTCTGAGTGTTATGAATGATTGCTTATGAATTTTAACCTCTCTTTCCTGACTCATTATTTGACTGGATTAACTAAAGTTGACATTTATTACGATTTGTATTAAAAATGCTATTAAAATTTGTATTAAACATATCGATATTGCTTTGTTATATTATCACTCTTTGCACGAAACATGCCGTGTAAAGAGGTTTAATAACTGTGTGCCGTTTTACATATCCATATGTCTGTGGAAGTAGTACCAATACTCCACTGTGAGTGTAAATGAAATGCAGAAACAGACATTAACCAACAGAGGGCAGCAGCACATAATAAATCCAGCTTCTTTGGACAAATTGTACTCCTTGATCGACAGAAACGCACTGAATCAACAAGAGTTATTGTAACATGCATTCATAACACACTGTAGTTACAATAACTGACAGATACATACACAACACACTCAGCTGTGTTTCAAGCTTACAGAGGCCATTTCACCAGACCAGACCCATGTGGTCCCTCACGTAGAAACCACATGACTGTGAACTGATTAGCTTTGTATTAGATACAGCCTCTTATTAATTGTTCTAATCTAATGATCAAGAATTTGCATGTCAGCAAGTCATATTGTGGCAAGCGGTATATATAAACGGATAGCTTTTTCCTGGCCATGCACACTGACATCGCTACATTATGTCTGGAAATAACCCTTTTCCATATACAAATTGTTTGTTTTTTCAATGCAAAATGAGGCTTTGTGTGACTCAGCTGCAACAACAACCACATATTTACCATCCATCTCGCTGAGTAATCGATTTCATCTTTGCCATCCCATGATCCATTTGTTTTTGTTGTAGTGATTCATACTAACAACTGAAATAAGTTACGATTATGGTTATCATGAGGGTAATGCACATCTGACTCAAGATGTTCTTAGGTACAGCTGTCGATGGTTCTTGCTTAGGATTTATTTACTGGAAAAATAAGTGCACTGAGCTCATCGGTGGGAAAAAGCAAAACTTTGGGTCCTCTGAAGGATGCATCTCATTCACATATCTCTCAAAGAACTGACATTTGGATGCCTTAACCTTAAGTTAATAATGTTATTCACTACACTACATCAACCAAACGAACCTTCCTTTGTTTGCATGTTACACTAGTCACATTCCCACTTGTTCATAGATACAACCAATGAAAGGAAACGTTTGAAACATTTTAAATAAGTAGCCCTTTATTGAGTGTTTTTAGCAGCAACATATTGCTCTCACAAAATGAAACCTTTACAATTCTCACATAATCCTTGACTAGCGTAATCTGGGATATCCAATAAAATACTTTTAGATCATTTGGAGATTGTTAGTAATGCCCTTTAAAGTGCAAATGCCCATTTTTTTCTAGTCATTTTAAAAGAACATATCAGTTTTCTGAAGACAACTAGTAAGATTTTATAACTAAAAGAATAAAAATTCTTTCATCTTATTCACCATTTCTATGGAAAAAGCAAATAGTAATAGTACATTATTAAAAGTATTAAAAAGGAATGTAATGGAATGATTCTGGACAACCAGCAAAAGAGCTTTTGTAGAAGTCGATCCACATAAACAAAGTTCAGACACCTAGAAAACACCAGCTTACTGGTGACGTACAGTGACAATATAATGCATCTCTTTCATGTGATAAATATAATGCTATATGTCATGTAGTTTTTAATTACAAGAGCACAGTGCCACTCTGCAAGAAGCAACATTACACACCGGATGTGTCTCAAAACCTAAGGACTTTCCTTTGACATGCTACTGCCAAAATTATTTGCATAACATGTAACATGTAGGGCCTCCATCCTGCTCCAGAACACCTGTCTAGAGGTAATCCTAAATAACTGTATTAGCTGGTTCAGGTGAGTTTAATTCTATTTACAGCTAGACTCTGCAGGAAGATGACCAGAATTTGACATCCAGAGTTGCCCCAGAATTGCTAAACTCTGCATGAGCAAAGTTTGAGACCCCAGAGTTGCACCAGGAGGCCGGTGTTTCCCAGGCCTGTTAGTGGAGCACAGTTGCTACTCATTAATAGATACTTCAAGACCTGAAATCCATGAGTCAGATAAGGGAGATTTCCAAAACACATATTGTTGGTGTGCCTCCAGGAACAGGGAAACAGTGAAGTAGACCGCAAGTCAACTCACTAGCTCAGGTCCCTGTTAAAAAAACACAGTGTATGCTGGTTAGGTATGTCTTGTAGCATGGCTGCTGCTGGTTTAAAGGAATATTAGTCTCTGGTGTCCCCAGAATGTGTCTGTAAAGTCTCAGCTCAAAATACCCCATGAATGAAGTAATATGTCATTTTGAAAATGCTTTTTTTTGAATGGCAGCAGAAACATGCTGTTTTTTGTGCCTGTTTCTTTAAATGCAAATGATCTGCTGCTCCCTGTCCCGTTTTTCAGAATAGAGCTGTGCCATTACAGCTAGTACCTGCTCTGATTATCATGTTTATCACATTGACATCATGCATTTTAAAGCATATTAGTTCTGATATACAGTTTTCTGAGCACACACATCTGAAGCAAATGCGTAGAAAGCAGCTGTGAAAGCACGTGAGTACTAAACTTAAGTTCTCATACACACACAAGTTTACGTTAAAAACACATGAGTTACGAAAAAAATCGGTTTTGTCTGTAAAACTCAACGGCTGGGAAATACATCACATGTTCATTTTAGATCTGTGTGACGGCAGCAATTTACACTAAATAAATCAATAAATCCACTGATCTCGTGTCTCTTCTAAGGCTGTGTCTCTAAATATTGCCTTGTGCTCATCTATGCTGCCAAAGACAGAACAGTTAGCACGTTTCGCTCAAACTTTCACCATGGCATTAGAACTGGTAACCGTTGTCACTTGTGAAATCAACAATTATAGACTAGGGGCTTTAATCTTCTAATAAGATCCATTCGCAACATCAATAGTGGAGTGAAATCAGACCCACTCGTTTTTTCTAGCAGAGGCAAAGACTGGGTTAATCTTTTTTCACATTTCCTTGGTAAGGACTTGATTATTGCACTTTTAGCACTCAGATTGTTATGATATGTCACCTTTAAGATGGTCATGAGCTGGTTTAAGCTAGTTCTTAGCTGATCTTAGCAACTAGCTCCTGCTCAGGACCAGCACATGGCTAACTCAAACCAGCTCATTACCAGCACAAGACTAGATTAAGCCATCTCATGACCAGCTGGACCAGTTTAAACCAGCTCAAACCCACAGCCATGCTTGAAAACATTCCTAACCAGGATATGCTGGATTTTTCAAACAGAGGTGTGTTTAATCCTGCTCCTGTATCTCCAACCTAAATTAAACACATCTGAAAAGGCTTATCAAGGTATTTAGTATCACTAGAACATTCCTGGCAGGTGTGTTGGAGCTAAACTCTTCAGAACAGTGATCCTCCATGAGCAGGATTTGACACTCTTGAGTTGCTCCAGAATTTCAGTCGGCAGGAGACCAGTTTTTGAAGACACAGTACACATTTTCAACTCCTCATAATTACACATCTAATTCAAACTCATCTCCTTGTTAGTAGAGGCTCCTAGACTTGAACTTAAGGGATGCGGACCGAATGTATACTCTTGGTCTGCCTCCAGGAACAGGGTTAGGAAACACTGTAGTAGACAGCGATTGAATAAATAGGTAAAAGAATGTCCAGTCCTGCTCCTGGAAGGCATCTGTCCTGTAGATGTTTAGCATCGACCCAATTTAAACACATCTGAACCAACCAATTACAGTCAGTATGACTAGATTACCTTCAGATAGGTGTGTTGGAGCTTAACTCTGTGTGAATGGCCTTTCAGGAGAAGGACTAAACCAGAGGTCACCTGACTCAGTCCTCAGAGGGACGGGGTGCTTCTCAATTCTTATTTGTGCATTTGCTTTCCTCACTTCCTTTATTTGCATCTTAGCTCCAAACCTTCAGGATGCAAGGGAAGGACACAAGGAAAATACACTTAATACTCGCTGCGTGTTTGTATCTTATGCCATGTGAAGGGGGAGTAGAATTTATATGTGTCATGTTTGGTCGATATAACAATTCTCGTTCATGACTCCGCGCAAAGCCTCCTCTCTCCTCACCTCCTTGGGTGCAATTAGAGAACTGAGATGTCCTACTTTATGGCTAAAATCGATCGTTTCCAAGTCACAGGATGGAGTACAGAGGAGCAAGAAAAAGAGTGGGGATATTGAGAAGCACCTGCAGAGTTTAGCTCCAGAGTTAAACAAGCACCTGAACCAACAAACGTCCATGCATGTTGAGGCATGTTTGGATGAAGTTTGGTGTGCCCTGGACTTAGCACCCCTGCACTAGGTTTTGAGACACATCCACCTTGTTGCATCTCATCAGGCATCAGTCGTAGGAATGCAAAAAAGTATAAACATCTGTTTTTCAGAGGTCGACACCTCTGGCGTCCCCAACCTCTTCCCTCAGTAGAAAGCAGGTGTGGTGTGTTCGATTACACAGCGTCTGCAGTGCTGTCGGACCAGTCGAAGGGCCTCAGGTGGCACCTCACACTCCTGAACATTTAGTAACTGCAGCTCAGGACATCCTGCTGCTAGCGCCATGAGCCCTCTACCTGTCAAACTCTCACAGCCTCTCAGACTCAGCCTTCGTAGCCCTTCACAACAATGTGCTAGCACCTCCAGCCCGGCGTCCGACACCAGCGGGCAGCGTCCGACATCTACAGACCGCAATCGGGGGCAGTTGCGAGCTAAGTGGCTCAAACCCTGGTCCGTTAGCCCCTCGCATCCCCGCGCATTCAGGTAGCGGAGCCGCGGGCAGTAGCGAGCTACATAACGCAGTCCAACGTCTGTGATGCGCATACAATGAGCCACGCTCAGATAGCGCAGACGGCCCTCGAGGCGAGCCACCTCACGTAAGCCAAAGTCTCCAATCAGATGGCAGTCGCTGAGGCTAAGCTCGCGTAAAGAGGAGCAATGCAGTGCTAGCTGTCGCAGGGCCTCGTCTGTTAGCCGGCTGCAGCGCCGCAGGTACAGGTGTGTGA
Organism: Enteromius treurensis; assembly: GCA_032275025.1. Taxonomy (NCBI): domain Eukaryota; kingdom Metazoa; phylum Chordata; class Actinopteri; order Cypriniformes; family Cyprinidae; genus Enteromius; species Enteromius treurensis. Next base: position 1,978,595 of record JAUCMU010000125.1, on the reverse strand, counting down.
GACGCGGACAATGAAACGCAATGGTCCTCAAGCCTTCGTCCTCCAGTGATACACAGTTCGTCATGTCCAGGTACTGCAGGCCGATCTGCTGTCCATGTAGAGGTGTGAGCTGTAGAGCCGCCTCCTCCGTCAGGCTGATGCAGGTCACTTTAGGGCAGCCTTAGGAAAAGGAAGAAGATATTATCATAATTACACTTTCTGGCTAGAACGGTTAAAGCAGGGCTCTCTAATGGCGCTTTTCCACTACACAGTACCAGCTCGCCTCGGCTCGACTCGACTCGGCTCTGTTTGGTTTTCCACTGT